>OY979642.1:14127097-14727097 GCA_963855885.1 Coenonympha glycerion
TTGCATGGAAAAGATGCAGGCTCTACACCAGTGGTTCCCAAACTTATTTTGTCTACTGCCCACTTTGAGAATAAATATTTTTTTAGCGCCCCCATTTTTCACCTATTTAAAAACCACTATAACTTCAAATTGAATTAATTAATTATTGTGACCTATATATGTATATTAACGGAGAATTCTAAACGAAACTTTTACTATAACCCGCAACTTGAAACCTGAGCGCAGTAGGTAACATACAACGGCGCTTAAGGTCTCAAGTTAACTCTTACGGGTTCCACCTGCCAATAAGAATGATTATTGAAACGCAACTTTATAGTATTAAAACAGAGTATCTTTTATTAAAAATATAACTAAAATAATCAATCCTTATATAAAAACTAATGTGAAGGATGAATCTGATGCTGTTTAATAAGTTTGTTGATATCAGGTTCCAATTTACTCAAGAACAGTCGCAAGTCGCCACGTTCGGTAACAAGCAAACGATTTCGCTTTTTAGTAAGCAATGTTGTCACAGCACTAAATCCACGTTCACACAAATATGACGATGGGAATGCTATCAAGAATCGTTGAACGATTGACCACAATCCAGGGTACAATTGCGGGATCGGTTTTTGTAGCCAAAATTCTTGGTAACCATTTTTGAACTTGATTTTTATTTCCTCGTTTGTTGTCAATTCTATAAGTTCTTCTTCCAGCTGAGGTGACATTGCTGTGTTGACATTTGAAAACGGATCCAACACCCAGTCTGGTATTTCCAAGTTCAAAATGTCCTGGTATCGTTCGGTGAAGTCAATGTGGAGGTTTTCCAAATGTTGGCAGTAGGCAAACAATTCGTCGTTACTGCATGATACTGATAAATTTGGAAAATTGTGAAACTCACGTCTGCCCAGATTCTTTTTGTGTAGAAGCAGTTTGGCTGCGAAAGCAGCAACGACGTTTTTTGTTTTAATTAAATTTAGTTTATCGCCTTGCATTTGGAGATTCATGTCGTTGAATAATTTATACAGGTCTGTCATATCAAGCTATATCATTTTTTGATGTTATGAGCTTGTCGTGCAATTCTGTAACTTTCGTTTCCAAGAACTCTATAACAGAGTCAAACAGGTTGTAAAATCGAGTCAGACAATTGCCTCTTGATAGCCAACGAACTTCAGTATGATACAACAAACGGTTGAAATCCTCGTCATTAGTAACACAAAGCTGATGAAATAATCTATCATTCAAAGAGCTGTTGCGGATTTTATTGACTGCTTTGATGACATATTGCAGTGATTGAAATAGTTTTTCACTTAAGTTTCTAGCAACTAAATGTTGTATATGAATAACGCAATGTACACCAAGGACATCTGGAATTTTATTTTTTAAGTACGCTATGAAGCCTTTATGGCACCCTGTCATAGCCGGAGCGCCATCCGTAGCAACTGAAATAATATTTTTCAAAGGAATCTCTTTCTCATCGCAAAACTTTTCCAATGTATTGAATATGGTTTCACCTTTTGTATCGGTCTCTAAAGAACAATGGTGTGGGCCCATACATCGCTTTCGGTCACGTTACGCTATTGCAACTATAAATGAAAAAATATTTTTTTGGTTGGACCTGCAAGCCTGAACTCAATGCTTAAAGATTTTTCTTACAAAAAAGTGGAGAAAAATTAATATTTATTTTCAAAATATTGTATCTGAGTATTATAACAACTGCGACCTCCGCCATGGAGCATCTGAGAGCATAGACAATACACTATATACTCTTTGATAAATACTTGTCACTTGTCCCAGAATTTGTCAATGTCGACAGTTGAGACCATGTAGCCATCATGTAGCTGTCGGACAATGTTGCGAGATGCCGGAATTAAAAAACTCCAATTAACTGAAAGAAAAATCTAATTGCGTTAATAAATTAATATTGAATTACAAAATCACAAATATTCAAACAGTTTATTTAAGTGAGACTGGCTCACACGGAAAAATAATATTCAGTTTTACTCCAACGCAATGGAAACCCCTAAACTAATTTAATCTTTTTATGTAAATATATTCGAATAAAATAAAATACAAAAAAGAACGATTGAAATCGACATTTATATTTATTATTTAAAAAAAAAGCAAGTGCCGAGTTTCTTGCCCGTTCTTCTCGGTGCAGTGCTACTTTCCGAACGAGACGGTAGAGTCTTAACTTAGGCGGTCTCTTCGCAAGAGCCTGTAAGTTAGGCCTATGTGAAAGAAAACAATTTTTGAATTTTGACACAGTTATTATTGTCTTGTATTCTACAGTCTGATCTAAGAATTAAAGGTTTTTCTTTAGTATAGTCTGTTACATGTTGTTCTCGTTTAAAAGTGGACCGATCGTCAAAAAGATGGAGCATAAAAGTGGAAAAGTTTGGCATCCGGCAACACTAGCAGTCAGGAATGTGGAAACGGAACCTATCAGTATCAATTGAATTTCTTTAAATATTTTATTTTTTGACCCGTCCTTTACAATAACCGGTGATACCTTGAAAAAATTCTGTTATTTATTAGAATCGTCTTGTAATAAATATTACATCTAGACGCTAAACTTTGTTTGTGTACATTTCTGCCCATGTTCTTTCTAGCAAATAATAGTTCTTCACATATTTTCTCATCTTTAATAAACCTCACGTAAGACAACAACAATGCTTCATTAGTTGGTAAAGTGGACTCATCGAGCTGAATTGAGAATTGACTTGTCCTCAGGTGATCGCACAATGATTCTTCAATGTTTTCAGCCATTTCATCAATTCGTCTTTGCACAGAATTATTACTCAAAGGAATTTTTCGGATAATATCTGCGGCCGGTTTATGAAGCACAGTAGTTATTACTTCATTTATTGCTGGCAATATTAACTCTTCTCCGATGTTATGTGGTTTGCCTTTTTGAGCAATTAACAAAGAGATATTGTACGAAGCTCGAAGTCCGTCGTCATCTTGCTTAGCAGCCGCCGAAAATAGTTTTGCTACACTTGGCTGTGTATTATGCTTCTTCTCTAGGTCTTGAAAATATGCTACATTCTTGTCTTTCTTATCTGGATGCATTTTATTCAAATGATCTTGCAGCCTTGAAGGCTTCATTGCTTCATTCGAAAATGTTTTTAGACATAGAAGACACAAAGGCGACGATGGGTTTGTGGGATTTTCAATAAATCCGAATTTAATATATTCCGCACAGTATTGCCGTCTCTTCTTTTTTACTTCCGACATTGTTTTGCAATGAGAAATACGTTCAACTTCGCGAGTAGTGTAGAGGAGGTGTAAGTAGTGCTCATCTATTACGCGCGAGACCACAAATGAAAATAAAATAAATATTACATTGTTTATATAGAAATGCTTAAGCAGCACGCACCGACAGGAATAAAACAAACATGCATAAACTCGTTAATCTCATTCGACGCTCAATCGTACTCAACAAGTCCGAACAAGTATTCAATGAATCATCCGACTGCTACAGGAATGCACAATTCGGGTTATTTAACAAAAACTTGTTAAAACATGATAGATATCTACGAGTACTAATAACTATTAAAATGCGAAAGTGTGTCTGTTGCCTTTTTATTTGTGTCTACTTTCATTACGAAACGGAGCGACCGATTGACATGATGATTCATTTTTTCTATATTCAATAAAATATGACAGATATATGAACTACGCGGAGAGAAATATAGAATCGAGTTTGAGCAATCTTTTAATTCATATTAGTTGATGTTCACAAGTTGTTGTTGAGAGTCGAGAGCTCTTGCAGTTAAGAGGTTGTTTAAGAGGCCTACTAGCTAAATAAAATTACAAATCACCCCCCCGCCTCGACACAACGCCCCCATTTTCTTTCTGGGTCTCTTACCGCCCCCCTTGAGACCTGCAGCGCCCACAAGGGGGCGTTATCGCCCACTTTGGGAAAGACTGCTCTACACGTTAGCGCGCTGAATGGCTCAAGTCAACAGAACAGCCATCTCTGGCACACGCTGTTTTTGGTATTCATACGCGATGTCCTCGACCAGTGACACAATCTCTGACTCTCGTTATGAGTTTACGGGGTTCGAATCCTTGACTCCTGTTTTCAGAGTTAGCGATGTGTGTTTGCGGAAACTAAGAAACTAAATATAAAGATAGATAAACTCTTTATTGCATACCACAGAATAAAAAAATAAAAAAAGAAAGAAATAAATTAAATACAAACAAACTTAGGAGTACAATTTGGCGGCCTTATCGCTACATAGCGATTTCTACCAGCTACATAGCTATTTCTATAATATAATATATCACTTAATTACTTAGTGGTGAAGGAAATATTCGTGACGAAACCAGCATAACAAAGAGTGTTCTTAAATGTATGCGAAGCTAATAAATACACTTTACAAGCGTGGTACATACACTTTGTAAGCTATAGCTATCCTGATATGAGACCCCATCAGTACATAGGTAATAGGTAGTAGAACATCATCAGTAGGGACATAAAAACAGGTTGAGACGATACAATGTTCTTACTTTCGTAAGTTTTTGAATCAATAAACTTTATTCAGAAATCAATGATATAAGAGACAAAAGAAACCAAAACTTGTATGGAAAAGATGCTGGCCATACCTACGTTAGCGTACTTAAACTTAAAAATGGCTAACTTTAAAAATGGCTCGCGTCAACAGAACAGCCATCTGTGGCACACGCCGTTTTAGGTAATGGTATTTAAATACATTTTCTTGAGTTGAAAACAATATGTTTTTATTCTTTGATGGAGAAAACTTTGGTTTCAAATAATTATATAATAAGCAAAAGAAAGAGAAACTTGTATGGGAAAGATGCGGGCCCTATACACGTTAGCGCGCTGAATGGCTCGCGTCAACAGAACAGCCATCTCTGGCACACGCCGTTTTAGGTAGGTAATGGTATTTACATACACTTTCCTGAGTTGAAAACAATATGTTTTTATTCTTTGATGAAGAAAACTTTGGTTTCAAATAATTATATTAAAATAAGCAAAAGAAAGAGAAACTTGTATGGGAAAGATGCGGGCCCTACACGTTAGCGCGCTGAATGGCTCGCGTCAACAGAACAGCCATCTCTGGCACACGCCGTTTTTGGCATGGAATGTGTCCAGCTGCGGCAGGGCGTTTAGAAAGTCTAAATACTGACGGAAATCGGTTTTGCGAACACATTTCATGTCAAATGAAAATATAGATCGTGGTGTAACGATATTATTTGTCGCGATTGTGTGCTGATATAATAGGTAGTAGGAGAGTTGAGATCGATTCTGATTTCTGACGATCTTTAATTTTAGCATTCCAGGAGTTAGTGTTTATTTTACTGTTTAGCTCAATGGCAGGAGGTCCATGAATCATGATCGCCTAAAACCTAGAGTCAATGCCAGACCCTACAAGGCAATCATGAGCGATCATGCCATTAATCTAAATTGGTATTTAAAGTTAGAGACCTACCTACTGCATTTGTTAACACGTTCACTGCGGCACTATTTTTGATGGCCTTTCAGCCAGTGCGAATGAGGTCTTTTCGAGGCAAAGTTGAACTTCTTTACAGTGCGTTTGAGAGCTTTTTGGCCTCACAAAATATTGTTTCCAAAAACACTCTAAATTAAGCTCAAAATTGAAAATAATTGCTTAAAACTTTACCATTATAAACTTAAATAGTTTTTCAAGTTGAATCTGGCTTCGCCCGCAATTGTGACATTTGGGTATTTAATAAATGAAAAAAATATTTTTGTCATCGGTTCTGCCTCACATCGCACTAAAAAGAAGTTCGATTTGTGTCTCTACTAGTGATGTACATAAAAGAGATATGCAGGTATAAAATTTATTTTATACTCGTCGCACCTGCATATCTCTTAACATTAAAATAAATAATCAAAATTTGCATTGAAGCAAGGCAAACGGTATGATTTAACACACTGCACACAGAAAGTAACAATTTTGCACCTTGAATGAGCCTTAATTTATCGTAGAAACCTACTCTGTTTCACTTGACGAATCTGAATCACATAATATGAGCCTCATTCTGCTTCGTTTATGGTTTGAAGGATCCATATTACACCAAAACAACTAATTGCAGTAACAATAAAAATCGAGCGAGTCACATGCACGAGAAGCGTGCTTTCCTATCAAAACTTTTCCCATCACTACGCGGCGCCCGCGCCGCCCGCGCTTCACTCCGTGCGTCTATGAGGCCTACAACTTTTGAGACAGATTAGACCTCACTTCGCACAGTAGCGTAATTATTTCTATTCAGTGCGTATGAGTGCTTTTCGACCTCATATCTTATTAACTTCGCCACAGTGCTTGACTTCGCAAGAGAATCAATTTTATGTATTTGTCTCTGTCATACTCAAAGAAATGTTAAAATTGTCCCCTCCCGCACAGAGTGAAAGAACGCGATTTTGACTGACGCACCAGAGAGAAGTCACGCTTGTGACTTTTAGACCTCATAATGCAGTGAACGTGTTAAAATACTATACTTAGGTACTTTCATTAATTTTATAATTAGTTTTAGCAGTATGAAAACAACTACATAACATGTTAACGGCCTTTAGGTATAGACATACTTAGTAGACATGATGATTTACCTTCCTTCTGTCTGCCCAATGTGTGATGATTTCGTAGGTACGTCGAATACCTGAGTCTTTATGGATGTTTTTTACTCTTTGACGCAGAAACTACTAAACCGATTTGGTAAACATTTACCTACATTATACCTGGAAAGCTTATATAACCCGGATCAACACATAGGCAACTTTTTATCCCGGAAAATTTCCCGGTTTCCGTGATATTTGTTTTTCCAATTTAAGTTAGTGACAGCTTGATGATAAACTTGTAAAAAGAGAAAAAAAAATTTTATTTTTACCTAAGTAGGTGTTAAGTGACCATTATTTTTAGATAACGCAGGATAAGAAGTACTAAATTATGATGAATACTTATTAAATTGATACCTACCTATACCTACGTGACTTAGGTAGTACAGTAGTACTTAGGTATTTCAACAGCTGCTAAGTGCTAAGCATGACTGCCTAATAGGTACCTACTTATACTCGTAGGTATATTATAGAAATTCAATTTGGATCATCCCAGTTATAATATTTTTTTACGCAATCATCCTCATTATGCACCATGTGTCACGACTCGCAGGGAAATAATGATAAATTATGTCCATTTTTATCCATAGAACTGTTGAGGTAAATGTGAACATTTTCACATCGACTTTGGTGTAATGAATGTACGAGTAAGTAACTACCAACTAACCATAAGATAAGATTGAATATGGACAAGACGTGTCTGAAATTATTCATTCATGGATAATTCTATAAGTTCCAAATCCTATTATAATACCTAGGTACCTAATTATATAATGTTGATCCTATACCATCGAATATATAATCCTATACTGTGGTTGAAAGAATATCATGTCACTGGTTGGTTATCTGCCGTTGCCAGTGTTCGAATTTTGAAAAAGAAAGATGGAGACAATTTGACGTTTGTCGGTTTACTTTAAAAAAAATAGTGATGTTCCACTCCAATATCGACAGTATAGGTAATTATACCTCCGTGAGTCCGTATGTAAAATAATCTCCAAATTTCGTCACGAGTTTCTATAAAATAATCTCCAAATTTTAAAATTGGGGTCAAAATCCTTTGACTTGCAATAAAATACTCTTAAAAAGGAAAACTCGCGAATTAATTGTCTCGGTGGGCGATCGAATGAAGGTTGTTCTATGAGATTTTTACCAACAACTCCATAAAATACCTTAAAACGAAAAATGGCAAATTCGTTGTTTTGTAAGCTCATTTCAATCCTACGCTTCCTAGATTACATGGGTGTTAATACTTATTTACTGTTAAAACTACCTTTAAAAAAACTGTGGTAGAGTGTAGGCTTTCAGTTAGGTACCTATCTACTTAATAGACAAATTTTAATATACCTATAGTAAGTTTACTTATTTATTGGGAATGGGAAACCTACCGATGCGTCTTAATGGCAATGAAACTGAAAAATAGTGTTTAGAGCATAATAAGAAGAGTTAGCAGAGTCGGGACAAAGGCCCGGTTTCCACCAAAGCGGAGCTGTGTTTGAGTACCTACCTATCCAATCAGATTTCGTAATTTCTCTCACATCTCCTCTCCCCTCAGTTTCGGAGATGTCAAAATGATCTTATTTGCACAGCTCCGCTCCGCTCCACTTTGGTGGATCCGGGCCTAAGTATAAAGTAGGTTTCCTTGGTCGAAATATCTGCTATTGATTGACGAACGAAATAGGTATAGGTACTGAAAGCAAAGATTATTGATCTTTGCTGAAAGTGCGAATAATAGAATATACCTAGTTAGAGTTTAAGACGAAGCAGATAAAATATGTATGTATAAATAGACAACATAATTTTATCGTACATAGATGCATATTATCATGACTCTGTAACCGCATGATATGTTAGCGTATAGGTATAAGTACCTAACTATGTAATGCACAATGAGGAACGTGACAAAGTTTTTAATTATTAGACGTGAAAATCGCCAGCTGCGAGTAGGAGGGATTTCAGTGGCCCCCATTTGACCGCCATTGCCATATTAGGCACGGCTCGCGTCTAAATATGGCTCGGGGCCGGCCCACCGCTCCGCCGCCGCGCGCACGCCGCGAGCTTTTCCGACTCTATTATTTCTATTTACGAAATAAACTCGAAATAAAAGCTCTATTTTAATACAGATTTCGGGCACTGAAAACGTCCGCGGGTTCCCGGTTTTCTACGAGGCTGCGGAACACGGATGTGTCGGGTTACGCCGCACTCGATATCTCCATCCCTGTCGCGCGGGGACGGCGCCGCAGCCGCGAGAGCGAGGCGGCTAGAGGTCGAGGCGCGCGGGACGGAGCCGCGCGAAGTCAGTCGCGGTCCGAGCGGCCGAGTCGTCAGTCCCGCCCTCGGTTCCTTCGCGTTTTCGGTCAGTCTCCGTTCGACGTTCGAGCGGCGAGGTGTGCATAGCGCGTGTGCGCACCGGTTACTGTGGCGTACTGCGAGGTGATCATGGACGCGCCCGGCGGAGCGCGCGAGCCCCGCTTCGGGTCGCCGTACGGCATGGGCCTGCTGGGAGAGGTGCCGGACATGTACGGCGGGCGGCCGCCCAGCGCGCTCGGCGGGCTGCGGCCCGGCATGCAGGCCTGCCCGGGCCCGCGCGGCGTCAAGCGGCCCTCCGACCAGTGCTACGACGAGCGCCCGCCGCAGGGCATGGGCCTGGAGCACTGCGCGCTGCCCGACATGGCGGACGACGGCTATGCCTCGCTGCAGCCCAAGAAGTCGCCGCCCAGCAACGGCAAGAAGACCAAGGGCCGCGTCAAGATCAAGATGGAGTACATCGACAACAAGCTGCGCCGGTACACCACCTTCTCCAAGCGGAAGACCGGCATCATGAAGAAGGTGGGTGCGGAGACACTCTTGGCAATATTCCATTCCCCGGACCCCGGAGACAGTCACCCGGATGCCCCTGCAAGGCTTCACAACCACTTGTAGAGAAGTGTATTCTGTCACACAGCAGTACACAGTGGAAGATATTAAAAATAGTGTTAAATGAATGAGAATGAATCTCTAAAAAAATATTGTACAGTGCGAGTAAACTCTTCTTACTAGAGATCTAAAAATAACTTAAATTCAATTTTTAATAATGCATTTAGATTTCAATTGTAAAATTAATTGGCTACTCACTTTACACAATTATTGTATTAACCAAATCATATGAAACAGTTTAAAAGTAACTGTTCGAAGACAATAATAATTCTAAGTTGATCAGCGACTCATCTAAATTTTGTATCCAAGTTATTTTCAAAGCAGCTGGTTTTAATTTTTTGATAAACTGGAATTAATGAGTCTTGCTTATTTAGCATTCAGTTTAAAATAAACGATTAACAAATGTTTTTGTAATGTTAAAATTCAGCAATTTTGTTTACAAATTACATCTGTCAGATGTGCAACCAAAAATAAATTAAAATATTCATTTACACCTTTTCACAAATCAATTAAGCAAAGATAAGTAAAAATTTGTGCAAATATAAGTATAAATTAATGTATGAGGTTGTAATAGGTTTTTAATATGAAAAAATAAGTTATGTTGTTGACAATCTAGGTTATGTTGTCCTCAAAGGTTACTTAAATGGAATATTGCTAAAAGGGGTCCGAAATGCATGTTTTTTAGCATTAGTAAAACATATTTACACTTGAAGAAAGTTAAAAATGTGTATTCCGATAGTTTTATTAGTGTTTTTGTGAGCATTTGTGAAGAAAATTTTGACAGATGTCAGCTGATACATGGTAAGTAAACACTAAGTAGTTCTACTTAAATTTCATAACACTATCACAATAATAAACATTTAAACGGCATATTTCAATGATTTGCTATAAATTATATTGCTAAACTTAGTTTTTATCTGAAATTTTACATCTTGAGTCATCTGCTGTAATGAGTTACGCTGTCGGCGACATAGATGGCGCTAGTGGTATCGAATTATGTGTGAACTGTGAGACTTGTGAGTGCAGTTTAAAGTTATTTTTGTTAGTTTTTGTGTAAATAACGGATAAGAGCTCTAAATAACGCTTATCAAACTCCATGCAACGTTTGTTTGGTAAATTTAAGCACACTTTTAGCAAAACTAACCAACACGAATACAATCGAACCTGTAGAGTGTACTTAGGTCTTGAAAATTGTAGTGAAACTTTTCTAAATTTCTTCCTGAGTTTTTTTCATATTGTGTAGGTAATATGATTTGATGCTTAGGACGAATTAAAATTCACTGAGATCTAATAAAATAGCACACAACACACCAAATGACCAAACACTTCGCCGTTCGCGCGTAGTTCGCGAATCGCGCCATTTGGAATTTGGATTATTTTTTTAATACGTAGGTCTAGGTACCTCAGACTAGGTATTGATAATTGACCGTAGGTCCGTACCATACCACAGACAAAAAAATATCCCTTCTTAAATTCTGGCACAGATTACTATGCAATATGTAAATTGGGGATTACGAATGTCAAACCATATTATAGCCTTAGGTATAGCCTATAGGTTTCTTAGTCGTAAGATCATTATGAAAATGAAATTTAAAAGGCAAAATCAAAAATAAATGTGTTTTTATGTCGATTTCTATGTAGGAAGATATAGCTAAAATGACGTAGACCGTACTATGATATTATTATGTAAAATTAAGTGGAAATGTGGTCAGAGAGACTTTTAAACATTAGGTATTTTAGAAAACTATTGCTGTCGCTCTGCGACGTTGCCGTGTCCGGTCCGGCAGCCCTATCCATGTGTGTGTAAGTTGACAAAGTGTGCGTGTCCGCGATGCGCGTTGCCGCTCCGCAGTCCGCACTCGTTCCTGCTATTTTCTGGTGTTCGCATCATTCTTTACTTACGCATTGACGAAAAATGATTGATCTCTAATGGTTTTGGCTTGTTTATTGGAATTGTTCTCCCTGCTACGCTATTGATTTAATATTGACCAACAAAAATATTGAATCGTGAGCGTGGCAGCAATTCAAAGTACTTACTGCAAGAAAAAGCAGCAGTACCTACTTAAACTCCGAAAGTATTAGTATTGAAAAAGAAACTTCCTGACTGATATTTATTGTATTTTACCTTCCTTGTATTTTACCAAGCTTAAATACTCCTTCACGCCGCAACCATTAAACCCATTTGGCTCAAATTTGGAAAGGACTGTATATAAACTGTATCCTGGAATAACACATAAGCTACTTTTTATGCCGAAAAATCCATGGCTCCTTCGGGAACAGTAAAAAACAGATATTCAACCGGATGAAACACTCTTTCACGGCGTAACTACAAAACAGATTTGGCTGAAATTTAGCACGGAGATAGATTTTATTCTGGATTAATACAAAAGCTACTTTTTATCCCGAAAAATTCATGGTTTCTATGATAGAAGTGAAAGACAAATATCCACGCAGAAAAAATATTCCTTCACGCCGTAATGACTGAACTGATTTGGCTGAAATGCGGAATGAAGATAGATTATATCCCGGATTAATGAAAAAGCTACTTTTTATCCCGAAAAAATCCATGGTTTCCGCGGGAATACTCAAAAACAGATATTCACGCAGGAAAATATTATTTCACGCTGTAATTACTGTACTGATGCGACTGAAATTCGGAAAAGAGATAGATTTTATCCCGAATTAATACATAGGCTACTTTTTATCCCGGAAAACTCAATGGCTTCTATGATAGTAGTATAAAACAGAAATTTCTCGCGGTAAAATATTCCTTCATAGCGTAATAACTAAACTGATTTGAAATTTGGAAAAAAGAAAGATTTTACACTGGTATAACAAATCGGCTACTATTTATCCCGGAAAAATTCATAGTTTCTAAAATAATAGTGAAAATCACATATTCATGCGAGAGAAATACTACTTCGCGCCGTAACTACTGAACCGATTTGGCTGAAATTTGGAATGTAGAAAGATTATATCCTAGAGTAATAACATCAACTACTTTTTTCTCGGGGAAATCTATTGTTTCTATGCATTTTCTTTGATAATAGTAAAAAAAAGGTCAAGAGAGAGTTGGGCTTGTGCACTGAGGGTTCCGTACCATCACGACCCATTCTCTATGCTATTAAAGTAAACTTAACACTCGTGCCCACTTAATCAAAAACGAGCATAAATATCACGTTTGTTGTATGGGAGCCCCCTTAATTTTTTATTTTATTTTAATTTAATTATTTATTTCTACAGTAAGCATATAACTAAATATTTTGTGAAAATTTGATGCGTTTACCTGTTAGCGTTATCAAGGTCGAGCAAAAACAAGCAAAAAAATCACGTTGTATGGGAGCCCCCTTAAATATATATTTAATTCCATTTTTTAGTATTTGTTGTTAGCGGCAACGAAAATACATCATCTATGATAATTTCAAGTCTGTAGCTATCACGATTCAAGAAATACAACCTAGTGACAGACGGATGGACGGACAGCGATCAGAAGTCTCGCTAATAGGGTTCCTTTTTTACCCTTTGGGTACGGAACCCTAAAAACAGATATTCATGGATCTATTTATATAACATACAAACTTTCAACTTTATTATATTACTATGATGGTACGGAACCCTACGTACGCAAGTCCGTCTCGCACTTGGCCAGTTTTTTATAGACACGACATACGGACACACAACAAAGAGATTCCTATAAGGGTTCCTTTTTCCTTTTAAGATACAGTACCCTGAAAATGTAAATGCTTTTATCGATAGCTGTTAACAACACTAGTTTATCGATATTATTATCAACTACTACGCATCACTTCAATCTGTGTACGTATGATCAGACCGTCCCGCGTCCCCGCCCGCAAATTCGTGCAATAAGGACAACTGCAGATCCGACACAATAGGCCCTTGTAAAATGTTATATTTCGGGGTTTTGTTCTCGACTATTTCCTCCTCCAAAACTGGACCAATTTAAAATATATTTCGTAAACTGAATATAGAGAATATATACTGTGTCGCTATGTTTTTCTTTTTTCGGTAATAGTTGTCAAATTCGTACACTAGGCATCTGTTAACAGCGAGTCTAATTAGGCAATTTTGAGCATTTTCTAAGGCTTCTAGTGCTTATAAAGATAATGTATTATCAAAAAAGAAAACATAGAAACATAGAAAAGATTGATATTTATTTTACTGTAAAAAATCATTGCTTTAAGTTCATAAACCAGAAAGAAAACAGACGAGAACGTTTGTATGGAGAAAAGACCACTATCGTTTCCTCTTAAGTACTAAATGTACAGAGTCCACCGCACCACTCCAGTAATCCTATACCTTTAAACGAGCAATTCTTGTATATATATTTCTATATAATCTGGATCTCGGAAACGGCTGAAACGATTTTCATGAAATTTAGTATACAGGGGGTTTTGGGGGCGATAAATTGATCTAGCTAAAATTCATTTTTAGAAAATGTCGAATTTACCAAAAAAAAATATGACTACTGCTGCCATCTATTGGCCACCGAGCGAAGCTCGGTCACCCAGATATTTTTAATTAACAGAACATCTTATTCGCGAAGGAAGGTGTCTGTTACAAACAGGCTTTTTTCTAGTCTAAAAAGGAATTTTAATGAAGCGATGCGAATAAGGATCTTATGCCTTGGCATATTTTGCAGTAGGTAAACTGGTTACACCGTTGCATGCAGCATTTGCGTATAAAAAATGTTAAATTTCGCTCGTTCGTTTCGTTTCGTTTCGTAATATGGGTTCGATTCCCCGCACAGGTCACATTGGTATATTATAACATTCGCATAATTTCTAGTGAGAGACTTCGGCCGCGGCTAGCTACCACCCTAGCAATAGTGAGGCATCACCAAGTGATTTAGCGTTCTGATGCGATGCTGTGTATCAAACATTAAGGGTAACTTACCCCTTCCAAATAAGTAGTTAGGATAACTTCTACTTTATTTCTGTTGATGCTGTAATTTCAAATTCCTGATCAGATGAAAAATTTGCTTTCCCACAGACCTAGGAGACTATATGGACAGGTCACAGGCCTCGTTCACAAAATTAGCGTGTCAATTTTTAATCAGTCAAGTGGCCTTTAAGATGGCGTCACCTAGGCTAGTAACTCAGTACAAGCACATTTGACAACAAATTTTGGCGCTCATGATGGCGCGCATGTCACGTAAGGCTAGGCTACAAATAATGAATGGGGCGTCTCTATAGTTTTGTTATCTCTGTGCTCATTCCCATTTAAGATTATCCCGATTAGTTCCACAGTCGAACTAGTAGCACTATTTTTCACATTAGTTGAAATCCTTGTAATCTGTCCAAATCCTTGTAAGTGTTCCTACTCTAAAAAACTTAGGACACGTCTGTCCCAAACGCCCGTGCATTCCAAGATTTTATTATCCTTCATCCTGTGTACATATATCTAGCAAATATGTTGGTATCCCTAAACTAATAATTTACATTCAAGACAACTTCAATTACGCCTCAGTCACTATGCATTCCCTTTGGCTCAATGCGGAACGCTAGGACTGTTGACTTATCTTGTCAGTTGAGCACTGGACTAAACTTAATCTGTAACGAAGACACAGAATCCTTTATTACAGAGCTCAAACCTGCAATAGGTGCTATCTAGAAAGCTGTAAAGGCTTATATTTTGCACATTTTGAAAGAACAGAACAGAGGAACTTTGTCAGTTTGAAAAACAGAAAAAAGGATTGACAAATGGTACGCCTGACCATGTCAGATTCAGTGTGCACTAAGGCTTTGTCTTTCGATGCACTGCACTGTGTTCGTCATTTTGAGACATCAGTTCTTAAACAGTGCTTGAATTGGACCGGAACGCACCAGAACGGCGTTCCGGTTCGTGAAATCACCGTTCCGGTTCGTGAAATCAGCGTTCCGTTTCGTGAAAATTATTCTTAGAGCGTTCCGAACACTGGTTTTTAAATACTTGAGATCGTACATTTTATTGCAAAGTTGTGGCTCTTCCAATAGATAAATAAAAAATACTTTTTCCTCATAGTTAAAAGACCTAATATTAAAAAAAAAAATAATGAATAGGAGTACTGTGAAGGGATAGCGTTCCGGTTCGTAAAAAAGTTCAATTCGACCACTTTAAACCTCAATATGCCCTTTAATTTCACCGACTACAGGATCTATTCACCGAACACAGTACCTAATGCTTCGTAAATTCCGGGTTCGATCCCCGGTCGGGGCAATGTAGAAAAATAAGTTTTCTACATTGCCTCGGCCTTGGGTGTTGTGGTACCTTCGTTGTTTCTGATTTCCTTAACACAAGTGCTTAAGCTACTTACTAAGGGATCGGAGCAATGTATGTGATGTTGTCCACTATATATTTATTTATTTTTTACTTAACATCCTTACGTAATAGCCCTACTGAGGGGTTAGTACAGGTTTTTGTATGAATTTCGAGTCGACTGGCATCGCACAAACGAATCGAATTTCTACACACAATTATCGCTAGCGCCATCTATAGACACTCGCTCACACGCAGCTGTCAAAAGATGGCGCTGGCTGTAAATCTATGGAGAAATTCGATTCGTTTTTGCGATGCGAGTCGATTTGAAATTCGTACAAAAACCCGTACTAAACCTACGAATTTTGAGACAGTCTATATGGCAGTTAGAAACTAGAAAGCTTACAGGCATGACTGAGACTCAAACATGACTCACATCCGTCTCGAAACCAACTTCTTTGATGCACCGACGATACAGAACTTTTAGTAATATCTCGTGTTCTAGATCTCAAATCTCCTAGGGTTTAAGAAGTTCTAGATTTAAATTCACCATTGTTTATCTTGTCCCCTTATTGGGCGGATCACGGATTGTTACTTAACCATGTTATAATTTTATATTATTTGATGAAATACCTAAAGAATATTAAATTATTGTTCCGGTAACTACACCGAAAGCTATTAAGTTGGATTGAAAAAACCGTTTTTTTTTCAGAATTAATAAGAGTTTATCTATTGATGGATCTTTGAAACAAAGTTTTTTTTCGCGGGGGCTAGGCAAAAAAAAAAGATCTTTTATATGACGAAAATCCCCACGGAACTCTTCGAAAATCTAAAATGTTTTGTTTACTACTCAGCAGTCAGCAGATGTGTGCCCACACTTGCAATCACGTATACTGATTTGATGTTGTACTCGTTAGCGCGAGTTAACTGAAGATATCGAGTGATAGGTGAATTCACACATGAAAATATAAACTGTAGGTGTTATTCCAAACAAAAAATCCAATCATTTAAATTTTTAACTTTGATTCGTATTTAATTTATAGGAATTTAAGCCCTTATTATTCTTCTATGATGTCGATGATTAGTTACAAAAAAAAGATTATTATAAAAACCATTCCTTTGTTTCAATCACCGTTAATTTAAATTAAACAATCAGTCAAACCCCTAACAACATTGATTACCTATGTAAATAATAAATTAAAGATCGTATCGAAATTTCAAAACCCGTCTCAAAACACTATTCAGATCAGCAAAGATGACCTATGATTCCGCTAAATGGGTCCGGTATACGTTCCCACACGATTCCGATCAATCGATACGGCGGCCGAATCGATTCTTATCGATAGCGAATAATCGAATAACAAGCGGATACAGCGCTAACAAGTAACGTCCGATACCCGCTGCGCCCGCGCATCGTTGCGTGCACGCAGCTTTCCACCGGCAAAAACCTAACGCTAATGATCAGAAAATTAAATATTACTCAAATGATCCGTGACAGAGACTAAAACTATTTATATTAATGAGTTGACTAACTAACGCAAGCCTTAATAAATTCGACATTTTATTGTGTTTATTTTAAAGAATTACTATGCGTAGCTATTAGGTATTCCATGGTAATAGCCAACAATAATTTTGATTGAGCAGAAATGGAACACTCATAGACATTTTTAAATTAATACTTGTATTTGGAATTGACTGAACTGACTTGTACACGGAATTGACTAGATGTAATTATTGTGATTTGTAAAGTTAACTTTTTGCTTATGTGACGCTCAATTTATTCTGTTCTTTCACTATGGTGGATAAGTGCTTAGTTACGATTGTATGATAATGAAAATTCTCTTACGAGTTAAGAACTTTTAGTTAGTAGTTTAAAATATGTTCATAATGTTGTTATTATTTAAAAAATCACACAGATATATCGCAGGAGAAAAAAACTGTACAAAATTAATCTCAAAACCAGAATTTACAGTCTATAAAAAATTGTTTTTTTTCCCCAAGAATGAAGAATAATATTATTAATCCGATTTAAATCTTTGTATTAATGTTATAAAAGGAAAAAGTTTTGAATTAGATTTTTCTGTCAAAAGTATCTGCGCATAACTTTGTCAACTCTTGAACAATTTTAATATTTTTTTTTCTGAAGATTTTAAATTTTACTAAACTTACAATCTAAACCCAAAGGCATCTGAAGGTAACAAATTTCCAATTTGAATATAATTCTTTCTTTTTTGTATTTTGTTATGGCGTCTAGTTTTTCCATCTACAGATAATTTAGTTTAAGTTTTGTTTCTGGTATCATTAATAGACGTGGTTCAACAAATACCCGCTATAGTTCTTCGTAAAGTGCACTACATTCTATTTTTGTCTGTAAATTACTCACCGCAGCAGCAGATAGGTATGTAGGCATTAGTTTGCGATGCATTGTACTGCGTCTTGTAATGTCTGACGGACACAGCTCTAGGGCGGACCTACGTTAATGTCTACAGTGCACTACGCCTGCAACTGGACGCCAGCAGCGTTGGCGTGGGGGACGTAATTTACAATGTCATGTTGCTTACGTTGTTGGGTTTATCGGTTGTTTTCGGTTTCACCAGTTAAGTTTTCTTTTTTTAAAGTTCGTTTATACTTTAAACTGTTGACACTTTGGCAGGTCTACAAAATCCCTGTTTCTTATACCTTGTCTGGGTGGGAGAAGACAGAGTTTAGCACTATTTAGGAAAACGGGTTCCGTCCTCGTCATTCCTTATTTTGCTTTCCCATGGATAATTCCTCCAAGTGCATCTTACCTAATTAAGAAATCTTCGCTGTATAAAACATTTTATAATTTTTCAATTTTCTATCAGTTATTAATCTGAAGATTGAAAGCATACAGTGTTATGAACATTAAACGTGTCTCTATAGAGGACATGTGGTTGTGTGCACGATTTATTTAAGATCCGTGTAATCGATTGAGCATTAAAATAGCATGCATCTGAAGTCTAAGCTAAGCCATCTCTTTTATTAAATTTAAAAATGGTCGCCTTTAATAGGGAAGCAAAAATTGATACAGAAGTGCTATAAATTAATGCTCGATGAATGTTTATTAAGTTTCCAGAAGGCATTAGCTAAAAATATTCCAGAGAGTTCCTTTTAAAAATTCCGATTTTACTTCAATATACAAACATGTTTCGATTTTGCAATAGTCCTACCATCTATGTAGTCTTAAACTCTTGTCGGTAGTGCTCTAGAACTTAGAAGCCTTAAGTTAAGAGTGCTTTGAGAACTGAGCAAGACTCTTGAGGTATTTGAGGTGGATTACAATCGAGTCGTAACCGAACAATCTCGTGACGTCATAATCCCTTCAAGCGTTGGAAACGTTTGATGCTTTACGTTGTCAGATTTCAAGCTTACGGTAAACATACTATAGGCTGTGTCCGTGAAACAATTATGTACAATGTACATATAACTTTCCGCTTTAGTATTTGAGGTGGATTACAGTCGAGACGTAACCGAACAATCTCATGACGTCATAATCGCTTCAAACGTGGTAAGCGTTGGAAACGTTTAATGCTTTACAATTTACATTGTCAGATTTCTAGCTTACGGGAAACATACTATAGGCTGTGTCCGTGAAACAATTATGTACAATGTACATATAACTTTCCTCTTTACTTCCACAGCTGGCCAACTGCGTTAAAAACTACAAAGTTCGTCAAAATATACTTGATCGACAGAGAGAAATGCTGCGTTTCATACTAATTCCCTTTTTGTCTTAACTCTAATGTCGGTGTTTCTTTTGAATAGCACAGTAATGTAGGGCAATTTACTGAGCCCATGTTTCGTTACGTTCATGAATTTTAAATGTTCTAGCATTTAGCCGACGGCTAGAAGCGGTAGCTTGAACGTGTAGTATCAAGTTAACGTACTTTTAACTAAGTGCCTACTTGCTGCCATTGTGTTTTATTGGTTCCAAAGTAATATATGTTGTGTCCGAAAATCCTAGCTTTGATGTACGAGGAAATAAAAAAAATCTGTTGAAAAAATCTTCTAACTGCAACGACTACTTACTACTTACTATTTCTTGGTTAAATGCAAGACTTTCAGCTTTGACTTTTAAATTAGTGGTGGTCTAGGATTCTTCTAGCGAAGTACTTCCTAGTCCTAGGTGCAACTGCTGTTTCAGCTATAGTGAAGCAGTAATGTATATCGGTTTGAAGGGCATTGTATAGCTGATTGCTGCTTGAAGAAAAACTTAAAAACATACACAATTTCGTTAGTCACAATAAGCCTAGTAAGAATAAAGAAACCCCAAAATGTATCAAAGATTTAATGGAAAAACGAAAAATTCTAATGAAAAACAGAAAGAAAAATTATAAAAAGATAGCCAAAGTCAGTAAAAAAATAAATAGACACTACAGGAAAAACAAAAGAAAACAAAGAATGAGACTTATACAAAGGTATATCGAATCAACTGGTGCAACTAAAAAAGCCTATAAAGAGCTGGACAAGAAAATTCAGTGGATACCTCAACTTCATAATGATCAAAAGGAAAAATTCGGAAATAGAGAAACTATTATAGCAATGGCGACTAAATTCTATGAAAATTTATATAAAACTAGCCAAACATCAAAAATGGACTTCGAAGTTGTTGAAGGAATAGAAGAACCTGTACCCTGCATCTTACTCGAAGAAGTGTCAAGCGCTCTGGCTGGCCAAAAAAATAACAAATCACCAGGCGAAGATGGATTCACGAACGAATTCCTAAAATCAGCGGAACCTGCAATTAGTAGCATCCTATGCAATGTTTTTAACGAAATCTTATATAATGAATATATACCCACGCAATGGACACAATCAATAATTAAATTGCTCTATAAAAAAGGAAGCCACACTGATATAAATAACTATCGTCCTATTAGTTTGACTTCAAATATTTATAAAATCTTCTCTAAAATTATTTTGAAAAGAATAGAAAATCAATTAGATAACAATCAACCCCTAGAACAAGCAGGTTTTCGAGCAGGGTATTCCACTATCGATCACATACATACTCTAAATCAAATAATAGAAAAGTACACTGAATATAATAAAATAATTTATATCATTTTCATCGATTATTCAAAAGCATTTGATAGTTTGGAATATAGTAAGATATGGGAGGCGCTTTTAGAGCAGGGAGTACACACAAAATATATCCGGATATTAAAAAATATATACTTAAATAATACAGCTAAAATTAAATTAGAAAGTGTAGGTAAAGCTTTTAAAGTATCTAAAGGGGTAAAACAGGGAGATCCGCTGTCCCCAAAAATATTTAACGCCGTTTTAGAACACATATTCCGAAAATTAAATTGGAACGAACGAGGAATAAAAATTGACGGCAAGTATTTAAATAATTTGAGATTCGCAGATGATCTAGTACTGTTATCGGAGAATGCTATCGAATTAGAAACCATGGCAAATGAATTACTATCCGAAAGTAAAAAGGCTGGTCTTGAGATGAATATAGAAAAAACAAAGGCAATGACAAACGGACCTCATGCATGCATAAAAATAAATAACTCAAAACTAGAATACGTTAACGAATATATTTACCTAGGAGAAATTGTTTCAATGGAAGATTCAACAAAAAAGAAAATAGAACGCCGTATTACAAAAGGTTGGAACAGATACTGGATGCTTAAAGAAATCATGAAATCTAAAGAAATGCCAATCGAATGTAAACAAAAAGTATTCGACAGTTGCGTACTGCCCGTTCTAACCTATGGTTGCCAAACCTGGGGTTTGACAAAAAAATTGGAACAACAACTGGCAGTATGTCAACGTTCCATGGAACGCAGTATGTTAGGAATTAAAAGGATTCATAAGATAAGAAATGAGGACATAAGAAAAAAAACTAAGGTAGTGGATGTAAGTGGAAAAATTAGAAAACTCAAATGGAGATGGGCCGGACATGTCTGTAGGGAGGCACAGGACAAATGGGCAAAAAGAGTCACTGAGTGGTACCCTAGAGACGGCAAACGATCTAGAGGGAGACAAAAAATACGTTGGAGTGACGACTTTGTTAAACTCATCGGAGGAGCATGGCAAAGGCTAACGAAAGATAAAAAAGTATGGAAAGGACTGGAGGAGGCCTTCGTCCAACGGGCGTACTGAAAAAGTATAATATAAAAAAGAAACAAATAAAAACAAAAATTGTAAATAGGATAGTTTAATTAATCATCATAAGTATATTTTTTGTTTCTTTTCTTTTTATTTATGTTACCTAGTATAAGTTAATAATGTAAGATTCAGTAAATAAAGGCTATATTATTATTATTATTATTATATTATAGCTGATTTAATGACGGGGCAATATGACACGTAGGAACTGATGTTTAAGGGTGTGATGTGTCAGGAAGATGAACGCTGCGAAGTGCGTTGTTTGATAAAGAAATGCACAATCGTAGGATGCATTGCATCTAAGATGGGCAAGATCACTTTAAACAGGTAGTCCTCTATCTCATTTCATCATTCTTTCGTATAAAAAATGAGAGATCATGCGGAGAAGAGAGCTCACCTGATGCAATGCAATACAGTCCGTATTATAATCCTAGGCGTAAAGTGGTGCAAGATTGGCGTGAAAGAAAGTTTCTATGCTGCCTTGGTGCTTTTACTACTTGGATATTTGATCTTTGCCCAATGGAGTATCTTCGTCTTTCATCTCTCAGCAGCGAAGATCTTTAAAAATATTGAACTAAAACTAATATAAACACCAAGGATGAGCCCATCAAAACATTTAACGTCAAGCTTCTTCATACAAGAAAAAAGTAGCGGCATTTTTTTATTTTAGAATTTCCGCTAATACGACGCAACATGGTATAAATCGTCCCTGTGGAAGCTCACGTGCGGACTAACAATAAGTAAAGTGATCTGCGGCGTGTACCAGGGTCTATAGACAATACTGCAGTCGGCTTTGACATCAGTAACCTGGCGACATTTTTTCGGTCGGCGGTCCGCCGGGTCCTGTGTTACGTCTATTAACCCTCCTATACCCGCGCCAATTTTTGTTACACCTATACCCGCGCACGGTGTCACAGACCGAAAATTCAGGATCCTATTTCATGAAAATTTTGTAGGCAACTCCATATCTATTATATATAGTTATAAAACTAGAAGATATACAGAAATATAAAATACTAATTAATTACTTATTTATTTATTATGTTTATATCTATAAGTCTTTCATAGACAGTCTTCGAAATTCGAGATATTTTACTAAAAACAGAACTAAAATATATTTTTTCTTATTGAAAACAAAAATAAACTTCTGAATATAAAAAAACATATGTTTACGAACATAAATGCCATTCATTGGCTTACACATGAGCTTCACCATAACAGTCAGAGCACACCATAACAGCATGTTCCAAACAAAAGTATTTCTTGCACGTAGCACAGCTGTATCGTGTCTTACGATTTTTTTGAGGAGCAATATCCACAGCGACCAATTTTATAATCATTTGATGTTGTTGCAGTTTCTGGGCCATCTAACTGGCATATTTCGATGAGTCTTAGCTTCATTGTTTTTGGTAAGGATGTGTTGAGAGCACGTCGTCTCAGTTGCGAATTTATGAGATCATACGACAACGCTTCCAGAAAGAGTCTGCGGCTCATTTTGCTGTTGAGGTTGTTATTTTGATGTATAATGTAGGCATTCATACCTGCTACGTTCATCAAGCTATAAAACACGACCATAGGCCACCTATTTCTGCCTCGAGCAACATTGTATGTCTCACACATTTTGTCGACTATGTCAACTCCAGATTTTGTCGCATTTGTTTGTCCATCTTTCCCGAGATAAAAATCTCTAGACCTTTGACGACGTCCCAAATCACCTTCCTCTTCTTCTTCATCGCCTTCTTGCTCGGTGTCATAGGTTTCCTCCTGAATCTCGACGAAATCTTCCACGTCGCTGTCATTTTCATCTTCGTAGCTGGACTCGGAACTTTCTTCCTCCAAAATTAATCTTATTTGTTCTTCATTCATCTTGATGCGATATATAACCTAAAAAATAATAATATTGGTCAAAACATGCAAATACACATAATAAAATATGCGAAAAAATACGCAATGAAATTAAATTATACTTACACAAAAGTTGCACCTATACCCGCGTCGGTCTCATGGACCGAATGGCGCCAAATGCGCCTACGCGTGCGTCTTGCTCGACCACGCGGCAGGCACTAAAGTGAAGCTAGCAATAAATCCGGCAGCTAGCAAAAGATTGGAATTCGCAACGTTTCTGAGAAAAAAAATATTTACGAAAATGTGTTTCGTCGGTCTCACAGACCAACGCGCGGGTATAGGAGGGTTAATATAAGTTTTACTTTGCTTTACTCAATATTCCTTACGGAAGTCGCAGATCGCTAAACATTCAAAGCGCTCAATTAAGCATCAGGATGATCGACTGCGCTCATATAATTCTCACTGGACAGCAGACAGGTATTAGATATTCAGCCCCATTATAAGCATCGCGGCGATCGGCAACTCGCAGAGATAGTTCATTTTTAATTGACCGTCAAAGGGCTTGTTTCACGATCGGAACCGGTCACAGAGAGAGCTAAATGAGTCAACAATGTGGACTAAACCGAACCTTTAGTCGCGATTCTATGATACAATTCATTTTCCGTCTCGTTTTAAAGAGCTTTTGTCCCGGTCGGGATTAAATTATACAGTCCGATTTAAGGGACCCGATACTCCGATATAGTCCTTAAGGAGGACATTTTAATAAATTTAAAATAACGATTATCGTTGTCAGGCGCAGTGGAGTCGTGATTTCGATAGGTTCGTGGTTGGGTCTAGGGCCAGCGCGGGAGTGAGTCCTCACGAGCGATTACTAAATTAATTAGGAACTAGCTCCGATGTAGATTGCCGCTAAGATTATTTTCCCACACGGTTGAGGTACTTTTAGATCACTAGATTTCGTAACTATTGTTGTTTGTTACTTGCGAAAATTGATGTCTCTATTAGCGAGTCTAGTAACCGTCACAGACAAAATAACATTCTGCAAGCACCAAATTAACTTTCTTAGTTTTCAAAAGTCAGTAAAATGTGACTATTGTGAAGAAAATCTCAAGCTTAATTTGTAAAGTCTTAAAATTTTTTGGGTAATGTTTTGCGGGAGAAAAATTCAGGTTTCTAAATTGATATTTCTACAAACAGCACCAGCAGTTAATATTCAATGTTGTAACTTGCAAGATGGAGTTCTATAATTTTTTCATATAAATGAAAATAAAAGTCAATATTTTTTGGTTGCGTTTTTTAATCATTTGCACTCATTGTATTTACCTACGGTTTATTCAATAATCACCGAGGCTTAATTTAAATAACGTTCTGCTGATTGAACTGAGCGATAGGATGATCAAACGTTTCCTTTACAATATTAAAAAGAATAATGTGTACATCTATACATACAGGCAATAATTTAGTTGTATATAGTATTAAAATTCTGCTCGTGCCCTAACGCTAAGTGGCTAGCGAGACGTCCCGGCATTATAAAGACGGTCGGGCGTTCGGGAAACCTCTTCCCTTGTTCTGGGCGCTTGGTACATTTGGTTCCATATTTGGCACTTTCGATTGTTACAACACAAGATGGACGAGAAGTGCGCATCGATCGTTTAACGTTTCAGCGTTTTACACCATTCTGATTAGGCATTTATGTATTTCATAGTTTTTAGTAGATTTTCTATTTCGTAGTATATTTTGAATGAACATTAACTTTTCCCTTGAATTATTAATTAAAAAATCTTCCATAATTTTGCTTTACTATTTATTGTTACTGCGTTTGAGAAGGTTCTAACTATTTTATCAAAAATTATGATTTTTCTAAAATCGTCTAGGAGGGGTTGTTGGGTTAGAGTCACCTAACAAAATCTAGTCAAGTTGCTTTGTAGAGAAAATCTGAACGAAAATATCCACACAGATTTACTGCTATTAGAGGATTACAAAACGCAGGGCGTGAGATATGGGTCGCAAACGCGGTCTCCTCGCAATTATTTACTACGCAACAGTAATAATTATTTAATTTCGGCAAATTCTCCTCTAGGCTCCGTGTGCTTCATTATACAATTGAATTTCATATTGGTACGAAGATTACACAAGTTTTTTGAAATTAATGTTAATGATGTTCATTCAAAACTTATTAAACCTAATATTTGCAACGAGTTTGTTTGTTAGTTAATCCAAAAGCTAAGAGATACCGCCTAAACAAGTCCACTACTAGGAGTTCACGACTTCTAAAGAAGTAATTCAAAGACTAAACGCAGTACTCCGGTCCGACTACCGTTTTCTCTTTGTCGTAAGAGCCGAGAGCGTACGTGTTTGAGTGCGTGCGGGGGGCAGGGGAGGTTAGATTGATTGGCCGGTGGGAAGGGAATGTCTGGCGCGGCGGTCCGCCTCCCAGCGACACCTAGCGTGAACGCCTCGTTGTTATGCGCGCCTAGTACTCCATGCCTCTGCTTAGCCAACTGGGCCGTCAACTCCGATAAACCAACTACCTAAACTAACCGAACACACGCCGCTAATCCCACAGATCCGGTACGAAGTAATATTTAATCATAGACTTGTTCGTCGAAATTCCGAACAAAAAGTTGATTGATGTGAAGGACAGCTGTATACTGTAGAGTGCAAACAAATGTTGTTAAATCGATTTTAATTTATTTAAAAATCGATTCGAACATCAATCTTGTGCAAGTTCACCAATAGACATAAGACATGTGACAAGTCTGGCTGTTTAGCGTGGAGGATGGACGGTTTGTCGACTAATCGGCGAATTTATCGGTCAGACACTAGTTCGTTAGTCGTCGGTGATATCAAAGGGTTCGGGGATCACGACTAAATGTTCACGAAGCCGGTTTTCGAGAAAATCGCTCTTAAACTTGCTAGCGCACACGATTTTTAAGGACCCATTGCCCGAAAGTGTACTGCGATTGTGTTGCCGAATGAATTTGTAATTCGAACGGTTTTTGTATGAATTTCGCAATCTATACAGCTCGCCGCGCGGTATCTGCGTAATTGTATGACAGATTTTACATGGTGAGGTGCAGTTAAGTAAACATTTGAGTATTTGCTAAACTTAATATTATTATCACCGTTAATGATTATACCGATTGCTACTTCTTTTACCAATGATAGCATTAGTAATGTTAGCATTGATAGAAGAACAGCTCACGGTAATACGAATTTGATAATTTAGAAATTCTGCAATTATTTAATTGGGCCATTAAACGTAATTTGAAATTTCAAATTTATTCCCTTGAAACTTAAGAAAAAAGGAATTTTGCTCAAAAATAATACACCTATAGTAATTCGAGTGCAGAAATTATCTTTGAAGTTTAAACGCGGAGTATCCGAAAATTTTAATTAAAGACGTTCTCTGTTTAATTACCCCGCAGGCAGTACGGTGGACAACTCGACTGAATTAGTAAAATACGGAACTATAGCACTTATTTCTTGTACAATAAGGGTTGTATATTTTCATGTTAGGAGCACTATACTGTGCATATTGATACTAAAGCTTCCCGAAGAGTCGTTATAAGCGACCATAATTTACCAAATGAGAGAACATAAATAATTCTGAAAACCGTGTAAATGGTTGCTTTTTGTTTGATGAAATATGTAATTAATAACAAGAAGTCATACCTTAAGCGCTTCAAGATAATATAATAATTATTGCAAAATGGAATTGAAGATTCACTGAATTCGGGTTTCTGTTTTCTTCTTTAAACAGCGCTTAATTATGATTAATACAACACAAATCTAAATTATAATAAACTAAATCATCATAAAACATGTATTTTAAATAATAATTGTTGTGAAAAACAAAGCTCTACATTATGTCATTGTCTGTTGAGATTCGCCATGGACATTTCGACACAATTAAAATTTCTGTGACTCTAAATAATTTATATGTTGCATTTCCTTTTTTCTTTTCCTACTCTTGATTATATATTTTGATTTGCAAGTTATTTAATAATAACCCCTTCTTTGCGCTGCGTAAGAAGTTTGGTAAAAAATAAGTCACTCTAGAAATTATTTTGACGGTCATTACCGAAATGCTGTTTATCATTACTACTCTTTAAACTTCTAAAATCTGAAAAAAGTGTCATACAGTTTTACATTCGCTCAGAGCATAATACAGAGCATGACTGTATCACGAGTAAATTGGCTGCGAAATTCAACATTATTAACTTTGCAGCAAAGTTCTCTGAAATACACCTGCACCAAGAAACTCCGGACTAAAACTTGACAAACCTCATTAAATGTATTAGAAACTCTTTAGGCGCATTTTAAAACGGATCGAATTTGAAATTCGAACGGGCAGCGTGTGACAGCTAATAAAAGGGCACAGATAAAAAATGGCTTATCTTTTTGCAACAGGCAACTCTTGGGCAAGTCGACCGCATTACACTTGTAGATAGATCCAGTCATTATCGCTTGTAATGAGCATGATGGACAAACAACATTTACGGAGTGTGAATTTTGATCGTATCTTGCAACATTTGGCATTTTTTTATAACTTCTGATCTCGAGTTCTGCAGCTCGTAATTTGTGGGTTTACCTTGGATTCAGTCTAATGGGTGAAATGGTGGGTTTTGGTAGAGTAAGTCCCTTAGCGCACATTGAACTGATTGGGACTTTTGACACTTTATTCCTTGTGGTAAACCTAAGGTCTCTACGAAGATTTGGCTCTGTCGGAATTTTATTTATTTGATCACTATTTTTATGTCTATATTGAGCGGACTAAGAGGTTACGTTTATTTAATGACATAAAACAAATTATACTTAATTGAATTGAAGCTAAAGAAGTCAAAAAGATATAGGTACTTCTTAATGTGACATTGTTGTTCATCAAATTATTCGACTCAATTTTTGACTTTTAACTAAACAATTCAATAGTTTTAACTAAACCGTCACAAAGAAAATTAAATTGTGTCTTTTTTGCAAGCAATTATAAAAATAAGTCGGTCTAGGTAACATTTATTGGGATTTATAATGTTGAAGTAACTTCAGCTTTTGCAGAAGGATTCGATCCAGTTTTTACTTGTAACTCGTAAGTTTACAAGCGAAGCGTAACATGGTAGGAGCCGGTTCTTTAGTACGGATTACGGAATCAATTCCGTGGGACAATATAAATTAGTATTGAGTCATAAAGTGATTCAAAAAGCAAAATCACGAAAGCTCCTGTCTCGTCTTCTTCCAGTGTTATTATAATTTTCAAAGTAACAGGAGAACCTAAATGTAATTCCGTTGCTTCTAAGCATTTTTTTATAATGATTGTTTTTGTTACGTCAACAACACATTTTATTTAGCGTGTTGCGTTAATGAATTGATTAAAGACTTTAAAAATGTACGCCTTTCGCGAGCATGTCTTTAAATAAAGCGATAATTTTACTAAATTATTTCATATAGGTATATTAAACATCGCGGTTTGATAATGTTAATGCACGCGAGGGCTCTGCGGTAATAATTCTTACGTACCATATGTTTTATGTCTCGTCGAGAAATTTATACGCGTTACTGCGAAAGAGTACATAATTACTGTAATCCCTTAATGTGTGAGATAAATTACGTTTAGCACGTAAGCTTTATGATGGTCCTAGACACACCTGCAAGGACCAGTTGGATCAAATTGGTCGCTCGGGTCGCGCATAAATATGTCGTCCGACGCTGATGTTGCAAATTGAAATTCTTCGCAAAAAAATAACTCCACACGATCATAATATGTCTTTGGAAAGCGTCCTTATCTACGTCATGATTAGGATTATGTATGTTGTATTTGATGATAGAAAGTTACAAGATGTTTTAGTGATTACTGCCATTCGCTATGAATTATAAGGAAAAGAATGGGGGAAAAAAGTTGAAAGAAAAAAAAAGATTTGCGAATTGCAGTAACCTATACAGTGGACCAGGACAAAACTGCCAATGAACTGCTTCGTAAAGAAATTGATAATGTGAGGTTGAAAAAGATGTATCTGAAGATAAGAACCTAATTGGATTTTGTCGAAAAATGTCCTGAAACATTGCTGACTTTGATTCGCGTCACAAAATCAAGCTTCACGTTACAAGATAGCCGAAATCTTTGTCCTAATTAATTCGAGTTTTTCACGTAAATGAAGCGTATTTAAATCGGAATCATGGAAACAGCTAAAGCGCGGTCGTTATTCGGCGGCCGATCTTATCAGTGGAAGACGTCACGAAAAAACACCGAGCGCTCCGCCCGCATAGTGTCCCTCTGGAGCTGGCGTTCCGTCAAAATATCCGAACGTAGCCAGCGGGCTGCCATCCATAATGTATGTGCCTCGCGATCGTCATACATAAAACATTAACGAGTAAGTTTTTATTTGATTGCGGCTCGAGCACAACGGCCCTGCAGTTTTTTGGTCAATTAAAAAATCCACGAAACAACCAGATTTCGGTGGGAAAGCTCGAGTTTCGCCAGTGTTGTTATGCAATTGAACCACCGATGCGTTTTTACCGTCATTGTTTCCCTGAACTGGCCGCGTCTCGCTGTGCCACAGGAATCCGCCACGGACGTCGCGTGCTTCAAACGTTCCCGGGGCTTTTTTCACAGCCTTGATCGATAATTCAAGGCTGACAGTTGTATGTTCTGCTCGAATTATACACTTGACAGCGGTGTAAACTTCCAAAAAATATGTCTCTTCGCCGCCCTTTGAAGACGGCACGGTATAGACAAAATCGACAGAATCTTTTTACGCCTTGCAAGTTGCCTTGCGAAGTTGCGACTTGCGAGTCAGTGTTGCGACGGCCGCCCACGCGAGCGGTCGCGTAGCTCTAACCTACAGCCACAAAGTCATCACGTGCGCGCCCACGTGACGCCTACCGCCGCATTGCGTTGCGAAAAAATCAAATCTCTTTACATAATTCTCATTGTAACCTTGAAAATTAATGCCTCTATTAAATAACAGCACGTGGGCTACCCGGGAGGTTTCCTACAGCTTCTTTTGTTCATTATGTTGGATGGCATTTAAGGCCTTTAAGCTGCGGCCAAACCTGCGCGACCAAAGCGACTGCGAAGCGGGAGCGTCTACCGCGCGGCGGACGCTACCCATGTATTCTTATGGCGCCTTGCACACCTACGCGACCGCGATGCGGGACGTACGCGTCGGCAGAGCGGGACGTACGCGTCCAGTGGTCAGACGTGTGTTTTGTAAAAGCGAATATAACAACACACAATTAATTGTTACCTATTTTATTTCACAATGGCTACACCAGGAGATACTCGTAATACAGTTGTTTATAGAACGAGTGCGAGAGTATCCTATTTATACGACTGTCCAAAAAAAGGAGTGTAATGTGTTTAGGGTTCATGTATGTATGTATGTATGTGATGTTTCTTTATTCCACCAAAACTTATGAAAAGCTGAACCGATTTGAACATATATGGGGTATCGTTAGAATCCTTAGATCCTTCCGAAGTCCCGAGTAACATAGGCTATAATTTTTTCGGAAAAATCAATATGGCGGATGTTAGGCGCCACTTTCAAATGTGTAAAACAAATTCTTCAACTATCACAATATGTGTATCAAAATGAAGGTATTAGAGAGTAGTTATAAAAAATATATATATTTAATATATAATTTTACATAAATGTAGGATGTACACCCAAAAAAACCTTTTTTATATGACTGTCCAAAAAAGATTGTGTAGGTAAATTTATTGCCATTTACCATAACTTTTGAATGACTAATGACGTTTGGACATATTATTATGGGTTATTGTTGAATTCTTGATTCACCTAACTGCTGACCATCACTAAAAGATATAAAATAAAAATAAGTAATTAAAAAATTAAAAAACACAACTGCCCTGTTATAAAACGAACTAAAAAGTAAGGAACAAGTTATTTTAGTTGAACAGATAAATTCATATGGCAGTCGGAGGGCTGTTCTGACGGATACCTTCTATTCTAAGAGGTCTCTATGTTAGGTACGAGGATGTCATTAGCACTACTATTTAGTAGTTACACCAGATAAAGTCGCGCGTCTTCAGTGACTGTTCATTAAGAAATGAAGTTCACGGTTCGCGCCATAGTCGCGCAGGTGTGCACGCGAGTTTCGCGTTGCAGACGCTCCCGCTTCGCGTCCCGCGTCCCGCGCTACTGACGCGCAGGTTTGGCCGCAGCTTTAAACTGTCGTGCGTCTGTTTAAAAACACGACAAGCTCGAGCTATTAAGAGTTACTCCAATGGAATCTTTCCAGAAATCGCTCGTTATCAAACGTTCATTAAATGTCCAGAGAGAAAAAATCTAGAGCGACCTACTGACGCTTATAACGAGCATAAAACTGGTCGTAATAATTGTGCATAATAAACGGTGCGCTGCAAGCACGGTAATGAACCATTCGGATAATCTCAATAATTCCCGTGTCGCGTGTTAGTCGTTAATTAAGCTATTTGTCAGGTGCCAGGACAATTTACATTTCTCCCGGAGTCCCGAGATTCGCCGTGGGTTGGGAGCATGGAAACGACGTATTATTATCCTTTTAGGGAGGGCGGCATCTCTCAGAGGCGCTTGCTCTCAACAGAACCTTTCATTGGGACCACTTGTGTTTATTTGCATGGACGTCTGAATTGTCCCGTAAATAAGGTTAGCGAAATATCTGTCCGGCTGGCCTTTGATACTGTATATAATCCTATTTGCATAGGATCAAAGTGGAGGGAAGCACTTTATAAAATGAACTAACTTTCCGCTTTAAAACAAAATACGTTGTATTTTAGAAGACTGCCCGCACGAAACAAAGAGAAGGATCAACGGCATAAACCTGGAGATAAATTAACATGTAGGCAACATGCACTGGTACATCTTGTCGGACAGAAGTATAAAAATGTCGTGGAAGCAACACAATTCATGGAAACTCGTTCTGGTCACCGACAGGCCATCAAGTTGGTTCACTCGCAGGTGAAATGTATTGACAACTGGTCTTCCTTGATGCGTATCGGCGTGATGGTATCGTGGCGCGGCGCTTCAGTCGGCTGCTGTTGCCCTCGGATTGCGGAGACCCATTGCGTTGTGGAGATCGGAGATAAACCTTGTTTATTTAGCACTAAAATGTATTCAAACCATTAAAAAGAATTATATAAACAGATGGACAGGTAGAAGTCCCCGAGTTCTGTAATAGCAGTAATAGCTGCGTGAGTAACGATCGTCCTTTTTTACACGCTTCGTTAATGAATTGAATGTAAATATATATTAATAAATCCATCTGTGCGTCTGCGCTACCTACACTCGCGTCGCCCGTGGCTATGACTTGGATCTCGGCTTGAGGTCGTGTTCCTAGGTAATTGGACGTGGTTTAACACTCGGCTATGTTTCTCAATGAAATTCATACATCAAGGTCAAGTTAAAGCGCCTACGAAATGATAGTCCGCGCGGGCAACATTCGATAAATCGTAATAGGAGAACAGGAAACTTATGGAAGTCGCTCGGCTGACACAATAAATTAAGGGCATAGCTGGACGACCATTCATAAACCAATCTCGCTTGTTTATGAATGAAACGCCTATAGACGTGCAATTATCGCCACCTATACCATTGATAGCAATTCGATCACATTAAATTTGCATTTGACACCAGCTTTTAGCTTATAACTACCCATTGCGCACTAAGAAGGTATCGCATTATATATAGAATCAATTTAGTGCCTATTGTTTCGTAGATAGGGTATTGTTGACCGCAGATTTCACTATCGTCATTAGTTTAAGTCCTAATTCGATCTCTTTTGGTTATGAGTTTTATTTTATCTGTAACCTTGTTGCAATTAACGTCTTGACAGATTAATAATGCCCACAACTTAATTGCAGCAAGGTTGCTTGTACGTTGTTTATATTCTTTACAGTTTTCATTATGCTTTTATAAATTCTTATTCTTATGCAATTTTTGAGTATTCTTATCCTTTTCTTTAATATTTTGTTAATTAGGTAGATTGCGGCATGTAAAAATAATTGTCACTTTTTCGTAAACCTTCAAAACAATATTGGGCTACATATATTTTTTAAACATTATGCACGTAATTAAGTTATCGTATGTGCTGTTTAATTATACTTTGCAAAGCCTTTCACGAGCACGCCGTTTTATCATGTGCCTTTCACAAAATACTTTTGTATATAAAATACACTAAGTTGTTATTCTTGGACGCAATTCACTCGCTACCGAGTTACGATTATAATGCGCCGGCTCCAGCGGTCGCTAATTATTATTTAAGTGTCGGTTAAATTAATCGTTCTAGTCATTGCTCAGTCGCGCTACTACCTTGTCGCCTAATATCTCATTAGATTTAATTATAAGTCTTATAAGGGAGTTTTATAGCGTTTGTCATGGTCTTGATATTATATTTAATCGCTTTAAATGTTATAACACCCACTTGTTCACTATTTTGTTTATGATGATGCGTATCAAACGCTTTCTTTGAGTCAGAAACTCAGAATTCGGTTGAATATCATTGCGTGCAATTTACATATTGTACCGCTATTCAAGGAAAGATCTGTCGACTGGTTCGTACTGAATTATTATCTTTTTTTCAATAATCAAGTTTTCGGGCGCGTCCGACGAGCTCAAAACAAACAAGCCGAATACGTCCTGGCTATTTTAACGTTGCCGCTTTTCGGGAACATTTTGGACCTTAAGATTTTGGAATTCAGTTTTACTCGTAATATGTGGCCGGAGTGTCCGATGTCCGTCCCATGTTGTTTTAATTTTTAATCGTGATTAAGCGTGTGGCTACCGATATCGTAGCGAGAGATAATGAAGCCTGACGAGCGCTTTCACTTTTTGATCATTACGGGTATCTCGATTGATTTACTGAGAAAGAGGGATTGGCGAGTCGCGACCTCTTTCAAGATTCTTTACTTAATTACTAAAGTATACCTCAGACCCTCAGAGAGATGGCTCGGTGGAATGAAGGTTAGCTGTCGGCGAGCTTAGATCAATGAAGACATTCATATTTAACAACTATTGAGTGCTAATTTGTTCATGTAACAAATTAGTTGTAGGCCTTTGTAAATTGAGTGGCGTAGTAGCATCCGGCGAGTTAATTGCTTGTTAAGAGTTTATCAGTAGAGTGGCACTTTCTATGTGCCACCATCTTCTATATAATCTATCTCATTAAACTTCGTATTTCTGTAATTTTTTTCAATTTAACTTGATTGTCTAAGTATAATCACAGCCGCATTATTTTCATTGGTCTAGATTTATTCTTTAACACATTTCTAGGGCCTTTGTTCAAACGATCGACTTTGATCGTAAATTTCATATTCAAGATCTTTTGATTTTCACTATTTTAGCACGTTTGGACTCATAAGTCTCACTTAAAATGGGCAAGTCAAGTCGAACTTAGAACACAAATAAAATAAACAAACTAGTTGAAATTAACAGAGAATGTAGAGATGTGCTTAATGAATCATACCACGTAATAGCCCACCGGCCTTCAAACACCGGTGCATCCTCGTCTTGCGAATAACCTCTGTATGGCCAGAACAAAGCCACGTGGCGGCGCCGCTTGGCCAAGCAGAAGGCCCGTTTAGACCATTTACGATTAATCCGACCGACACAACCGCTCACAAATATGGCAACCCGGCCTTTCATAACCTGTTTTTGGGGTTTCCTCGGACCCTCATGCTCATATTTAGTACTACTATTACTACACGTGCTTTGTGACTCTTTTGGAGATCCTATATCTATAGAAATAATGATTTAAACATTATTATTTTTTCGGTCTGTAGCTGTTCGCACACCGGTTTCTATTCTTAATAAAATCTTTGATGTTTCATTATGCTTTGCTAGGTTTGTTGTTCTCAAGTTATGTAGAGTGTTTGAAACATCTTGCATGCTGTTGACGACTTCTTTTCTTTTTAATAAGTATTTTGTATCTATGAAACAAACTTTGTGCGAGTAATGATGGCTTGCTGTAAAGTTTGTTTTGAAAGTTTTAAGCGTTATTTCGTAGGGTTGAAAACAATATCAAACAATGGTTTAGTTTCATGATTAAATACCAGTTAAAGAGTCGTTTACTGGATTTGATTAAAACGAATGATTATTATATTTATTGTTCATTTCAATGATTATTATCGATCATTTTACAGTTGCGATTACATTATTCATGACGTGTTGATGGTAATTGTGTTCTTTTATAGCAATCATTATAATAGAAAATATATCATGTTGCACATCTGGTTGGCTAGCTTTGATTGATAAATATTCAATTAGAACTGTGTTTTTTATATATGACAGATGTAAGTTTTTATATCACCCCATCGAGGTAGGAACAAGGAAATTTATGCGTACCTATGTGGAAACCCAAGGACTGTGCTTGTAATTCTGTAAATAGAAGTCTTAATAAATAAACTATTACATATTGCTTCGGCTTGTCTGCGGAATTACCCTTATTTATTGGTTCTCGATAATGTGCGTAATTATCGATAATTTTTATGAAAACTTTTATAGAAATATTTTATGTACTATTTGAACTTTATCTTAGCCCAATATTTATGATAAATTCCTAAAAACAAAAGCAGTCCTTTTAAGCCTTACTTTGAATATTTATCCAGAATAGTTTAGCAACAATGAAACAAGAATTGGCCTATTATTAGCTTATTACCATAGAAACGGCACTTTGAAAGCTCCTGATAATGGTCTCACACCTGAATCCTGAGGCGCCAGTGAAAGCAGACCTTACTAAGGGCCATGAGAAATATGGAATTTCGTGCCCGTTTAAAATTTTTTCAAAATATTTGTCGAGACCGTAATAGACAATATCAACTCACTTATTTTATAAATGATCCGAATAATTAAAGGGGAATAACAATTTATTTTCATTAGACATTTCCTGTAGTAAAACGTGTTTAGTTTAAATAAGTTGATACACTGTATAACTTTGCTTTCTCGGTTACGTTTAAAAGAATGTATTACTTTTGTTTATTTTATCATAATTTAATAAAGAAGGATTTGTACGATTTACTGTTTTACTGTGATTATGACATTAATATTTTTGGAAATTATCTATACAACCTAATATACCTATTCTATCAAAGGTCTGTACTGTCTAATTACCTATTTCTTCTTGCACGTTTTCTTTTTCTCTTTAATCCCTTTTGTCGAGAATATTATGTGATGTTTATTCATAAAAAATAATCTTCTATCTTTTCATCTGTTATGTGTTGATGTGATTTGACTAAATCAATCCATCGAGCTAAACGGTAATGTTGAAGTGTTAAACAACCAGTAGCGACTACTATTTAGTAGTTATCGTTACCCCGTAAGTTAACCTGCGTTGAACGACTACGATTTGACGCCGCGGGCGCACTTTGCATATCATTAGCGTTCACAACTCAAATAATTTGTTGAAATCGCTCGCTCGCTGAATGAATTAAATGTAAATTAGTAAATCAATGTATCCAGTACATTGATTTATATCAATGAAGTTTATTTTATAACATGCATAATGTTTATCAGTTGCGCGTCGTGTTTATCTTGTACGTATATTCTTTTGGGTAATTTAATTCAAATTTACGTTCCCTTTTTGAATATCTTGTCTTTGTTATCGTTTCATCTTTCAATTGACTGCTTTTCTTGAAGTACCTCTTTCGATATCTACCTCCATTTTCTCAGCATTGTCATTTTCTTGATTTGTTGTTTAAGAGGCCTGTGAACTAAAATATCTCCATTCATTCAAAATAACAAATCATTAGTAATTCGTGCATATTTGGATCATGTTGTGGTGTTATTCGGATTCATATAGTAATAATCTATGCTCCTGGCCATATTTGGTTCGGAAATACTTCTTTAAAATGAAATAATAATCAATTTTGATCGAATTTTTTATAACTTTGGTCGAGTTCCGTAATACCAAAAATTATGAGTGAAAACTTGTAACTTTCTTTATTAACTGGTGTTTTTATTTAGCTGGACAATAAAAACTGTGCTCATGAACTAATGCGACGTGAGATAGTGTTGTTTTTATTACAAAACAAATAAGCAGAAAACATGTCCTCTTTGACATAAAAATAAGCAAAACTAAATTCGTTTACAATTTCGTTTAACAAAAGTATTTCGGAACCAAATATGGCCAGGAGCATAGATTATTTCTATACGAACCCGAATAACACCACAACATGATCGAAAATTGCACGAATTACAAATTATTTTGGTATTACGTTTGTATGGGAGACACCGTGGGTCAGAAGACAGAAGACTCTTAAGTTAATCAATTTAAGATTTACTTATAAGATAAGAAAAGTTTTGTCTAGGTGACTGCTAGTTAGTAGAGCTCTGGCTTCTTAGTAGCTACGGAAGTACGGACCTCCTATTAAGTGCCTAAATTATTTATTATAACTTTAGGTGCTTTCAATTTCATGGTTCTTTATGGTATAAATATTTGTAATATCTGCTCTTTGTATTATATGTGTTTTGTGTTGTTCTTTGTATTATTATATAAATATTGCATAAAAGATGTGTCTTCAAGCAATGTATTAAATACAATGAACAGCTTTAGGCATAAAGTACCTTTTCCCTTTGCATAGCTCCGAGTATAATATCGTTATTCGATATTGCGCAATATCCATTGCGAACGGAGAAATTTGGCCTCGGCGGATTAAATTAAAATGCCGTATATCGGGTATTGAATACCGTAATCCTTATTAAATTGTAGGTAGTTCCGATGTTATTTTATCGTTTTGCCTAGCTTGTTTTGCTTTGCTTAATTTTTTGAGTCATGTTTTTGGAGAGCTTAGCTTAGCTATGGACAATAGGTAAAGAATATATTTTATATTTGTAGTATTTTATAAGTACGCCCTAAATTTTCTATTCTATATCATACTTACACCTGATTTTTAGGTGTTTTTTTTTTTTGGGTTCCGTACCCAAAGGGTAAAAAAGGAAGCCTATTACGGAGACTTCGCTGTCTGTCCGTCTGTCAGGCTGTATCTCCAGAACTGTGATAGCTATGATGTATTTCTGTAGCCGCTATAACAAAAAATACTAAAACCTAGAATAAAATAAATATTTAAGGGGGCTCCCATACAACAAACGTGATTTTTTTGCTTGTTTTTTCTATAAATTGATAACGGTAACAGATAGACGCTTAAAATTTTCACAGAATATATAGTTATATATTTACTGTAGAAATAAATAGTAAAATGAAAATAAAAGGGGGCTCCCATACAACAAACGTGATTTTTTTTGCTCGTTTTTGAATTTGGAAGGGGTGTTTAGTTTAGTGATGGTACGGAACCCTCAGTGCGCGAGTCCGACTCGCACTTGACCAATTTTTAGTACTGCTGCAACATTTAACAATTAATACAAAGTGATCATTCGAAGATGAACAAGAGAGAGAATGTATACTACTCGTATTCGTATAAGAAATTTCGTTGTTTCTGGCTGGTTTTTAGTTAAGAGGAATTCTGAGCGGTGACGGGCCGGCGCTTCGTGTTTCATTTTGAGTCAGTGAGCTGAACAAGTGACTTGCAATTACGGCCAGTTTACCGGGCATTAATTTTTGGCAATAAAAGACAAGCACCCTCGAAATGTTCGGCACGCACGCGCTGGACTTTTGGCACGACATAGCACAACACAACACTTCGAAAACGATGATGGTTTTCGAGCAGAACATTTAGGTATGAAAAATAACAAGAAAAATGCACTTTTGTAACTTAAATTTTTTTATGTTTGATAAAAGTTTATTTTTCACATAAGCTATACATTTACAGGCTCTTATGAAAAGACAAAACTTCCGCCAAGTACTCGTACGTCCTCTTATTAACTACTAGTTTTAAAAGTTAACGTATCGTTCGTTGGTTCTGTATGAATTCTCTGATGAAGAATTTCAGAGATGAAAGCTACTGTCTCTACATCTCTGGAATTCTTCATCTAATCTTCACCATTTTCTTTTGTTAAATTTTTACTGTTGAGAGGCCTAGCGCTTTTCAGCTATCTTGTTTGATCGAAAACAACTATAATCTTACAGGTTGTAGCGAGCTTGGAATTAAAGTAAATCCCTAACAAATAACCATGCCAAAAATAAATCGCACTATTCCTAAAATATATATATTTCTTTTTTTAAGGCTTTAAAAGCTTTGTTGGTTCATTTCACTCTGAGTCAGGAGGACTGTTTCGTTTGTACAAAACTATAGTCGCTTGCGAGTTGCACTACCTCGTACTAAAGGTGGGTGAGCGGTACTGATGCGCCTTGCTCGTGGGAATCGGCGGCCCGTTTGTACTCCATTGTAGTTGCAATTAGCGATTTTTTCCCTTCCCTCGTCGCAAGTCGCACTTGTCGGAGAAATGTCGCATCTCTTAATGCGATGTCCCAAATGCTGTTTTTTGTATTAGTATCTTACTGGTCCGGTTGCGTTTTCATTAAAGCGGGAGCGTATCAGCCTCTCAAGTATCATCATTACTATTAATTAATCGATAAATTATTATTATTTTCTTTGTGCATCAATACGTTGGTATGAGACGTCATTTTGTGTTTCTATCTGTATCAAAGGAACGATTCTATTTCTTTCTAATGTACTCTATGTCTTTTGGTATCAGCATTTTTAAAACCCCCGTATCTGCATAGTTAGCACTGATCTCTATTAGTACGCTGGATCAAACATTCTGTACAATTGACAGTTATTTTAAGTGCTAATTTGAAGCGCTCCACTAAAAGATAAGGTACTGAATTGACATTTGTCGCTAGTGACCATCGTTTTGAATGTCATTTTATATTATTAGTTCCATGGATGCTCACGTCAGTTTACGCAACAATCAGCGCCAAAATGGTGAAAATCAAGTGTCTTCATTTCTACGTGACAGTCTGAGGTGCAGCGTACTTTTATAATAGAAGTCAGTGATACATTAATGGACATGAGAGGACATTTCCGCTCCGCTCGTAGTTATCCGCCCCGCTTCAGTGGAACCACAGTCTTGCACCACAGCGGTTATTCCTCGCATTACGGAGACAAATTTTATAACGATTATAATAATATTATAACATTTCGCGATGATCAAATTATTTTTTTTCAACCGGACCTCTTGAGAGGTTATTCCCGCTTGAGAAATTTGACTGACATTTTTCATCGTCAGTTGTCCGTTTTAAATTTCTTTTGGCTTCAATGTACTCATTGGGTGATGACACGCTTTTGTTTTCTGTATGTCTGTAGCCTCCATTTATGATTCTTCAATTTACGGTCAAATTTTTAAGTTTTATTCCAGTTATGGTACATTAGCATGCAGCGGACAGCAAAAGAGGTATTGATGGACCAACATGTTAATGTAGGCTGAGGCAAACTTTGATAGACGTAGAATTCATCAATGTTTGCCTCAAGGCAGAAATTTTCAAAATCACAGAAGAACGAACCATAATAATAATTTTTCCTTGTCATTTGTTTTTTTCTTCAATGAACAGCTTTCTATTTGCTAGTCAGTTCGAAATTTTATTAAAACCTTTGATCAGTGACCTCCTCGGTAACCATGTGTAAGACTGAAAGAACGTCACATGTTTAAATAACACGATAGATATGAGTTTATCATGTAATTTATTCGACCGATAACCATTACAGAAATGGATTTTCATACAACTTTTGCCGATTCATACTGAAGATAGTTGTAAAAATAGTTCGAATTTCCAAGCATGTTGGAGAAAAATAATCATCCAGGTAGCCTATGAAAATATGACCCAGTTTTGAATAAGAATCACTGGAATCATATAATGAGTGAACTATAGATACAAATTGGGCTCTGACTCACTGAGTGACAAGTGATAGACAACTCATCATCATTGCAAGTTTCTCATTTATTATATCTGATTCTGTGTTAACATATTTTATGTGAAGAATTGTGACACGAAAAAAAAAATCAGGTTTATATTCAACAATCAAAGAAAAATATATCTTGTACTTTAAATGGTTCTTTCTACTTTCACGAATATATTATAAGTTACAAAATACCTACATAATTGTAAAAAAATGTGAAAATATTTGTAATTACTCGCAATCAATGTCGCCATTCACTATCAGGTTTATTTAAATGAAATTAATACAGTCCTTTATTTTTTGGTTATTAATATGTTCTCAATTATTTTTAAAACAACCCCAAATAAATAAGTGCCACTTAGTAAGGTCGTAAAAAACAGATATTTTGCATACGAATTATTGAATTAAAATACCTCGTGTTTGTTTTGTTGATGTAACTTATATTCGTATTATATCAATCATACCAACAATGATAATATTGATATGATTTACTTCATAGTCAACAAAAGTTGTATCTTTTTTTAACTTGTTGTTTTTAGTTACAACGCCTTAACCATCATCATTACGCGTTTTATTAATAATTTTAATGATAATTAGCGTTACATAGTCTTTTAAGATGCAATACCAAAACATGATTGTATTTTAATCTGCTATAATTCAATTCATTGCATTGAGTTAATTGTTGATAAGATGAAAATAAATGAGACTGTAAAACGTCTCAACGACCAATAAATATATTATTATCTATTATCTGAATATCAAAGTAATTCTTTATCTCTTTGTCACCATTCTTATTTCCGAGAACATAGAAAATTGTTATTCGAAACGTTCTATCTCGGTTCCCAGCTAACTAGATGATTATCTCGTTTATAGAGCTATTAGCTATCTCGCTATCGGATTCTGTATCTCATCTCGGGCAAAAAGTGCCGTTTTCATCGCTCGCTCAGCGCCCTTAATACTGGTTTCTTCACTCGCTAACGCGAAGTGTTTTCGAGTATCGAAACGCTTTGATGTCCGGGTAAATCGTCCTCAATAGTATTACGATCCTCGTTTTATAGTCGTATATTCCACACTACTGGTTTTTTTTTAAAGCTTAATATTCGCTTCACTTGTAATAATATGATCATAATCTTATAGCCGTATCTTTCAAACTTATATTACAGTTTTATTTTAACTTCACTTGCATTTATGTTAAAGAGTAATCCTGTAAAGAAGATGGTTGAGTCTTGCTCACTTATTTCAGATGTCAATACTATCATTTATGTATATTTATTGTACCACCTGCCTCATTATTTCCAATAGCAGCTTCTTACCCCCGATGGTTGCTTAGAAGAGATCGCTATGTAGCGATAAGGCTGCCATGTTGTACATTTGTTTTTCTGGTTATTGTATTTGTTTTTTCTTTCTTCTTGTAATGGTGTACAATAAAGCATTTTCTATCTATCTATCTATCTATCTATCTATATGATAATGATAAATTAGCTATTAGTGGCGCTACGATCGATTCTAGAATTACTCGAAATTCGAAATTCGATTGCGAGTTTGCTACTCGTATCTCTGTCGAGGGTTCATCTGTGGGTCTGTTGCATACGCCGGGCATAGCTTTCTTAGAGGTGTCTTCTCACTAATGCTTCTTTATTTACTACTTTTGCGTCTTACAACTTATTTGCATGCCATTAATCTTTATTAACGTTTTTCAACATTACAATTAAAGAATATTTCTGGTAAGGAAAATTGAAATCTTGCATAGATTTTATCTTCTTAATTTCGTAATCATTCTGCTGTAGGAAAATGCAATTATCGATAAATTCACGTTATACATATTAAAAAATTTCTACTCTACTACTACTATTTTTGTCACGATTTAAATATTGGATAATCATTATTGTGTTTTTGGAATATCTGAAAACCAAGTTGTCATAAGTTAGCATCGTCTTCTTTACTGTCATAGTCCTAATTGTATTAATTTTATCTTTGTCGAGATCGTTGTCTGTGCTCGATTACTGTAGTGTTACTTGTTTTGTAATCGACTTAATACGAGTTTTGACATAATCAGCGTTCAATATAGATTATGAGTTATGACAGGCGTATCTTAAGGACCTACTTAAGTCGTAAGTTGATGATTAAATTTGTAAAAGTGGTTGCGCGTACGGTTATGATAATAATATTATCCTATACCTTTAAACGAGCAATTCTTGTATATGTATATATATATATTATATATTCATGAAATTTAGTCGATAAATCGATCTAGCTAGGATTCATTTTTAGAAAATGTCGAATTTACGAAAAATAAATAAAAATATGACTCCTTGCGCCAAGTTCGGTCACCCAGATATTTAAATTTTTATAGAACGCCGATTGGCGTGAGGTATTTTTCGGATTATGTATGCAATTCTTCTTATCAATGGTTGTATACTATGATACTTTAAATGTCATTTCGATGGCTTAGCATAAATTTACCTGAAAATGTTCATTTTCTGGTAATTAATATCGCTTACAGTGTAAAACAAACAGGAGTGTTTTTTTATTTTTGTGTGCGATTCCGTGCACGCGCAGGGCGACGGGTTCCCCAGATTTCTTGCAACTGATAATGAAGCTGGTACTACAGTCACTTTTACAAAAACACATAACTGGACCACAACACTCCGGTTTTGGATTGCTTTTTTTTGGAATTATCGTACAGTCCTTCACAATAAATTAAGTTTACGAGCTCATTTAAAAAAGACCTTAGTAAAATAGAAAATGGTTTACCTAATCATGTTTATTTTATCCTCACAATAATTAAATAAAGGGTTTCATTCTATGAAATTGATCATCGAAATTTGAGCTTTGTAAAGGTACAATATAATATAGTAATTTCCAAAAGTAGAGATTATTTTTCGCGGAATATGCTCGACTGATTTGGGAATTGGGACTCATCCGAGGTCCCAATTCCCAAATTAATCGAGAACAAAACGGCGCAATACGGTAACAACTATTCAATTACTTAAGAATTTCTCTTTGATATTTCTGTAGCTCATTGTACCGTCAGATCGATTGGGGAGCAGACATGTCAATCATCGATACACGTTTAATTAATTTCTTCGTTAACGGATTAAGTTACGTCACACTGAAAAGAATTAGCTTTATTATCGTCTAAAGGGAAACCTGGTTACTTACCTATATTCGATATAATATGGTCTGTTTTCAAATTAAATAATTGGACGTTTTACATCTCCTACCTATATACCTATATTACTTAATTCTTTTTCTATGTAGAATGTATAATTTATGTTCATGTAAATTATAACTTAGTGTTTCGGCCCACCAGTCCGGGGAATTAGACTGGTTTAGCAAATATTACACATTGTAGGTTTATGGCAATGAATTTTGCGGGCATAATATTTATGCATCTCATCATTTATCAGCTCGAAATCTGGGAAACTGAAAAAAATATCTTGCTTTGACCAATATGAGGTGAGTGGGAATTTTCGAGCAAAGTTTCAATTGAAACATGTAAATGCATTAATATGGTTTTTTTCCCGCAACTCATTGATTGATTTATGCTTCGGTGTATAATTAGCCCACTATTAGCGAAAAACTAAATAAAAATTGAATTTTCGGGCCGGGATGTTAACCATGCCCCTTAATAGGTACACGGAGATTCTAACTCCAAAGCATTTTTTTCTAAGAAAAACTTCAATAAACATCTGATTATTGTGCATGTTTAATTTTAGTCCCGTAATATTGTCAAAATTGTAAATAATATAGGCGGTATCATGGGTTGTGTTATGGCCCACAGACGATTCCCTATATAATGATAAGTAATTTACTTACACCTTCTTTTGTCTCATCTTGTATGTATTATGCATCTCATCAAGAAATTTAAATAACTTTTGTATTGATTTGATTCGAAACTTACTTTGTTAAATGAGGTTATTTTGTTAAACTTCGATTTTATGCTAACATTTATATTGGCAATCATTGCTAACTACTGTTTCTTTATTTATTGCCTTTAAAATTTATTATTTATGGTCTGGTTTATAATAAATGTTGAGTAGGTACTAAAGTAAAAATCACACCTTCGATTTATGTCTTTCCGAATTTTAACGTGTTACTCGATTTATCACCTACTTCTCCTGCTTTAAGGCTTGTCTTGTGATTATACTCGATATTATCATCAATTTCAGTGCAGTATTCAACATATTAATGGGTACCTACTTTATCCAATATTGTAGACACTGAAATTATATTTCGAGAAACATTATAGGTCTCTACTTTAGCAGCACTGAAGATTTTTTCAACTATGCGCTCGGAAATGCTATTTTAATCACTTCATAATATAAAACTTGTTTTGTTTTTTTTTTGTTGATACTTGTTTTTTTTGTATCTTTATAAATGGGTGATAGAAATCAATACATGTTTATACATAAGTGAGACTGCAGCGAGATAATAACTGCACTATAGTGATGATTGATGATGAATAGGAAGAAGAATACCAATGAATTTTGTAATTATAATTCAGATTACCGATTCGATCATATTTCAACTGAATCATGAAAAAGTTTTTACTGTCACAGTGAATGAGGAAAGCAAATTGTTTGCATGACTGACAACTGACTAGTGTCCAACTTTAAAAAAAAAATAACCTAAGTAAGAGTGAAAGTCGTGTATTTCTTGGATTCGTTTTAAAAGCACAGTAGTAGTATTATCGTATTAAGTCATTATCAATCACCGTAACGGGAAATTAATAAAGTACTTAAAAGCCATTAAGTTGCTCCGTGTTACATGCAAATTGCGGGTAGCTCGCAGGGGTACTTAATTTGTCCGAATTGATTGACAGATGCAGAAAAAATAAACAAATTACTTAATTTATTACTTACTCGCAGTTGTAACTTTGAGATAAGTTGTCAGTTTGACTCGTGCGCGTACGCAACAGTTGAATGTTATGCGTACTAAGACAGTTTAAATAAATACTTATAATTTTTAAACTTAACAGATGTAAGAGTCCTGTTGACTTCTTCCAGCCTTTACCAATGGCACTATTTCTATTTCACGATACTGCCAGAACCTTTCTTTTATTTGGGTTTTCTATAAATTCCATTTCTTATCTTCCTCAACTTCCTTGTATACTTATTTCCTTTTATGATCGATAATAATTACTATAATGTTTATAATATTATTGTAACTGGCTTATGGCAGAGTTGAATGTAAAAGGTGGCATATACTCGTACAGCTACTTCATTTGGGCCAATTTCTCTTCTTAGCATGTCTAGACTTCAAGTTATTTCATGAAATTTATTCAACTTCTCAAAGGTTTAGGGCGTTAATCCTCAAAAAGCGTGACAAAAAGTTTAATTATGACGTTAAACCGAGACCATTTCACAAAGTTAAAGTCACATACGTGTCAGAAATCCGATATGAAGCGTTGCTTCGGATCGACGAGCAAAAGAAACGTTCCCACCACAATTCAGGGCTTCAGTAATTGGATGCCATTTCAAGCATTCAATCAAGGGAGATCAGGAGATGCCTTGCCGTGCAGCGGTAAAAAGTAATAAATTCGGTCAAGTGCGAGTTGTATTAGTGCGTTGTAAGGGTTTCTGACACGCCTAACGGGGTCTGAAAATTGAAGATGCTGTGTTATCAATAATAATGTTTAATTTGCGGGTTGCTTCATAAAAACTGAATTATTAGCAATTATTATTCCTTAACAAGTTCCAAATTTTTAAGATTGTTGGTTTGGTTACGGCAACGTTTACAATAAAATATTTAAATACTGTACGAACTCAGGCATTGTATAAAATTTTTCATAGTCAGACTCTGGTTTTATTTCTTTCTATTGATTTTAATGTAAGAATAACCAAATGTTAGTGTGACTTTATTAATCCTTCCCAGATATCTGATTAAAATCAATTTCAATTTAAAACAATAATCTATTGCGGAACTACATAATACTTCCTATCTGGGCTAAAATATAAAAGTAGTGTTATGAAAGTTTATCTACAAGTTAGGGAACCCTAAAAAGTATTATACTTTGCAATTTTTAATGTCGGCTGAGAGAGTTTCGTCGTTAATCATATTAACAACTAAACTCATTAAAGTTGCATTTGTAATTGTCATTTTATGTTATGTGCTTAAATGTTCAATGGATGATTGGCATACTATCATAATCTTTTATTGTCTTCAAGTAATTTGTAAAATTGTTTTAATGATTACACAAAAGAAGAGGTAACAAAATACACAGCTGTAACTTGTTAAGTGTTTTGTCTAGGTATTGTTTATAAAATTAATTTATCAAGACAGTAATTCACAGTTTGGTGTAGAAAAAGAAATTTATCTGTGACAAAAGAATTTAGAGATTTTCCTTACCCGAGGTGATCAAAATTGGCATCATTTAGGTATTAAAAATAATATGTTAGCCTTGTAAAGTTTTATTTATACTGTGTTGAATCTACCGACAAAAACGTTCTTTCTTTATAAAGCTGGCTACAAATACTGTTTTATTTCCAAATGTAATGAAATATTATTGCTTCTTTAATTTCCCGTAAAGTACACTTCTCTCACTTTGATGTTGTCAGTATCGCGGGTACGCGCACTAATTACTGTTTTATCATCGATCATCCCATCGATACCACAGCGAGCATCAGAACAAATTCAGCTTTAACGATTAAATGTTGAAGTTCAAAATGCAATGCAGTCAGTTCAATTACGTTTGTAACTGACCGCTCTTTATAACACAGTGCTCAGGTTCTTTCTTTGGTGGTTGTACGTGGTTGTACTATGTTGCTTTATTAGTAGGACTACAAATGTTAATAGAAGCATTCTTAGAACTTTTATAGTATGAAGACGACCTCCGTGGTTTAGTAGTTAGAGTGCCAGTTTTCAAGGTGCCGCCATCTCTGAGGTTCCGGGTTCGATCCCTGGTCGGGGCAATGTAGAAAATATGTTTTCTACATTGTCTCGGGTCTGGGTGTTCTGGTACCTTCGTTGTTTCTGATTTCCTTAACACAAGTGCATAAGCTACTTACTAAGGGATCGGAGCAATGTATGTGATGTTGTCTACTATTTATATTAGTTTATATTTATAATTGCTGAACTGTCTCGTTTGTTTAGTAGTTGGACTACGAATTGCTCCTTCGATTAAAATTCTAGTATAACATTTGGGTGTTCGTTTCTTCATTCAACGGAGCTCTGAGGTTGTAAATTGTCACCCTTATGGCTTCGTGTCTCGGGGATTGATTATTAATTTGCCTTCAATTTTATAAATATTTTAAGAAACCTGCTTGCCTAGTTTTAGGCATCACTTTTTTTAGAGCTCCAAGATCTGCACTCATTAAGTCTTGCTTGTATTTTTGCTGCAGAGACAGCGATTTTGAGTCATCTGTGGTTTCTATACTGCATGGCCGTGACGTTTTCTGCAGCACTTTAACGAGGTTCTTTAACGTCTCTCGCAACATGAGTCCTACAATTAGTATGCTCATTGCTTGTTGTATTAAAGGGCTTAAAGTTGACTGTGGACCGTAGTACGACCTTTTACCTCTCCCACGCTGTAGTAGCTACTATGTTTAAGTAAACCTCCGCACAGTTTCGGGAGCACAACGTTTCGTATCACTCTCACGGCACTCTTTGTGTTTGCGCCGGGAATTATCACGCCCACTGGCGCCACCTACGCCACGCCATCTACATCAATTTACATACAAACCTGGGAGTATTTTAAACTTTATGCCACTTAACATAAAGACCGGATTACAGTTCAAACTGCATTTGAAACGTTTGACAAAATTCGGTAGCCTTAGTACTTGGCGCCTAAATTGATGTTAAGCAAAAAGTAAACCTTGAAATATAAGCTCGGAGCCATTACTTTTCCGGATTAGGTTGTTTGTACTAGAACTAGTTGAGGGAATAAAATATAGATTATGAAATTTCGTGAAATGAGAATTATATTAGATATGTATTATGACTTCATATTAATTGTACATGGAATCATTTAAATAGCGAATTAAGAACTTAATGTCAGCAACGCGAATTTAATGGTGCCTTTATTTTTGGTGCTGTAGATTTGCTTCTGCGACTGTAATTAATCTTAATAAGATGTGCCTCCAGTGTTTGGCTTGCTCACCAATTGTTTAGGCAATTTGATTTGTCCTACCGATATTTTATATGCCTAAACTCCGATTTTATACCGCGTGAGGTTCAAATTCATCTCCGTCCCTATCTTTAATGCGTTATCATTTTGACGAGTTACCATCGACATAATAGTCTTTTGTAATTTAATTACCTAATATGTCGCTTGCCGCTCATGCTACCAAGTCATGGCCCGGCGTAAAAGAGGTTGGTCTAAGTTTTTTGCTGTTGTAGTTCATTTTAAATGTTGCATCATCAGTGACACAGGCTTGTTTGGTGTTGCCAGTTGCATAATATTGAATTTTATATTCAGCTCCAACTATTTTTAGATTAGCAAACAATTTGCGAGCGTTTAAATAAAAAGCTGGTATGAATATGGTAACTTCAGAAGTAATTGGGGGTATTATTTTATCATTGTCGACCTTCTCAAGCGCGCGCTACCACACCTTATTCTCAGCCTTCCTCATCCAGCCGCTTCCTGTCACCCCATATATTATTTTATATTTTGAGACACCCGCTTCATTACGACGTTTTATGTATTTCTCTTTGGCTTCCTTTAATTTTACATTTTTATATTTTATTCTCTAGAGTCTGAATGACACATGTAGGTACATCTGTAAGAGTCTCTAGAATTAGACAAGCAATTTATTATTCAAGAAATTCTTATGAAGTGAATAGTCCTTAGGTATTTTTAAATAATTCAAAAGGAAGAAGATACGATGGAATGTTGGAATTTGTTTCATTCAGAGTTGAACGAGGAGCACTTTTCTGTAATGCATAAGCAAGATCCCCATTAGCATTGCTCTTGTGTACTGAATCACAATGATTTTAATAAAATCACCTTTTAATTAAACAGGTAAATCCGATGCAATTCCGATGCGATGCCAATCAGACGTTTCCTGTTTAGATACCTCTGTGCATCGCAAATAAATAAAACACTATTTCGTTTTAAAAAATGTAAATGGTGGTTAAATAAATTAAAACGGATGCCGTGTTTATAGGATATTTCATAAATTATTTTAAATTTATTAAAGACACTTTTCGGAATTCTTCAGCTAACAATCTCTATAAATAAAAATAAGCCCTTATTCGTTCACTAACTGCCTAGCCCAATTACAAAGATCCATCCATGATGTACTCAAGGGATAAGGAGAACGTACTTATGCCAAGTACGTACACTACATACTACAACCTTTAAAAAAGAAAACGAAAAGCCCTCATCATCTGCCAGCCGACACTCTTGGTTCGGTTCTGAAAAGAAGTGGATTTTCACAGAGGATTTCTTCATGTGTAAACAAGGGATAAGGGTGTATTTTCGAAATTACTACGAGATCACCGGATTGTTTGGTGGTTAGTGTGGGCGGGAGTCTCCAACGATTTTAGTCTTACGCCAAAACCGAACTATTAATCTCGTAATGTTATGGCTTAAACTCCGTTACAGGTAATAGGTTCCTAGTTCCTATCCAAAAAAGTGGCCTACTAAAACGAGATATTGCGATAATGATCCTGAATGGTAAATTAACGCCAAAGTGTCCTTTTAAATGTGAACCAGTCTGCGACATGCTAATTTATTGAAACTGGAACCTGTTCTCACGAAATGCTCACAAAAACAACTAACATAACAATGATTTTACTGTGACATAAAAAATTGACCATTATTTAACGCTGAGATAAACAAAATAGTCGCAAGAACTGCTGAGGTGTGAACGAGGAACATGGGCGTCTTCTCAGAAATTGTCTATCCTCATGTCCATTGGTCTCATTTACAGTGTATAGGTACCTATTATATGCCCTCGCCTTTTGCCATTTCAGCTTTGGGACGAGTGATATTATTTTGAACTACTTCTATAGATTTCCTAATTTGTACTGACTTCCTAATATTTTGTCTGAGCCTAGCCATTTATATTACTGTGAGTCGGAACTTTCTTATGAGGCCCATAGTGCAACGACCATTTCGCTAATTGGTGAATTAATAAAGGTATTCCAATACTTGATGGTAGCGAAAACAGTTACAACCCATTATTTCGGATCCTTGCCACATCATGTGGATGAGGGCGCAATTCCTGGCACCTCAGACTTTTCGGGGCACTGCCCGTTTTAGAAAACAAAGTATCGCTTGCTTAATTGTGAAGGTAACATGCATGCTGATCTGATCTGCGCTCACAATTTCCCCAAAGATATGCAAAGCCTGTCTTTCCCAATTTTGCCAGCGGAGTTGCGTAGGTGATGGCTATGACCCAACTCTTTCTGAGAAGAGACCCGTGCCTTATTGTGGTATATAAAAAGAGATTGAGACTAACGATGATAAACGATGTTTTTTTGGGGATGAATGAACTGCTGTAATTATACTAGCTCAATTAGTTTTAAGGGCCTTTGTGAAGTGGTGATAACAGAAAACAAAACCCGGCTGAGTTTGTTGTGGGCTTCTTCTCAGTGCAGGGCGCGTTGGAACCCTCGTAAACTTAGTTTTAAGTCGACTTGGAGTTATCGCCGTACAAATGTGACAAATATCATATTGACCTATTACAAGAGCCTGTATATTAGGCCTATGTGAAAGAAAGATATTTTTAATTTTGAATTTTGAATTTTTTTGTTTGCAGGCATACGAACTGTCAACGCTGACGGGCACGCAAGTGATGCTCCTGGTCGCGTCCGAGACCGGTCACGTGTACACGTTCGCGACGCGGAAGCTCCAGCCGATGATCACGTCGGACTCGGGCAAGCGGCTCATACAGACGTGCCTCAACTCGCCGGACCCGCCGACCACGAGCGAGCAGCGGATGGCGGCGACGGGCTTCGAGGAGACCGAGCTGACGTATAACGTTGTAGACGACGACATGAAGGTGAGGCAATTGGCGTACGCTAACGCGCAGTACCCTATCGAGCACCACCCGGGCCTGGCGCCCTCGCCGCTGCAGCAGTACCACCAGCACCCGTCGTGCCCGTCGCCGCTACCCCTCAGTTCACTAGGGCAGCCGTACTCGCACCACCTCTCTCACCCCCACATGTCTCACCACCCGCAGCGGTAGTTCCCGCCGCGCTAGAGTCAATCCCTGAGGCCCTGCTCCTCTATGACATTCACATGGCCACGACAATTTGTAACGGTCTCGGAAGGACCACGACCTGATCGAAATGTCGGGACTTTAGGAGCACACCACGGGTGTGCCCGCGAAATTCAAATTTTTCGTGGTTTTTCGCGATTTTTAAGCTAATAAGACTATGATAGGCTTATGGCCGTCAAATTGCGATAATCCCAATATCTTCTTCACGTGTTTATATAAAAATCTCTGCTGGAAAGTGTCGAGTTAAAGAAATTAGTCCAAGATTTGCGAGTTACTCACATAAAACTTGATACTGGGACTAATTTCCTAGGATACACATTTTTATGCAAAGATTTTGATATAACCATGTAAAGATGATACTGTCATTCTCGCAAATTGATTGCCATAAGCCTATCATGTCTAATTAGCGTACAAATTGCAAAAAACCACGAAAATTTTGAATTTTGCGGGCAGACCCGGTGATTTCACGTAAAACGGCTCAATCTTTTTGATGTAGTTGGGTACATTACCAAGAGTTTAAACGAAATAAGTCTAAAATCATGAATTGGTGACGTCATTCTTAACAGTGCGGATACAGTGGAGGGCCGTATGGTATATAACTTGTTCTTGATAGTAATAATATTTCAAAGTAGATTTTCAGTGTCTTGTAATATAAGTTTTGAATTAAATATCAAAGTGATGACTGGCTGAAATTTGTGACGTCACAAATTGCAACTGCGAGACGAGGTGTCAAGAGACGGGCTGGTATATGACGTGTCACGAGAATGACGTCACTAAATTGCATTTCGTGCGTACCACGCAAGTGTCATAGAGAGTGAGGGTCCGGTTATCTAATTGGCGTTATTAGATCTCTTTCACACAAAGAGACACCGTATTTCTATCGGAATAGTCACGTTCTAGATAAGTTTGTATAATAAATTAATAGAAAGAGTTTAATATACAAATATCAAGACAATAATAGCCTTTTTTAGTACATATAATAATAATTGTAAATAGCTATTTAAGGTTTTTATTCGAGGATTTGAGTTACGAATACGTTTTTCGTGTTACTTTGCGGAATTCCATGAAAATTAACGAATGAATTAATTATTTTGCTACGTACGAGTAGGTATATAAGTTTCAACGTGCGTCGAAATTCATTACTTTCTTGATTCATTACTTGCTCCGGTGTTCGAGGAAAACGCGATTAGAGAATCTTTGGAAACTATCAGAGTGCTATATCTAGATACTAACCTCGGAAAATGTTGGAAAAATATATTCTTACTCTGAGTTGAATTAATTTTTTCACATTTTTTGAGCCAATCAGGGGTTGACGGTGTCTCTCCACAAAAATCAGTGGTCTTACTGATCCTAATGTTTTGAAGTAGGTAATGCAAAACATTGCGTTGTTTATTGGAGACACGGTTTTTGAGCAATTTGACTTTCGAGTTATTTATAATGATAATAATGAGCGATTGCGAATTGGAATTGACAGGTGAATTTTGATTATGTGCGATATACATGAAAAAGAATGATTAACTGCCAAGTAACATTGATTTCGAAAGTACGTTTACTGTTAAAAATTTCAATAAGTCGCTTTTGCCCCTGGGTTTACCCGTTGGCGATTTGGGTCAAGTTTTATTTTATCAAAATCGGCATAATATTGAAAGTTTAAGAATTAATTCACGAACGCCGCAAAAATTACCTGCGTTGATCATTATTATTATTATTATACACTAGTAATTTCCGGTAAATTTAGATTTAATCTCGTCCTCTGTGTATACTGTTTAACCTAATAAATCATATCCATATATATTTATAAAGCATCGATGCACATCCAAAAATCACAATTAATTGCTCCTTACTACGTAACCATTTTCCAAGGAAGTTTTGTATATTTCAGAAAATATACCTCAATTTCCCGAAATAATTGCGAAGACGTTTTTCCAAAACTAGGTTGTAGACTCGAAAATTGGTAAATTAAATCGGTATTTTGAATTGTAGTATAAAAACACACATTACTCATCAGTTATTATCCAAGTAATTAAACGTTAAGGGGACGCGTTACTCGATAATTCCGTTGTAACATCTGTGTTAACCCGAGTGTAATTTGACTACGATCTTTAATCAATCACTCGTAAGAATCCATCAATGGGCGCCATAGATCGACAGTGTTGAAAGCGTCGGACCTCTCCGGTAGCAACGAGCCGGTAATCTCATCTCAAATCGGACCATAATTAACGTTCACAACCGGTTGTCGGCTTCCGAACGCCTCGGAAGTAACTGGGATCGTCGATGAGTATCGTGATATCGAAATATCATGATTACTTTTTTCGATACCGTTACCAATATCGATATTTAGATAAATATCCTTTTGAGGTGTGCGTATTCTAGCTTGCGTATAAATTATGACTGTCATCACCATTTATCCAATCTCATCGCCATTTAACCATCGGCTGAATTAGATTTTACTTATGTCGTTTACCTTTGTCTTCGTCTACTTATTACTTGTTTTATACAGCTTAATGAACTAAATTAATTGTCAAAGGAGGCGAAAAATCGGTTTGAATATCTGTTATCAATACTATTTTTGGATTCAAATGATTTCGTTATCGATGTTTGGTCCATCCCGCCGACGTCCCTAGTGAGAGCCGTTTGAGCTACTATTGATTCGTTATTATGAATGAATCGGCCTTTCATTCTAACAGAGATGATACTAAGCTTTTTAATGAGCGCTTTCTTTTAATACGCAACGCGCTTGATCAGATTGTTCTTGATCTTGAAAATATATATTTTTCATAAATCCAACATTATTTAGGTTTCTCTATAACAGCATTCCAATAATTTTTTTCTCGGTATAGATACCTATAAAACGTAATCTCTGATCTCTAAATAGGTGGCAATTTGTAGACATAATCCGTATTATTAATAAAATTTTTTAGAGAGTTACGTTAGAGGGTAGTTGTTTCCAATATTAGCCACTTGTCCAAAAAGTAACAAGAAGAGCTAAAGAGTTATTAAGATGATGCATAAAATATGCAACAGTAGGTAATTCTTTTGCATAATGTATAAGGCAGTGACTTCCACTCAGCTCGTGTTATGTAGCACTGTAGAGCATTTTAACATTATTTCTCACATAAAATGCAAACAAAATAAAGACGCCGACCGTAGCAGGATTAGCAGGTGTTTGAACTAAAAAGCTACTCTCAAAGGTTCTTTGTCATTGCAATCTTCATGTGATACGGGCTATAAAATAGAAGGAAAATTACTTTTGGCTAGCTTAATTTTGTGACGTAATTTATACACTCGCTAGATCCAGATTAATATAGCAAGTAATTAAAAAAAACTTCAGATCTGATAATAGTATACGTATTAAGAAAGAGTATAGATACTGGCTGTAGGTGAAAAATCTAGGATTAATGATTATAACTAACTGAAACATAATTTGATAAGTCTTAACAATGCGAAAATGTAATAACAAGATATTGGCTCATGTAAGATTGCTCATTAAGTATTTATCGAATTTATTAATATAAATGAACAATTAACCGAAACGCAGTAGGTAGTTAATTCTCTAACTTAATCCGAATATGTCAATCAATCACATCATTAATCAATTAAATCGATTGATGTATTGATTGACGTAAAAAGTTTTGAAAAACTTCAGTTCACTGTCCAAGCGTTTGCCCAGGTTGATTTTATAGTTTTAATTCCATCCTTGCAATCATCAATTAAAAGTCCTGAATTAATTTATATTACAAAAAAATACTACTAGGATAATACTGTAAAAGTTTATATAAATAACTTGAGTCAGGTCGCCCAGATCTTGAAAACACTTCTCATAAACATAACTAATAATAATATCGTAGGAGAACAATAAAATGCCTTATACTCTGTTAAACATTTGACCACTAAAAAAAACGAAAAGGTCCATTTTGTACTGCCACAAGATTGCCTTATCATTGGTCTGATACATTCAAAATCATTTCCCTTCTTAAAATTAATCAATAAGGCGTCTTGAACAAATTTCGCATCGTTAAGCGCAACTATTTATTTATTCATCGATTTGTACTGGAAGTAGCTACAAAACCTCCGTATCGATCGCACCGAGCGATTCATTCTCGATTCTCATTTGCATATTGTTTTTATTTCGGAGCCATCCGGCGCCCACCGCCTCGCCTCCGACCTCGAATACTCGAATATCACTTGTCAGCTTTGATATGTTGAAATCGATTACGTCGGTTCTCTCGATTCGGGTTTGCGCCGATAAAAATCTCTCTTACTTCAGTTCAGGTGGGTCCTTTTGACGCCCGAGAATAACATGTCCACGGCAACATGAATGCTCATTGTTAACGCATTGTCGATAAGTCTATCCGATTGAAATATTCACGCAGTAATTATGATCTCCGACGATAAGACGCCCTTCCGTGACTTTGATTTTCGGTCTGTTTACTATCAACCGTTTCTAGAAAGCTCAAATTATATAAGAAAGCATAGGATACTAAAGGTATATAAATTAGTTACAACTATTAATGTTAATTGAGATAGCAATTTTCATATCCCTAGAAAAATATCATTCTGCAGATGAACTTCAAGGCTATATAAGGGCTAACAATGTTACAGTCATTAAAAAAACTTAAAAAGAAAAGCATCAAACATCCAAGATTTGAGTTACGATAGAATGATCGCTGATTTTCAGAAATGGCGCTTTAAGAAAAAGATATTCCATAGGTGAACACGAATGTAGGTCGTGCTTCTTTGTTAAACTCCACTATTTCTTCACTTTCCGCGCGCTCGTTTTCTCCTGTCATAATAGTTAAGTTAGTCGCATAAATTTGATTGTTTAGATATTCTCTCCGCGCCACGTCCGCAATCTGGCGTGAATATAAATGGTATTAGTCGACTCAGCGTTGTTCTGGCTCACTGCGCGGCCACATAGGATGCAGATACTCTTGCATGAATTAGCGGTATAAATGCGGAATTCGGTCAGTGCCCTCGCCGAGAGCAGATCTAATCTCGCATTCTTCCCTGACCATGTTTCGTAATTTCGTAACTACATTAAGTTTCACTTTCATCCTCAAGAAGTACAGTTCGCGTCGCGTATAAAATTGCAGATATTCGGACCACGTATGGATTGGAATGGATCAATTAAAAAAAGCGTCGCCAGTGTACGTCTTATCGATGCGAGTAGTAAATTTTTCCTTTTTTTCAGTCGTCCACAATACACTGTCGTTACTCGTTTCCATCGGGTGACTCACGCGCAGCTATCACGTATTCCGCTCGTACGAGACCAGCTATTCTAGACATCGCTCGTTATGTGTCTCGCGCCTCCTATATTAACTTATCAATACCATTGTTTTGATAAACGCCGGTGCAATTTTTGTTGACTCATCTCATTGTGTGGCATAATTGCCGGTGCATAAGCGGATTGCTCAAGTCTCGTGATTTAACAATAAAGCTAATTTGACTAATAGGTGCGTTGTAATAGTCACTGCGTGTGGTTTAAGGATTAACTACAACATCATCACCGGCTACGCTATTCCTCGGCTCGGCTAATGAGCGTCTCTCTAAAGCTATTGTTCTACTTTTTGTTTCTCTATATCATTTGTATCTCTATTCTCAAATTGATGTGGTGTTATTGTTTTAGAGTTTATCGTTATTTTATGTAACACCTTTCATTGCGTTCATCGAAAAATCCGAGCTGTCAATACAACTGTTGCGTCAACCGCATTTAACATTTAAAGTGAAATAATTTATAATTAACACCCATTCAATAAATTCTCGGTGAAGATACGATTGAATTCTGTTTAAAGCGGACGTTTTTGATGCGATCGTTAATTCTTAATTCTATACATGAATGCGCCGTTTTTTTTTTGGATTTCACGTTTGCAAAATTCGCTTAAAATACCGGCTCTGGGGGCCGATTCTCGTGCAGTAGAATTTTTTTCGTGTGGTAAATTCGTATGCGGACTGTCCGTTCGAATGAAAAGTTCGAATGTTTCGTATAACTAGTATTCTTGAGCACTCATAGAACAATTTACCATTCGTGCTATAAATTCGATCATAACGTGATCATGACTATAGATACAGATCTTACGTTCCATTTAGGAGTTTTTAAAATGCTGTTGCAAACTTTGTGGACCCACCTAGTTCTTATTTATTTTTCTAAATTTTGATTATAAGGCTCATTCTTAATATGAGATACATAAATAATTAAACTAAAACTAATACGCGTTAGTATAGTAGTAAGTAGTAGTGTTCTTTGAGTCAATTTCAAATATTACGTAACGCGCGTTCTATGAAACGGAACGTACCAAGGCCACCGTGTCAACTGTCATTGTCATCAATATCGTTGATTGTCATACATGTTTGTGTTGTTTCTGGTGTTGTTAAATAAAACTTTCGATGATAACTTCAATAAAACTTTAAATAACTCACGATGGAAGAAAAAATACCTAAAAGATTTGCTTCTGCGGAGCAAAAGTGCCGCCTAGTGCAATTAGTTGAGGCTGACCCACAGCTTAAAAGTGGGAAATTACCGAAAAAGTTTACAATGAACTCTTCCTCGTCAATTTTCAATTCAAATACTAAATCCTAGATTTTTAAACAGGAAACGTAGTGATTTAATACTCTTTGGGTAGTAACGAACCAAAAATGTGAGGCTAACCTAACTTCTGTTTGACAAATTCATTTGTGACAATCGCATAGATCGTATACGAACTGAGAGTTCTACTGGTCGGTATCACTCGATGCGTTCGAGTGACGTTCGATCGAACTATTTCGATTGTGAAGTTCTGAGAATGCATACCTTCGAAAAAAATTGGAGTTTCGGATTTTTTACGAATGTGAATTATTTTTCTACTGCACGAGAATCGGCCCCCAGGTCGCAATTAGCTCGAGCTTTTTTCGTGGGAATAAGAGATAATCGAGCTTACGGCGAGTGCTTCATAAGGGCAATATTCGTGAGCTCGGTGTCGCAGTGTTGCTATCTGCTGGACAAATTAAGAGATTTTAAGGTGACTCCATTTGGATACCCCTCATGCGCGACTTGCGCTGTCATTTTGTTAATGGTTCCGGGAATTAATCGTTGTCGAAAGATTTTAATGAGACTAGCCGCGAGGAAAACGAAAAATGAGAATTTTTAAAATATTGGTCAAGTATAAATTATGAATTAAACAATTTGAGAGGTTGACGAAATTCTGTATTAAAGTAAACACGTTTTAATCGATACTCATATTTAACAAAATACATGGTAAAATATTCGTATAAAAAAAAACAAGTGCATTCAGAGTGTTTATTGAATAAATTGCTAGATTGTGCAAGACGAATAAAGTTGTACCTCATACATCTCCGAACTTTTTAATGCAAGGCACTGACACTAACCAAGCGTTTTGAAAAAAAATAGAGAAACCTCTAAAGAATTATAATTCAGCTAGTTATGACAGATATAATTATTAAGGTGGCTAGAAGAAACGCAATAAATTAGGAACCCAACCCTTCTTTTGAGGTTGATTAATGGATGAACATTATAGAGATCCAAAACAATTCAAGCGTTTCGCTTCCAAGTCAAAGATCAAAGATTCCAACCAAGCGGCACTTCGTCCCGCTCCGCGGTTATATTTAGTAAATTACACAATAAGGCCATATATAGGTCATCGAGTGGCGAGCACGCCAGAAGCACAGTTTGATGGCGATTCCGCATCGGCGTTATTTCGGTCGGTTAGCGGCATTATTTCAGGAGCTTCGGTCTACTCCTTGAGTCGCAACTCGCAGCTTGTACGAGTACCATTACGGCACTGGACCTGCGCCCGAGTTTCTGTTGCATAATTCAGACACGAGCCCCGCCGTTTGCATTCCGATACTTGATATGTGCTTTCACATGTATTTATGTACGAGATTTTGTGTCTCCGTAATGTTTGTCGAATAAATAAATTGTGCAGGCACAAATACAATGGGAGTCGGCGTCCCTCGTTACGGCGGCGAATGTAAAGTCCTGCTTCTTGGGTCGCCAGCTTGTCAGCGCTTGAGATATTTCGCGGCAGATGATGGGATCGCTATATCGTTGTTTAGGGGCTTCGTTACATCAACGTTTCATGCCGCTCTTTACAAATTGTCATGAGCTTTCGCCTGCTCGCCTATCTCCTTCGCGATTTATGCGCCAATTTCATTGTGTTTGTTAACAATCCTATAAATCCTCAAGTCTCCTTGTATTTCGCATACTTAATTCGCTTCACAAATCACTATACAGTATTATTTGCGTACTTAGTTGCTTGTATTTTGTAAGAATAATTATAGCTTTGAACGTAATCAAGCTCTACAGAAGGATGTTGCAGAAACAAAGAGGTCTTTTTAGCTTTTGAAATCCGAAATCTCGCATCCAAACATCATTATCTTGTGGCTCTATCAAGCACAATTCCGCTCACATCGCGGTTACCGCAATTGTAATGATTTGCGGCGGAGGTCCTCCTTTGTATGCGCTAGGCATGACGTATTTTGTATGCAAGGTGCAGCCTCGCTATCCCGTGCCCATCGGATCCAGTAACTTCCGCGACTGACCGTCCTGATTGCTCTAATTGAAATTTATTCGCTGCGTCCAGCGAATGCGCCTCGATTCCTAATCCTAAGCTTGATACGAAGAATTGCTTAACGAATAATGAAGCAAACATGATGCACAACGAGCGATCACATGACGACGTGTCACGTGACGTGATACTGTATAAACACTCGACACCATTTCGTTTTGATGTCAAGTCATAATATTAAATAGGTCATATGAAATATGCAGTAACTCGTCAAAATAAACTTTCAAAATTAAAATGAACAAGCAAGAGTATTTGTGCCTTATATGCGCCTCTATATCTTGTCTTTTGTCAATCTTCATAAACGTCTACTCATGCCATAGATGTAAGTTTGCGAATTATTTTATTACAGCTGAGTTATCAAAAAAAATGTATTTTGATTAGGACAAAGCATTAATCAGATCTTTGATTGCCAATATAAAAATAGATTATAATTCAATTTGATAACATACTAGGATGCTGCATATTATAAAGGAAAATATTGTCATAGATGCGTATACAATAGATACATTCATGTTTGCATTCAGTTCGTTTACTGGATCGGCTGGACACAGCTCATCCATTATAGATTTGCCGGGTATCGTCCCTGATGCTTGACATCTGTGTCATTTCGATAATTGGACCCGCGATTATGTAGTCGCTTTCGCGATTTCCAACATCTGGAATAGATCAAAGATCGATCCTTTGATTGGCATCTGATGCGTCACTGATTAGATCCTATCCGTGCTCATTAAAACTTTAGTTCGTAACACTATCTCGGACTGGATCATTGAATTTCGATACTCCATTAATTAAGTCTGTAACTCTTTAAAGATTGGTAGTGATTATTTCGTTACTACATGAATGTTTCAGTTGCTCCGAATATTTTAGTAATGACAGAAGAGCGTGAGCGTGGCGTGACCTTAGAAAGATTCTATCCTTTTCAATAAATATTTTTTTGATTCCAAATCATTTAAAATTCTCTCCACGCCATTTGTTTGTCAGTTTCCTAGTCAAGAAAATAAACGAGATTTTGTTTTAATTTAATGAACATTTAGATACGAGTATCATAAATGTATAGCGAACCATTTAGTAATTATAGAAGAATGTACCGTGTGTTTTGAAATTTATATAAGTAGACCAGTATGGATATGAGATGCGGTCGCGCCTCGATTGATTCGCCGAATCGGTGCCGGCACACTTCCTAAAACTAGACTGGGAGACGCAGATGGTTAAAATTAGGCCGCCGGGAATAGCGTAAACGGCGCGTGCGCTGCGGCCGCGTCACCGCCGCACCGCCCAGCGATTAACGCGTGTATGCTGATATTGGGTTACAGTCTTACAAATCGGTTACAATATCTGTGGACCTCGCTGGAATGCGTACCCCCTTCCCGTTCTCCTTTCACCTCCCCGCGCTCGCCGGCTTGATTGTTTTGCGCACCATATTAGAGCGCTGACACGACGTGACGTCATCGAGCCAGGTCCACAGATATTGTAACCGGGTTATACAGTTCTCATCGAAATCGCTATATTTGCATCTTGATTCTTGACTAAGCGTATATACCTAAGAATTAATCCTTAACCACGCTGTAGAACGGTTTTGCAGATCGCTCCGTATATTCATAGGCATTTTTGTTGGAACCAGTTTTTTGTTGAAATTCATCTCTTCATTGCGAATATATAAGTTTGTAAGTATGAACATGACGTATTTGACCACTCTTGAGATTTAAGCGAAATGATGACGTCAGTATCAAATATCTCACAATTTTAAATTCTTACCCCCTTACAAATAATCGTGAAATAGAGATGGAATAGTTATAACCTATTTTTCTTTTATCCAAATAATTGATGACGGAGGAGAACACAGTAACATAACTATTCCAATTCTATTCCATGTTTATTTGCTAGGAAGTTTAAATTTTTATCGCAATAACTAAAACAGTAATTTAGAATTCAAATAGAACGGCGTAAAACTTTGTGAAAACTTACACTCAGGGTAGGATAGCGGTGGTTCCCACGGAGTCCGGCGGAACCAATTCTCGGCACGTTCTGAGGATTACCATTTGAAAGCGCTTTGTTTGTGTTAGCCCGAGCACCGATCAATAGAAAAAGTATGATGGATCGATGGCGTTTACAACGATCTGTTTTCAGTGTTCAATAGAACCGAGTTAGCGGTGAACGTACGCGGAATACATTAGATGGTAAACGAAAGGTTGTACAGCCTTCAGCAGCTAAAGATACACCAGCAGTTTAGTTAAGATTAGTTGATTAGGTAAACTAAGCGTGATTGACCAAACTTTATTAAATAATCTAAACAAAAGTTTGGATACATCTCTTTGGCTTTTATAGGACTTTGGTTTCTAAAATAATGGTCATTAGCAAACTAGTAATATTACCTAAAACCGTCCAATTTAAATTTTTTAAATCGCAAATCCTCTCTCAAGTATTCAAATATCGTAACTAACGTTTTTTGTTGTTGTATAGTGGTAAAATTTAGAGAGTTTATTAATGATCTTTGAGGGCTATATAGTTGATGTAATTTGTAAAAAGTAATAGATATATTTTTTTATAGTCTACCACTACTACCCATCTCATGCTATATTGTGTGTCAGTAGCACGTGAGGAATAAACCAAATGTTCATCCACTTCAACATCGCGCCGTACCAACGCATAGAGAATTCAATGTAGACGATCGTTTAGCACGTATTCTCATTCCTTATACGGCGGCTCTTGTCTTCGGTCTAATTGCATATAATATTTGTGTAGAGGTTAGCAAAAAAGAAAAGTTGAATGTGTTAGCAGGTGTATTGAAAAGTAGGTTAACTTTTGTAATATATACCAATAATAATCTGTGCCATTCTTAAAAAGGATAGAAAACAATTTTGTAATAAACAATATTTTTAACCAGTGCCTGCGCAAAACTTAAATGCAATCTCTATTCCTTTATTCATATTAGCATTCTCAGTTCTCTGCAGTTCTCACGCAAACGATTCTTGTAGGAGTTTGTTAATAGGACGTCATACGATTTATTGAACATATTTCGATTTACCCGCTGGCTCTCCAAAACAATGGAGAACAAGTAAACGCGGCGCTACGAGCAGGGCCTTTGTAGTATCTACAGTTGTACCTCCTGCGTTACAATTCACAATATCTTCAAAATGAGCATGCATAGCTTCGTTCCCATAGCTGTCACGCGCTGTACGCCGCCTATCGCCGCATCTACACCGCTGAGGTGGACAATCATCCCAACAAAGCACCGCCGCCCGCCGCAATCATTTCCCACGAGATAACGGTCAAAGCTCAACCGCGATTCGAGCCTCAACTTACTGTAACCAAAGCTATAGTGCTCAACGACAACGGCCCACAGTAGACGTCCAATACGGAGCCCGCTACAAAAATTGTAGACGTATTCCAACCAATCAGCGTTGTTATAGAAACAATACCGACAAACCATCTCGTGCCTACGACTATCGTCTCGGAGTCGTTCGTGCTATTGGTAAAGTTAACGATAAACACAAAAGGATGACCGATAAATAACTTGTATATTCAAGCGATGACAGGAAAACATTGTTTGCGTATTCTGAACAACGGAACAGTTTAAAACTACACTGTCACTATTCTCTGAGAGTGTTCATTTAGCTTCGAAGTATGATTAAAAAATATGTGTATTTTGAGGTTTTTATTCTCTTTGTAAACTGTATCTTTTCTTGGGATGTAAGTTAAACACTTATTTGTGTGACACATTGGTAGCCTTAAACATGTCTTAAACTCATACAAACAACATCGTGAAAAACACAATTATTTAAATCAAAGACATCTTCATTATTTACTTGTGTCAAATAATGATATCATAAGTTTAAATTTATTGGAAGCAGATATAATATTATATTAAATTTCCTAATATTAATAATAATTTGCCAGAAAAGTGGAATTCCATAGTGACATACAAATGTTAACATAAATAATAATTTAACATAAATACTTTATTTTTTAAATCTATGTCCTGTTTATTCAGATAATACCAGCTAAGCTTGATATCTTTAGTAGTGCGTTTGTTAGTTTATGATGTATCCAAAATTTTCAAGTTTTCATTGCAAAGAGCCTTTTCTTATCGATGATTTTTTTGACATACATTTAAAAAAGGACACGTTGAATTTAAATTTTAAAGCTTTTGTATGATTAAAGCAACGTTGATTCATTCATGCATATTTGTAATTATTTTGTTATTGCGTGTAATAATCGGTATATTAAGAAAATCAAGATTCTGGATATTTTTACGACACGAGCCTCTACGATAACGGTTTTAATCAATAAGGATAAGCAACTAAAAATGCCTTCAAAATTAGCTGCTTCTTACGATGGAATAAAAGCTAAAATGTTTATTGGTTTAAAATAAAATAGGTCACAGGTATCTAGTGGAGTTGTATTTTGAACAATTGACCTTATTTGGCCACCTACGGTCGGTGATATAATCGCGCTGACGTCGTGCGCGTGGGCCGCGTCCTTCCAACGCAGGCGCCGCGCCGTGCGTCTAATACCTTTCCCATCGATAAACAAGTAGATTTGGCTTCTTACACACATATTAGGCTTCGCTTTCATGTTTTTAATTGTATTTACTTGTTTTAGTATGTACGTTTGCTACAATTGCATTAGGAACAACACTGCATTGGGATGTACTGTCATTTACATCGGTTTTTCAATTGTTAGATAAAGATTTGGCTCTAGCTTCGCCTTTTTCTATTAAATCAATTTCCGTTGATTATAATAATTTTTTAACTTTATTTATCTGATGCTGTTGATCAGTTAATTTAGAATCAAGACTAAATAATATTATGTTGTTTTGATTGAATTTGTAAAACTCCTCTTTATTTTTTATTAAATAATTTCTAAAAATTAAATTAGAAATGTACTATGTTTTCGGAAATATGCGAAGGTTATGTTATTCTTTTTGATATTGCTAGTATATTTAACTCAATGTTGCTGGCATGTCCCTGACGTTGGAAAGACGAATATCTATACAATCAATAGAATGTAACTAAGAATGTCATTAGTCATTGGTGACATTTTCAATAGTAACTAATTCATATCAAAGTGCATTCCATCGTCTGACCCTAGGTCAAACATTATCTTTTGTTACATATTCCTAAATTCTGAGCAACTGATTCATACTTATGTCTCAGGGGTCAACATGGCAAGTGCTCCTGGCAAAAACTAGTCTGTCAAGTGTCAACTAACTACTTTGACATGACAAATATATCGGAGTATTGTTATTGGACTACAATTTTCGTGGGATCGGTCGATATAGCTCAGGTCCATTATGCTTTATAGTTTCAAAATTTATGTTTAAAAAAAAAGTAGCGCTTGTTTGTGATCTTAGCTGATCCACCTGATTTCATTTACCTTTCATGTCAGTTTCTATTATGGATCTTCTTCAACCATTTACTGACAAGTTCAAAAAAATAATAAACTGATTAATATGAATAAATGTCACTAAAATTACCGCTTAAAAATTCAAGTGACCAGCGTGCTCATTTCCTCAATATTATAAAATTATAAAAATAAAATTTTAATTCCGTTTACGATGAATGTGTCGTAAAGATAATAAATAATACAGAATTATGACGAGAATATAAGTGTCCTCGTAATTTCTTTGACGCTTCCAAGCTCCCATATCATTATAATTGAATCTTTATATCGATGAGATGCAGATGGGACTCCTCTACATAGTTGAGACTTGATTGATTTGGAAAATTGGCTCGTAAAGTTGCGATGTTAAACTGCCTTTCGTTATTTAACGAAAGGGTTTCAACAATGTTAAATTTTATGTTGGTTTTTTCAATTTTATGTTGTTTATAATCTGTTAATTTTACGACTTTTATAATTGCTTAGTCATCTGCCTCGGTTGGACACGATCATTTTCGGTAGCTGAAACAAATATAATAATTATTCTTTTTAAATGAAGAGGAAATGTTATTTACGATTTGTCATGCAATCATATAGCTCATGACAAGGAAAATGTTAAAGAGTTATGAGTGACACATCGTATGAACGCGCCTGCGTATAAACCGTTGAACGTTGTACAACTTACGCATCGTTTTCAGGTAAAAATTAAAACATTCACGAGTATCAACGACGTTATAATAATTATTGTGGTACATCGTATAATTTGATTGGGCCTGCCCATTGAGAAATATATAATCACCCACTTAACTGAGTGTTGATTTCGGGACAATTTGTTGCTTGAACGGTGCTTACGGTTTCCTCACCAATTTTTTGGAGGACGTGACTCGAATAATTTTGCTTTAGCAACACGTGTTTCTTACTTTAGTAACGCCATAAAAATAATTTATACTCTACTAGCTTTTACTCTCAGGTTCCATTTAATTTCTGGGTAACCTATATTTCAAGTTGGGACTCGATTTTTTTAACTCATTGCAGTTATTATGCGTATAAGCACTCTAAATCGGAAATTCCTGATAAAACTAATCCAGTTATTTTAAGTCTTTGAAGTTCAGTAAGTAGGTACATACGCTTGTTATAGTGATGGTAAAGTGTTCTAGTGGTCTATATCGGTCACAAAAGAATTTCGTCGATTGCATCATTTGAATCGAAAGTGGTCATAAATAAACTAAAAGCCTTGTGTTGTATCTAGTTTTGTTGATCTGTGACATTGTAGTGATTCGACTATTTCGCTTCACCTAGTGGCGATTTCGGTATGTTAGATAAAGACGCCAGATGCTCAGTTGCGGGCTCTCACTTCCGTCCGCCTACGTCTCGCGAACGCCGCCCACGCTTAACTTAAATATTGCAATCTTGTATCTTTTACTTACGATTTTTCGTGGTTCTCGAGACTAATAAAAATGGCATTATATGTCCAGTAGAGAATGTAATAGTTAAGTTCGTGTCTATGTTTCTTCATATTCTTATAAAATTGTAACTGGTTCATAGTGAAGTTAAGGACGCATTGTGCAATACTTTGGAATTAGTTAATTCACAACTTCCCCTATTCCCAAAGATGGGACATTGCAATGTAAATTGTATCGATTGAGACCATACTTTTCTATATAATAATAACTAATCAGACTTGCAAACTTAAACAGTGATAAAAGTCTGTCTGTTGAAAATTAAAGGTTAATCCAGCGGCTCAAGAAAATCTGTTTTTAATGCAAAATTCCTGTTACTTTTATATTATGCCGAAATTTACGTCGGTCGTCGTTTTTCACGAAAAGCACATTTGCAAAGTCTTTTTGTGTAACGAAGTTGAAAGTACTATGACCTACTTTTCCTTGACTTAAGAAAGCATTTAACTGTTTTTTGCAGTTAATAGCACTCTGACCGGGAAAGAGTTCCGGCTCTTTGCCTTTTCAGTTTGATATTAGAATTTTATTTACTTACTGTCGCAAGGATGACATCAACACGTGGGTGGTGGCTATAAAACGTGCTGCGACCACTTTGCGTTGCAGTATCTTTCGAAATGGCCATCCTCCTAAAATTATGACTTAATTCAGATCGACATCGAGAGGGGTTAGAATAATCAACATGAAATGTTTGGCACTGAGTCTAGATAAAAATATAGTAGCGCGAGAACGTATCAACCCACGAAGTACCCCACTCCTTCCTAACTTTTTCGAATCGCATGGAACATAAGCGACTGTGAAGTGGGGCGCGTCTTCGTCGATTGAACCATCTATATGAGCTATTGTCGTATCGTTTTTTACCTCATTTTGACACATACCACTACGATGGAGGTGGTGGAGACGGTAGCAGTCAGAAACTCCACCACATTCAAATAAAGACTAAATAGGCATGGTGTACACAAGCGTTCTTTGTTCTCCTTATGTTTCATCGGGTATAGTAATAATGCAGTATTAAGATACTCGAAGTCGATAAAATCCGCGACTCTGCTTCTCACACCCGTCAAGTTAGCCCATCCGAGCTCTTGCGTTGCGTTGATATCCGATCTGCATTTTGCAATAACGGTACGGCACTGCCCACTTGTAAAAGTCACGGTCATCTTCGATAACATTTTAACTTAATGACAGACGATGGGGTCGCATCAAGCTTGCAGTGTAGCATTTAAGCATTGTACTTATTTCGGAATAAATTTTTCAACGTTGCATTAATTTGCGTGAACTTTTGATCGTTCCATCATCGCACACGCGTTAAAACTTGTTGATGATTATAATTGACTACATATAACAATTTTAAACATTCGACCTATATCGATTGCTAACGAGATATAAACTACCACCCAAAATGCGGCCGGACTAATGCAATATTTTCAAACAAGATAAATAATTTTCATTCTAGTCCTTAATAATTTCATTTTAATCTTAAACTCATTTATTTCTAGCGTGTTTTGCAGAAATTTATTAAATATGCTTTACTCATATGTAAATATAATATACATATTCTGAACTCAAATCCTCGTACTTGTAAATGAGCTCTCACAGTGGAGTTTTCACGGATGTCGTAAAAGGTGATTCATATTATTTTCACTATGTGCTAAATATTGTTGTCACAGTGTGTAGTACTTAAAGGACGCATGTGTAAGTCGTAACAAAAACATTATAAATAGTCGACATCAGAGAGAATAATACGCTATAGTCAAAAGAAGAGTTTGTGGGGAATGACACACAAAATATAATGTATAAATGAACGTGACTCGATTTACCAAATCAAAAGAGACGCGAGGCTTAGCAAGGTAAAAAACATTTTTACGTTCGCTATGTAAATTTTGTTTATATTATAATATAATTTCGCGTTAATAATTTAACTGTTAAGATTTTACTCTAATGCATTTTACTCGGTTAATTTTCAGGCCATTAATAAAGTGCCATCGTCTGTATAGTGTTTAAGTACAACGAGGTTGATATTTCAAAGCAACGATTAGGTGTTAGGTTTATTCGCACTCTCATTTTCACCCACACCAATCTTAGTTAAGTCATTATGCTGTCATTTAAAGTGAAACGTGTACGACCAACGTGAGGGTAGTTGGTGATGCGTCGGTGCTGCTGCAGTGGTTACTGTTTAAATCATGCTCTGTTAGGTGATCTCTTTACATTAAATTTGTTCTGAGTTTTTAATTTTAAATCTTAATATATTTTTTACTATAGTTAATTATAGCTAGATAGCCCTCTCCGGGACACAGTCCTGGCAATATTGATACCTGTATTAAAGTAACGTAACATTCCCAGTTTGCGCTTTAGTGTCTATAACAGTGTTTGTGATCCATCCAACGTAACGTATATTAGCAATAAGGCATGATGTGTGTTTTTGAACGAATGACTCTACACGCTATAAGTTTATACTGATGGAATACAATTGAACTGCAACCGAACATACATTGTGTTTTTGCAATTGGCTTGCAATTCAAATGGCCGTTCGTCTGCATAGACTCTTTTAGCATCGATTGATTCTTTATATTGTTTTTTACGAAATTGGTGCTAATAGGTATAGTTATCGAAATTTCGATAACTGTTTTCTGAATTTCATAGAGATTCAATCGATGATCAATTGTACGTCAGTATTTTCGAGATATTTTCCAAGAACATATTTCTTAAATACTGGCGCAGTTGCGACAAAGGATTTGACGTTAAAACATAATAATAAATTAATATTGTAGTTGTTAAGTAATTAATGATTGTATCCTAACATATTATTGCGGCGTATAAGACTGTGACCAGTGTCTTCTTAGTGCCTTGAAAGTAATAAAGAGTGTGATGGAGTTCGTACTTAAAATTTGTGTCCGAACCAGTATTATTTTACATCAATACAAAAAGAAATGATTTTGAAAAGAGTGGATTTTTCGAAGTATTTACTTATAGTACTAAGCTAGGCTATTAGGAATGAATCTCAAGCTCTATTATTATTGGTCGGCACCTTGTATTGTACTTAAGTTAACCAATAACTAGTCTGCACGATCAAATCGAATACTCAGATATCAAAACTCAGTAAATTCTTGATACCATTCTAAGTATACGAATGAGAATAAGCAAAAATATAGTTGATTGTGACGCTCAAGGGCTATTAGATAATATTCAGCCTATCATTATGTGGTAAAAAATCACAACAACTTGAAACATCCGTATACGGTTCATCTTAGCGTGTTCTAACACTAAGGGTCAATGCAAAAGTTATTTTGGTATACCGACGTCATCAGAGGTGCGTCACGTACTAAAGCACCTTAATTTTTTTTCGTTTCCGCTACATTTATGTGTTTACTGACCGCTATCTCTCGCATTAGTTTTGTAACATTTTGACGCTTTGTATAAGCTGTATTATTGTATACGACGTTTTTATTATGTGTCCTTTCTATGTTAAATGCTTAATCCTAGTTTCTGAAATGCTCATCAATAAAAAAAATTGCTGCTGACTGATTTCTAAACAACATTGTTGATTGCCAATTCTCTGGGTTTCCAGAAGGACGATTGTTTTAGCATTGAATATGATAATTAATTGATTTCAAAGTGACCATTTGGGTTTTCCAAGTGCTTATTAGGTATACTCGTAAGAATATTGCAACATTGCTATTATGCAAAAGTTCTTATAGTCCGTTTGCACTTAGAAAATAGTGGGTCGCACATGATCGTCCATCCATTCATTTTTGTTTCATATTCTGCATTTTAGAAACTAGGGCTGAATCTAACGGGAAATATTTTGATCCATACAGTTCTTGTTTTGATATGTGAGCAATTAATTTTTCATGAGTAAATATTACACTTTTTGAGTTTAAACGACGTAATAAGCGCTTCGAGCACTCTTGCATAAACGACGCAATAATCTGCAGTGTATATTTAAATGGAAAATTAAGTTTTTCGAGAGAGCTCTCGATGCTTTTGAGCCGTCATCGCGCGATGATGGATGTTGTTCAATATTTCAGTATCGTTCAAAAGATTGTCCCTGCATAATTTACGGAATAACTTGTCACTGTAGTAAGTGAGATATTGTGATTTTAATTTAGCGATTAAAAAATCTCACTTCAGCAATTTGACAAGTTCGGCACTAAATCAGTGAAAACTTACTGTTCTGATTTTAAAAGATGCATAACTTATTTAGATCTGACATTATTTTATTTATACTTGATGATTTTAGTATAAAATTAATGTATCTTAAATACTTTCATAAGTTCTTTTCAAGTAATGGCGTCTTTTAAAAACAGTTCAAAACTTAATCGTTGAAAATTGACACAAAAATTTATCTGAGTAGACAATAAGAGGATAAAGTTTATTTGAAGTTGATTCTAAAAGATATTTCTACTTTTGAAATTAGGATGATGTTTTAAAAACACTGGGAATAATATTTTGTCAATTCCTTAGAGACATTTAAGCGGTTGTGAGCATGAACTTGTAATAAATTTAATAGTTATTACTTCGTCCACAACTCTATTTACTAAAGTAAACAAAAAAGTCGCTTTAGGAGAATTTTTGGTTGAACTTCATGGTGTGTATACCTTATTTATATTACATTAAATAACATGACGTCTAACTTCTAGTTGCTTTTTCCAATTATTATTGTTTAAATCTACTTGTTTACAAAGTGCTATATTTATAATATTTTTATTGTTAAACACGTAATGATTATTGTGTAACAGTATATAACTGTGGATTTTGCTATGATATGTTACATAATATTGAATGTTATTTAACGTTATATACCTGCTTTAAAAGCTGTAGCGGTTTTACTCTCCAGAAGTGACTTTTGAAGGCAATGTGATAGAAATAATACCTAGAGACGCTAGATCATTGTTACTGTAAAATACATTTTGTAAATATGTACAATAGAGTAACGAAATAAGCAAGAGAGAGTTAATTTTAATAAACTAGATGCAATGTTGTACAATATAATTCTCTATTTAAATATTTTTTGAAAGATTTAATCTACTCTATTTTTAATAATGACCTATTTTATCGTTTCGAATAATTTATATAATGCGTTTTGTACAATGTCGAAGACAAAAGGAAGGGAGATACATTAAAGAAATTAAAAAAAATAATAAAACGTTAAAAAAGTTTTGAGATTTTGTATTGTCTCTAGTTTAAGACACCTCACCTTTTCCATCACTATCGGATTTCCGGATCCTGTGTTGTCTATGCCTATAAGTTAAGATTCAATTTGTTCATATACCTATATCAAACAGGTTATTATGACTGAGTTTCAGAAATTTAAGGCTATTTACTCAGAATAAAATTAACTTTTTTATGACAAATTTGTATTTGGAGTAGTTTATATTTGCGATATACTTAGTTGAAACTTAATTTAGGGCATCGAACAATGTCTGTGTGTAGGGGTGGCGCTTGAGGGGCCCCAGTTAAGGTACATCACTATTCTATCGATATACGTCACTTGGCTTAAAGGCCTAAAGCCATGTGGTTGCATTCGGTGGGATTTTGGTGTACTTTAATTTCGAGCGCCACCAAAACGACCGCACAGGACATTTTGATTATTTCATTTGCATCACGAATATATGCATTAAATACCTTGATAATTCCATATTACAAACTGACATCCGATAGTGTTTGGTTTATGCTGATCGCACATCAAACCGAAGGGACTGCACTCGCCCCGTTTTTCTTTCATTTAATAATTTTGATCATAAATGCTTCGTAAGTGGTGTTGCGCTATCTTTTTCAGAAATATATCTATGAAAAAAGCTGGCGCTTCTTTTTAGTGATGTCATATTGTTTTTGGAGAATTCGTTTAGGTGATCCTGAATTACCTAACACCACAAGCGTTATTCATTTCGCATGTGATTCGTAGTGACGGCTTTGAATTTTCAATGCAGATAAATTGTATTGGGTTCGGCACGTGCGGCGCTTCCTGATGAGCGATCAATTTTAATCGATATATCGACTGTTTGGATGTTCCTGATGGCGTGTCCATGAAGTAACATCGGAGCAGTCCCTTAATAGTGTTTTAAGTACATCGACGCCAAAAGCTGTGTAGCCAGCCCCTATAATTACTTTCGCCGTGAATATTGCAATCATAAACATGCAATGATTGCTCAATGATACACCTACGGGTTTTCTTGCGAGGAAAGGCGGCTAAAACAACTTTCTTTTGGCGTCGATTTTATTCGCTTTTAAGATTGGCCAATCTTTGCGTCAGAAAGAACAAACGTCATACAAGTGTTCAGAAAATCGATATCGGAGAAGAAAGAGAAGATTGAAGATTTGAAGACAAAGGTAAGTCTTTTTTAAATTATAATCATCGCAAATCTTCCTAGCCTCTATTTCTATTAAAAATTTAATTGAAAATTTATATATCTTGATCGGATTACGGAAGTAATATATGATGATCGAACAAAGTCTAAGAGGATTTGTGATATGAATATTTTCTATTCAATGAGCATTAACGATTAACAATATTTAACTTGTTTTGGTTGTGTGTTTTCGATGTGCTTTTTCAGATTTAGGGTGCATTCAAATAAGACATTGATTAATTATCGACCGACAGAAATTGATTTGACACTTGGCAGTCAGGCATTGTTAAATCGATAGCAATTTTGTTTCGTACCTATTCGTGTAAAATAACTTTATGGCTTATTTGAATATACCCTTATTCCGTACAGGTATCAATTCTTATAAATTCAACAAGGAGGATTATAAAGTTAAAGACATAATGTTACCCGAATTTTATAATGAAAATATTTCACAAAGCAAAAGCAATGCAAACTTTTTTATTGCGTATTAAATTCAGAACGTCTTGTGGATACGAGTACTTACACATTTTATTAGTAAGTTTTGGACAGTTATTTTAAATAAATAGGCACTTAATCTTGATAAAGATTTCGTATAAGTTCACCAGGACACCACTGCATCCATGTTATTTGGGCCCAGTACTTAAATATAAAAATTTACCTACGACACAATATTTTTTTTTCAAAAGTTAGGACCATACTCTTATTACAAATGCGCTGTATTTGATTGAGTACTTTTCAACTGAATGCGGACGGAGAAAGGTAAGTGATATATCTTATCTTGTCACATGACACATTCACAATTCAACAAGGAAATGGTCAAAACATAGAGTTCATGCAAGATTTTTTTAATTTTTTACTCTTATGTTTCAACACATTCTTATTCTGCATACTATGAAAACTTCACGTTTAATATTAATCAGAATTCTTTTAGATCTGTATTGTAAAAGCTTTTTGCTTTTCATCTTATTATGAATTTTCCCTCGTGTACAATATATTTTTCAAAAACAGTTTATATTTTAATGGATCTCCAAAAGCAGTATTATTCACGCTGTCCAAGTAAAAAGCACGCCAAAAAGCTATACGCTTATTTCCTCTATAACCAAGATTGCATCTTGAAAGTGCAATCCATTTAAAAGATAATATGTAACTTCATCGCCTGCGCTTATTTTTACACATGCGTTTAACCGTATATTAAAGCCGACACCAATATTATCAGCGGAGGTCAGAGCTTAAAGTATCCGTTTAAAATATTGTGACGCTTCGTGAATAATCTCTACTACGTGCGCCGACTATATTATGCAAACCAGATTCACAAGACCCTTCTGTGCCTTTACTTCGTTCTTGACTTTTGATAAGTCTTCAGGTTGCACGCAGGTCTTCGGTGGTCGGTCCAGTAATTTCTCTAGATGATAGTCATTTCAATGGTGCAGATTTACGACGAAACGTGGCGCAGTAGTTCATCTGTTTACAGTCTTTATTTGACCGTTCGGCGGTTTGTTCTAACGCTTACAATATGCATATTGCGCGTACAGTTCGCGTTTAAATATCTTCGCCTGAGTATTAATCCTGTCCACGAGACAGTTTGACGTGCGACTCGAGACCTAGAATGATTAATAATAGAAAATATGTCACCAGTGATATAAACAATGAGCCACCTACTTAACTTGGATATTGGATCGGTTGAAATTTATAGTATTCCAATGACACCTGGCTTTACTGCTTTACTGGCGTATGCCGTTCATTTATTACTTTTTGCTCCTCAATAGGTTCAGTAACGGACGTGGTGATGCGGAAAGCATACATTTTAATATTATGAAACGTAATTATTATCTACATTTTCTAATGTCTCGTTTTTTTGTAAAAAACCTCTTGTTTATGCCTCTTGAGTAGTTATCATTGGAGTTAAAGCTTTTAAGCGCTAAGTGTTAGCAGTAATTTGAAATAACTCTATTGTAAAGTGTTTATAAATGGCATCGATATTGTAATTACGGATTTCTCTGTTATTATAAAATTCTTGTTTATTTCTCTATACGCTCATAGCGAGGAAACTACTGCCGTGCAATTAATACTATTCTGCAAAAATACTTAAAGCAGCGACGAGCGTACATCTATGCATCTATGAATTCGTTAGTTGTAATAGTTAACAATTTTGCATAGCATCTTCGGGTTTGCATTTGTCTGGCAGCTGTTTCAGAGATGGACATTTTGTAGAATAGCACTGCTGGACCAATCGAGACGAAAATTTGCATACAAGTAAAATTATTTTCCTAAGATTAAAATTGGTTCATTTATTGATTCAACTTAAATCACTTTTACTGCGGTAGTTCCAGTTAATTAAAAAAAAAATTACATAGGACAGTTTTAATCTGTGGGTTATTATATCTCTTGATATTTTTTTCAGAGTTAGCAAGCAAAATCTCTTGAATGTGTTCTATCTAAATATTTACTGTAGTGCTTTCAAAGCCATTAGTCATTTATCTGAAAATTATAAATGTTTGTGGTTTCAGAATTTGGTCGTTTAGTAAATTCTTTGTTGTTTCTAATTGATAATTGTTCACATTTTATAAGTGATAAATGAATTTTATAAGATATAAATCTTTGCAATTAATGCAAACTGTAGGTGTTAATGTTTATAACACGGACAGCTCTTCAATGCAGTCAATTTGAAATTTTCAATGGATAGCAAGTGATCGAGAACTTACATGATACAAAAATATTAACTAGTAGGACAGATTAATTTGTTTTGCTTTAATCCGCTACTCGAAATGATTCTGTTTAGTACAATATGCAGAAACACCGCCCACATGAAACAGTTTTTCAACACGTTCTTCGACGCACGTTTCGTTCAGAGACCGGGACCTCCTCAGGAGATGTTGAGTTCACAATGCGAAATCATAGTCACGATGACTACGATTTTTGACTCTACGACATTTCAATCGACGATTGTATGGTCTCTAAACATCAGGTGAGATTTGAGTCAAACACTAATTTGTACTGTGTAAAAACCCAATAGTAGAATGAAATGAAATGAAGTTCTTTATTTCACATAGGCTTAAATATAAGCTCTCATGAAATGTCGGGACTCTACCGCCAGGTTCAGAAAGCAGGTTTGCACCGAGAATAACTGGCAAGAAACTCGGTACTTGGTATTTTAAAAAAAATGTCTCAATATACAATATACAATATACAATATTGATATCTCGTGAAGAGATGGAAGCATATCAGAATGTTATTACGGTTATAAGTTAGGAGGTGCATCGGATCATATCACCAAAGATCCCTTATAACCCGGTAACGTAACCGTAACTCCCACGGCTTTTCCAAGCGTTTCAAACCGATCCAATATAAATAAGCCACTTGTAAATCTAAACGGTCAAACGCCTCAAACGAGTCCGCAGTTCCGAGAAGACATACACTGCAAGGGCTGTGCGTTTTTCTCATGGACAACTCGTCCTAGAAAACTCTTCGGAATTCCGCGACCGATGTCGTAATTTGTTGAAAGTGTGATTAGAAAAATTCCGGATTACGAAGAGCTTCATTATGTGCAGTTTCTCGCAGTAATATTGTTGTGTTTAACAGTGCGCTCGGCTGTGAAGAAGAAACGATCGGTCGTTGCGGGCACCATTCAGGAACTATATTTCACGTTTTTTAAACCTTTAATGAGGTGCTTCAACGCGCAGTAAGACGATTAGACTATAGACAAGTAGATTATAGTCGCTAATCAAGCGGAAATGGATTGATTATCTGTAGCTAACAATGTGATTGGTTTAATCCTAATGAAAAATCACATTACCACTTTTTTACGACCTAAAAATATGTTTCTTATTTTTGATCATACTCGATCATAGCTTGCTATGTTTGTCCACAAGATTCTCCTAACTTACATACTCGTAGTAATCGAATTGTAACCATTTTTTATTGCCTTTCATCACTGTAACTTCGGGAGCAGTGCAAAAGACAAAATTAGTTCAGTACTTACAAACATTACCCCTCCCTACAAAACAAATCAAACAATCATTTCTATTTACCTCCTTCAATATTAATAGTAGGTACTAGTGTTATTGTTAAGTATTGTTTTTGTAGAATATTCTAAAAAATACTATCAAATATTGATATGAAGAATATATTAGTATGAGAATAAAAAAAAACCGGCCAAGTGCGAGTCGGACTCGCGCACCGAGGGTTCCATACCATAAAAGAAGAGGATTCCACACCATAGAAGTAAAACATTGAAAAAATCACTTTTGTTCAAGAATTTAAGTATAATTTACATGTAGGTACTTTTGTTGGCAAACCGCAAACGTAACTTTGTTTTTGGCGAATTATTGTTAATATCAAAAAAAGTATATTGGTCAGCGAGTTGATTTTATTTTTCCTGTAAAATATACATTGACTTCTATTGATCATAATTATTTCAGATTTTTCGATAGGTAACCTTCGGAGATAAGGGGGGGGGGAACGGTATTTCTTTCGACAGTTTGGCCAATAAATCAAAAACTATTAGGCATAAAAATAAATAAAAATTATTTTTAGAATACACAAGTAACGCCCTTTCATATGATACCCCACTCGATTTTGTTATCTCATTTTGGAATTTTATCGACCCGATTTTCCCCCCTTTTTAAATAAAAATAAAAACAATTTTCAAATTTTTACGATTGTTATGACGTCGGGTCACTATTACCTATAACTATTCTAAATTTCAAGTCGATAGCTTGAATAGTTACTGAAATAATCGAGTGTGACAGACGGACGGACGGACGGACGGACGGACGGAGAAAGTCTCACCATAAGGGTTCCATTTTTACCAAATTGGTATGGAACCCTAAAAATAGTGTAGATTATCCTTACAAACGATCTCCTCGCCTCGTCGCAAGTGAGTAAACAAATTGCCATTATTTCCCAAGGCGATGCATCGTGTCGATGTTGCGATCAAAACTGTTGACCTCTCTAATCGCCGAGACGGAGGATGATGGGCGATTATTTTGTTTTCGAGATAACCGTTGGGTTTCTTAAGGTCTGGTCAAATAGCGGGCAGGACGCGAGCGCGACGCGGTGAGGGCGCGATTTGGCCAGAGAGGTTAGTACAAGTTTTGTATGAATTCCGAGTCGACTCGCATCGCACAAACGAATCGAATTTCTCCATATATTAACAGCCTGCGCCATCTATTGACAGCCGCATGTCAGCGGCTAAAGTCTACGACGACTAGGTGGTGCTGGCTCTAAATCTGGAGGAATTTAATTCGTTTGTGTAATGCGAGTCGACTTGAAATTCGTATTAAAACCTATACTAACTCTATGTAGATCACAAGTTCAGACGCATCGCGTCGTCGTTCGGCAGGTTACGTTGCGTCTGCCCCCGCCTGCTGTTTGACCAGACCTTTAAGCTCAGCTCATGTTTGATTAGGATAACGATGTTTTTTCGCTGAGTCCATGCGGATTATTGTTTGCCTTTCTTTGTATTCATTGTTGCTAGATTTATAAAGCCGAGTAGAAATATTTATAAAGTAGAAATATATAACACCGCACACTAATCATGCAAATGCGTAGAGATACCTATCAAAAACCCAAAAAATCGTTTACGGACTTTTAACTGTCAAAGTTCTATTTTTTGCAAATTGCATTGAAACAAAAATATAAGAAACTTTGATGCAATATATTATGTATTATTAAAAGCTAGGTTTTTTGCGGCAAATCTTCGGCATTATACTTCTTCTTATACCCGTTCCCGCTCCCTTTGTGATATAAGGTATTCACTCATTAAACGTTTGCCAGTATAGTTACTTACTACAGATATATATTATTAGGTATGGAAAATTTCTGTTTTTTTTTTTAATTCCGGGAGTATCGTGACTTTTTATAATATACGGGATAAAAGATTAGCCTATATGTTACATTCTCCAAGGCATGACCTGTTTTCAAAATTCAAAATATCAGCAAATCGGTTCAATAGTTTTGTCATGATTGTGTAAAAAACAGGCAAACATACAAACTTTCACATTTATAAGACCTACGAGAGCTGCAAGTAGTCGAGAAACAATTTTCCAACGTCTCCACATTAATTCCTCTTTTAATCAACTTGTCAGATGCCTGAGAGGCGGTAACTCAGTCGACATATTCTTACGATAAACGCAGATGTTGGCGTGAAATGTGAATGATACTTCGTCGTCATATAAATTAACTTGTATTGTCTTAATCGTTAATATTTCTTTCAGTATAAATACGGAATAAATAAAACATTACTTTGGTATATATTAGAAAGTCACTATGGATTGAAAAAAAATATTACTGTTTATGAATTCGAAGTGAGTACTTATTAATAAAGTTGTCAGTAAAAGTATGAAGGTTTTTCAGTCAAGGGGGTGCTTCAAGGATTATTGTTATTACCGCTATTACTATTTCAATTCGCGTTTGAAGTCAGATGGTTGGTCATTGGGTAATATTATGAGCCCGCTTAATACAAACTTTATTAAAATATAGTAGACTAACTAGCTGATGCCCGCGACTTCGTCCACGTGGGATTAAAACTATTCTATCTTTTAAGTTGGACCAAATGACAGATATTCACGAAGTTTGAACTAAATCGGTTCAGTAGTTTAGGAGTCCATTGAGGACAAACATTGTGACACGAGATTTATATATATTAAGATTACACATTGTATTTTTAGATGTTTGTTGTGGTTGTTGTTTGTTTTTAACCGACTTCAAAAAAAGGAGGAGGTTCTCAATTCGTCGGAATCTTTTTTTTTATGTATGTTCACCGATTACTCGAAAACGCGTTAACCGATTTGGAAAATTCTTTTTTTGTTTGAAAGGGTATACTTCCCAGATGGTCCCATTTTTTTTGGTCAGGATCTGATGATGGGATCCTGGAGAAGTCGAGGGAACTCTCCAAATTTTATATGGATACTTGAAACAATTTGGGTACTGTTTGAAAGAGTAATATTTTCCAGGTTTTCCTATGGTCATCAGGTCAGGATCTGATCATAGGAACTTGGTAAAATCGAGGGAACTCTTCAAATTTTGCTAATACTTGAAGCGACTCAATTTTTTTTGCGAAAAACTATAAAATTAAAGGTTAAAAGATACGGTAAGATAATTTTACGTACCCACCGACAGACTGTAGTGGCTTCTCTCAATTGCAATATCCCCCTTCCACCCCCATTTACTGACCGATTTTCTTTGACTCTACTTAATTCATAACACTTAAAATTACACGGATAATAATAATTTAATTGGCGATAACTCCTTATCTTCGGCGATGTTGCAGCTGGCATAGCAAGTTTAGATGCTAGATACTAAGATATTCCATTTATAATAGATTATACTGCGTGAAATGTTTATATAGAATGGCGTACGGAGTTTTTTTACTTCAATTACATTATTGCTTCTTTATTCTATTAAAATAATTTGTTATTGTAAATAATGGAATTTTATTGCGATGATGATCTTGCGGTTGGTTATGATCTCATCGCATAATATTGATTGTAAATTAGCAATACCATCGGGAGCCTTTTTAGGGTTCCATACCAAAATGATAAAAATCGAACCTTCACGGTGAGACTTTCTCCGTCCTTCACATCATTTCAATAACTATTAAAAGCTATCGACCTGAAACTTGGAATAGCCTAACTTACCTTACTAACTCAACCTAACCTAGTCAAGGGTTCTGTGGAACACCTTTTATTCTAAGAGGTCCACCGACTGCCATATGAATTTATTTATTTTAAGCATTGCTATATGAGAAATTTGAACACTTTTCACTTTGTCAATATGCAGATCAACTAAGATAACTTGTTTTTTACTTTTTAGTTCGTTTTATAACAGGGCCGTTGTGTTTTTAAGTTTGAAAGGTTGATCTTCATTGAGAAACGTATAATTCGAATCCCAACCTTCAGTCTGAGATAAATTATTACCATAGATGTTAATTTTTTGCTCTAACATTTCACAAACCACATACTCCTACAAGGATCAACAGATTTGTAATCGTATAAATTATGATGTAACTTGAAACTTGATCAAGAAAACTGGCGAAATTAGTCGATAAAACGCAATTTGACACGCGGGTTTTTTGTCGCCCACGTGCGTATTAAATCACATTTGAATCCATCGACATAAACACTTCTCCTAGTTTAGATAGAACTTCTCTTCTGCTTCTCACATAAGTACGTAATATTATGTATTTTTTTTTTAAATAGTTGGTAATTGACTCCCATAATATATATGTATATCTGTTGGCTCACAGAACATATTACCATGGTAATGCACCTCTCCTTTCTTTGTTATCAGTCAGTTTTCTTTATAATTTTATCCAACGAGTCCATGGACTCATCAGAATACTCATGTCTGCACCTTGATGGTCTGAGACGTATTCATGGTTATCGTAATTGTTAACTAATTCTGACCGCTAATTAGGTTCCTGATTTGCGTTAGCCAATCGTGGGGCAGAATTCGCTAGCGATTACGATAACGATCAATACATTTTTCTTACGCAATCAGACCCCTGATCCCAACTGCTAAGGTTTGAAGCGCCCTTCCTGCTTTCGTGCTCCCAGCTAAGTCGCTGGGTGCCTTCTAGTAGTTGTAGAGAAGAATGACAAAGGCATTTTCTGAGCAAACACGTTCCAGCTCTGTCAATCACCTCAATAATATTATTGTTTTCCATCAGGCATAATAGCCGTCAAGATCTTCCACTCACTTCTATAGGATGTAAAGGTTGCCTTATTTACACTCTTTCTCAACCCTATTATCATTTTAAATCTTCTATCATCCGTCAAGTCAATATCTATTCCTACCCATATAACCTATACACTTTCTCATAATAACTTTATAAGCTACCAGTTCAAAGTATCCATGCGATTAAATTCTAGGATGCAGATGTGGCAGTGGGTCACATTTGTCATATCAACGTTGGAGTCGAAGAGTCCTCGACTAGATACTGTATCTTGGCAAAAACAGTAAGTATATGATAGGATCTCGACGTGGTTCCCAACTGGATGGAATGACTTCGATATCCGGAAAGTGACAGCCATCTATTGAATACGAATGATTGATAACAAAAATCTTTGACCCCATTTGTGCAGGAAGGAACGACTGAAACTATTTTACTATAATCCAACAAAACAAGATCTTTGTGTTGAGTGCAAGTAGCACTTCCTTCGGAGTCCGACCGAGTAGGTTCCACCACGGTGTCAGTTATTCCACAAGGGAGTAATGCAACCATGCATCACCACACACTTCAAAAACAAGCTAGTTTTGCTCTGACACTGGAGCAGCCGATGAAATGTCGGTGTACTAGTCGGTATTGCATATTTTTATAAGTTACGTTTCTTGCTGACATGAATTTCCGGAAAAAACGCCGCCCACTTCCATGTGAGGATGGGATAGATTCAAAACGGAACTAACTGGTCGCAATATTTCGCTACACGCGGGGCATTAAAATGAAAACAGTCCGCCTGTTGCACTCTCTTTCGCTCTCACGGGCTTTAAGGCAGTACAACCGGGCAATAGGGCATATTATAAACATCAACTAGCCAATAGCGATAGTTGCCATGTCTTACCAATAGCCATCATCCAGCCACCCTATTTTGCCAAAACTGTTTTAACAAACTTGAGTTTTAATGTTACCATTACAGTTGGCGAAAGATCTCGCTGCTCGTGGTGCATTAAAATGGTGATTCACGCCTTTTGCGCTCTGTATTGCACTGAACTTCACGGCAGGCTTACCGGTCAGGCGCCGTACTGCCCCCCATTTTATTGAATCAAGGGCAGCAGGATATTGCGCTAAATAAGGTATAAAAAGGAAGAACATATTGAATGGAAGCTTCCTTTATCTATTTTCCGGAATCCCTAATTAGCAGGACGGATTTTTTTTATAAACCGCTACTTGAATGGAATCTATAAATCGTAGTCTCTACGATTTCGCATTGTGAAGTCATATCCTGACATCAGAGTCATTCTCCTGAGGATGTCCCAGTACAGGGAAGAAACGTGCGTCAAAGGAAGTGTTGGAAGAATTGTGTGTTGTGTTTCATGTGGGCGGTGATCCTGCATATTGTAACATACAGATTCTTTTCAAGTAGCGGATTAAAGCAAAACAAATTAATCTGTCCTGCTAAAAGGAAGAACAACAAGCTTTGGGGTCGCGTCGCTACAAGTATTATAGTGGGTTATCTGCTAGGTGATCTCAACAATAAATTATATGTAAAGTAGGTATGTTTAGAATGATATTGAATATAATCAGTCATCTCTGAATAATCAGGCTCGTTGTTTGATTTATGACCTGAGGACACAGTCGCAGCATACCAAGGTGTCACCCATCAATCTCTGGTACCTATCTGTTTATGTATTCGCTAGTTTTTCTCGCGACTCCACTTGAATTTCTGTTTTTCATCAATTCTGCGTGAACATACAAGTAGCTTATGTGCTAATCCAAGGTATAGATAAACTATATCTATTCCAACTTTCAACCAAATCGGTTCAGTAGTTGCGGCGTGAAGGAGCAACAAAAAGCGATGTTCACATACACAAACTTCGCCTTGGTAATTTTATTTATTAGTTTGATTGATGTATTGAAAAAGGTATTTTATCCTGGGGGAAAATTGCGTAAGAAAAACTTATTTATCGCTATCGTAATCATAAACAAACTCTTTCCGCTGATTCGCAGAATCACACATTAGATCAGTCTACATTTTTCGGCCAATCACTTGGCAGAATTTGTTTATGATTACGATATCTTCGAGAAAATTTTTCGTAGACAATCATTTAGCTGGTCAGGCGCAGGAGGTACAAGTGAATAAAGCTACAAGTATGGCCAAAACTTAATAAGTATGGTGAGCTATGGCTTATAGCCCTGGCCAAGTGCGGTCTGGCGGGCTGCGCACATATTTGAGAATATAGTGGTAGCCTTACGATATTTTCCTTTACCGATAAGTTAATATCGATATTATACGTATTTTTTATAGTAAGCAGGCTTGCGCTTGACAACAATCATGCCTAATGGAAAGCAATGATGAGGTCTAGGTTGGAGCGCTTCTTCTCTTGAAGGCACCCAGATTGTTCTTGGCTGGAAACACGGAGGCTGGAAGGGCGTTCCATACCTTACTTCCATACAACGTAAAACGCTCATACGAGTTACTCTGGGATTGATGAAAATCTGAGTTCTGAACCAAAATTAGAGAAAACTTGTCGAATATGCCTGGTAACTTTCCGATATGCCTATTTCTGAAGGGCTCAAAAATTCTAAAGCGATGAAACAGTCTCAACTTGCATATTGTACAATAGGTAGACGCAACCAAGAACCGAACCCTGCGAATCATGGTCCGTAGTCAAACGAGCTGAGCAGTATACCAACAAGGCAGATATTCATTACCACTTTATCTAAAAGTCGACGACGGTCTGACAAGCGACAGTGAAAATTACGAGTGCAAAAGTGAAAAAGTCGATTAAGTGAATCGGTAAGGGTCCCATAATTGCGGGCGTGTCTGGAAACAATTTTCCAACTGGCACCACCGCGTGTAATCAACTTGTCATCTATGATAAAGAAGCAGGTGTGGATGCGATACTTTGTTAGTGATACACGCTATCTTTATTGGTCATATGTTTTTATTCATACTGAAATTGCTTCGTCTCTCTCTTTTGCTTTTGTTTGTTAGCTAGGCACGTTGTGGCTTGTATTAAATATGACGTGGTCAGTGGAATTCCTGTTTTTCCTCCGTCTAAAATAGATGTTCGTGGTTGGCACCTTTTTCTGCGGTCCTGGTACAACTTCTTCATTTTTGCATAATATATTAGCATGCGTATTTGCTAGTCTGAGACAAAACCTGCTTAAAACCACCGAAGTCAATCATCGCCTGCCATTGGCGGTCAACATATAATAAGCCTTCCTGTTAAGGGCTGTTTGCTTTAAATCTTGGTAACTAAGTCCAGTTGACCCCTAACCACTAACCTTATTGTCCAACTACCTATGTGTTTCTGAATCCCTCGATATCCCTTCCTGTTTCCAAGTAAATAGCCCTAGTATTCCTTGGGTTGCCTAGAGCAATGGAAATTGGTCTCCTCTTTGTAGGTAGTCAAAGAAAGCTATTTATTTATTTATTGGCAAACAGAAGATTGTCTCTATTTTAATTCTTAGAACCATTAATCCTTGACGACTTATGCTACAAAATTTTTTCATCACGGTGGATATAAATTATTGGTCTTTCTCTACTAGTTCCAGTAGTAGTTTATTAGATGTGGAACTGTACCACTTAATTTTACACATTTTCAAAAACTATTTGTTTGTATTGAAAATGTTGTAAGCCATAGATGTATAGTGTTGCTAGTAGGAAAATATTCTAAACAAAATTAAGGAACTTGTACATGATACTAATTTACTTTCTTATCGCAGTTGTGGAGGCAATTATTTTCACTGTCACTTGTCAAAACATCGCCAGAGCTTGTTAGTATAAATCTACATAAAGATACGGTGAATTAAAACGGTTGATTAATTAGGGTTCCGTGACTAACCTTGTTACGATCCGGGGTTGATTTAAATTGCATTAAGAACGATTAAAATCTTACATCAGTCGACTATTGACAGTGCCCTGGTAAGAAGTCTTCGTTAATTTTAAAAACCAACTTTTTAAGCGTCACGCTGTAGTGCATTAAATTCCAGGCTATTTTCCCGTCGGCCTGCAAATGAAAGATGTTAGGGATCGGATAGACGTCCAAACCTGGAGGTGGCGTCCCAATTTTCTTTTCTTCTTTCTGAACCATTTCTACACTTGAAGTCTTCCTCCGTTGTGCGTAAGAGTTTAAATATGGCTCCCTGCCGGATCATTCGAGCCAGCCAAACTCCTTCCAGAGGCCAAGAGTCCACCAAGGGCTCCAGGTCATCTAGGGCTTCAAAGAGTGTAGTTGGGGAACTAAGTTGTGTTTTGCGTTCGTTGGATGCACCCTTGCGACTGGTTAGTGTACCGGCGTTTCTTCCTCCTCCGTGCGGGCTCTGCACAGAGGGTTGTCTATGTGTTAAATTTACAGTGACCTCTTGTCAGTCCACGACTATTCCTATTTTGCTGTCCCATATTCCGGACGTTCCATTTTGATGGATTCGGCGACGTGAGCGGCTAAAAGCAACTAATACGGTGTTAACATCCTAAGAGAATATCTTTATACTGTTCTATTATATTCAAATGTGGCGAATCTAAAGTCTTAACCTAAGAGCGCGGTGGATCCAAAAGTGAATCCCATTCTACTCTCAGCCTTCGTAAAAATAGACAGTTTTTAGTGGGTGATAGTCCCACATAACGCTTCCGTTTCGCCTGACGTATGGGTTAGGCATTTTCTTTCTATAAAAAGGCTAACTTAATGTGCTGTCTGTATCTTGTGCCTCCTTGTGACTTAGGTATACATCTGACAGACGATGTCACAGGATTCAGGAACCATAAGTTCCATCCTGAAATTTGACCCCTGCCTCTTACAGATTCAGCATCGCGAACCGTCAGTATAGTGCCGCTAGCGTCTCCACATAAGTTACAAGCTCAGGTTTTAAATTTTAAAGAAAATACGGCAAAATTAATCGGTTTATACTTAGAACAGCCGACTATCTATTGGCAAAACGACAGTCCAATGATTTAAAGTCCACCATGTCCACTTCGTCGGAGTCACGATGCATCAATCTTTTAATACTTTATTGACAAGCATTCTTGAATGAATGACAAACTTCATCTGTATGTACTATAAGATTACCATATCTTGGCGCGTGATGCTATGTGTGCGTGAGCTAAAAGATATTCAAGTTTTAATCAGTGTGTGTTAAAAGCTGGCATACAAAGTACATGTGTGTGTGTTCGCACAAACGTAGATGAGCAAAGATGAATTTAACATATTTATCATACTCCCGTGTTGCAACTTGCAAGGTGGAAAACATCATGTCGATCGTAGATATAACAATATTCATGTCACTCGTCTCATTTGAATCCATTCGCATACATAATGTATGCGTGCGCGCATTAGATGTACGCGAATGATGCGTTTGGCATTTTTATTGATCGCAATTACCTACAAATCTCGGTCGTAAATTACTCGATCGATCGATGTTTTCGAGACAAGTGGGAGGAACAGGGCCGGGCCTTGTGTGCGATAGATCGATCGATAGACAGTAATTGGTATGACTCAGACATCTAAGCGGGGTCGTGATGGCCTACTGCCTTAAAACCATAATTTTTAGGGTTCCATACCAAAATGGTAAAAATGGAACCCTTATGGTGAGACTTTCTCCGTCCGTCCGTCCGTCCGTCCGTGCGTCCGTCTGTCACACTCGATTATTACAGTAACTATTCAAGCTATCGACCTGAAATTTAGAATAGTTATAGATAATAGTGACGCGACGTCATAGAAATCGTAAGAATTAGAAAATTGTTTTAATTTTTATTTAAAATGGGGGGAAAACCAGGTCGTCAAAATTTCAAAATGAGATAACAATATTGAGCAGGGTATCATATGAAAGGGCGTTACTTGTGTATTCTAAAACCGATTTTTATTTATTTTTATGCCTGATAGTTTTCGATTTATTGGGCAAACTGTCGAAAAAAATACCGTCCCCCCCCTTATCTCCGAAGTTTACCAATCGAAAAATCTGAAATAATTATGATCAAGAGAAGTAAACGTATATTTTACAGGAAAAATACAATCAACTCTCTAACTATTATACTTTATTTGCCAACAAAAGTACCTACATGTAAATTATACTCGTAAATTCATGAACCAAAGTGATTATTTTAATGTTTAACTTCTTTTATGGTATGGAATCCTCGGTGCGCGAGTTCGACTCGCACTTGGCTTGTTTTTTTAATAATGAACGCAAACTAATGAGCAGGCGGATCACCCGATATTAAGCAAACAACACCGCCCATATGGACATTTGCAGAATCAGGGAAATTGCAAATCCGTTGTCGGTTCCTTATCCTCCCCTTGAATAACCTCATGTTGAACCTTCGAGGGAACACTGCTGCTGGTAACTGGTTCCATAATATTCACATTTTTGTTTCCATATGGAAATAGCTTCTGCCTTGGTTTCACTCGCGTAAATTTCGTTGTTTCACAATTTTCCGGAACAAAAGTTGCTTTTACCAAGAAGCACAAAATGGCGATCAATTGGTCACTTAGTTCGGGTAACCGTTAGTAGACGTAGACCAAAACCTTAACCCATTTTCACTAATTCAATATCCAATTGCCTATGTCTTATGTAGTGCGTCGCACAACTTTTGCATTGCACTATCATACGCCACAGTGCATTGCGCTCACTATCCTCTATCAGTTCTTAAGGGCCAGTTTTTTGAGACATAGTTAAGTCAACCAATGGTTAAAGAGTGGTACCTGTGTGTGGTACCTACCCGGACGAACTCTGCAAGAAGAATCCAGCCACTAATCCCTTTCTTTGATGGTACTTTCACTTACAATAAATATTAATCAGCTCCCGTGGGTTTTGATTGCATCAGGTATAATTAGGTATTCTTTCACTGCCGTATATTGGATTGGCTAATTCATTTAAATACCGTAAATGATATACAGGGATTTTACGCACCCTGATGTTATGTGACCGATAGTATAAATGACGGATCGTTTATAACTACGTAGGTATATAATAATAGTGGCCTTTTATTTTAATCGACTCGATAAAAGTCCGGTTAAGTGCGAGTTTAATTTGCGCACTAATTGTTCCGTATCCAATAACCTAAAATTTATTTTATATGCAGGGTTCCATTCCTGAAATGAAGCAAACGAAGCTTTATGAGATCACTTTGGTACTTTTCATTCGTCTGTTTTGTCCGCCATTTTAAGGACTTTTTCTCAGGTACTTAGAACTAACAAGTTGAAATTGATACCAAAAATGCTTTATTCAATGGTCAATTGGATTATTTGGATGTATTTAGAGTTCAGCCCCATCAAAGGTAACGGGCGTTTTAGGTATGGTTAGCGGGTAAACGCAAAACCTATATGGGGTACTTCCCGTGGTCCGAAATCACGAAACTTAGCCTAGTTTTTATTGCAAAATTCAGCATTCAGCACATAAGACGGGAAAATTCCGAAAATTGTAGTGTAAAAACTTAAAATAAAAATATTGTTTCTAGGCAGTCAACAATTTGGTTCATTAGAGTTTAGACAGTGCACCATGAGTTTTGACACAATTAAGATAAATAGCTTTGCTCTTCTAGGGGTTGTAGAAGTACCTTATAGTGAGTAAACCTATTTATTTTCCCATGATCCTTGTCCCTCTTCTGACAGTGATAGATACTCTCTGTCCACCATTTTGGTCATGACCCTTTTCCTGAAAAACAGGGACGTAAGACGGATGTGACTGTTAAATTGACACAAAGTGATCCTATAGTGCTTTAGTTTATGTACGGAACCCTACAAAATACGAACCGATATATATCGATGCTATCGCGATATAAATATCGCATGAAACTTTAAACGGACCTCCTTATCACTTGAAAATGTGATCTTATCAGCATCAGCTGACTTAATGGTTCCGTCGGGCCCCCAATAAATACGTCAACCGCTGACGAACCGGGATAAAACGAAGGAAAACAATGCCTCTAAACGTCATATCGGCTATAAAACGGGCGACGTAGCGGTGAATTTTGAAACGCATGTAATAAAGATCTAAGATCCATCCCGCGGCTGATCCGCCGATAACAGATTTCAGATCATCACTATAGATAAGGCACCGCGTATTTGAAAGTATAAAATGTTTGGACAGCTCTCGTATGGAATGTTTCACGTCTGCGGACGCTCGATTATGACGAGTATTTATAACCTCTATCGAAATTGGAGTCTATCATCGTTGCGTTAAAGTTGAAGTTTGATTGTGTGACTGACGAAAACGGCGTCAGTTAAAACGGTTGATTGGATTTTCTATTCTATTTGTAATGAGGTAGGGTCTGAATTAGTGTGCGCGTACAGCTATCGTTTTCCATCACATGACTTTCGCACGATTGATCGATAGTATTTTTTTGCGGGGGCTTTATTTATAAAACAATTGAACGTCGTCGATGCGATAAATGCGAGCGCCCCTACCATTGGTCGCGCTGGCTTCTCAGAAAAAGTGGTAAAAGCCAATACGAGTGAAAAACCGAACGCATTGCTAGGCAATCGTAATTAATTTTAATTCTAGTGAACCGTTCGTTTTTACTTTTATTTGTAGCGTTAATACTGCTATCGATTGGACATAATTGCATATGAAATCGATTAAGTATGTTCACTATGCACTAGTTGAATGATTTCATCTGGTAATGAGAAGGTTTTTCAATTTGCACATGTAGTACCGGATTGTAAAAAATATCGCATCGAATTTTTTGACGTACTTAATGACGAAGAAATCTTGCGATTAATAGGTAAACAAGTAAAAAGTTAAATGGAATTTAAATATTCTACGTATCGCGATAATACCTATGATGTAAAAAAAATACGTTTCGTTCCGTTAAGGTTCTCTGTATCAGAGATGCTGCAAAGGAGGTGATTACTCTGTAACATTGATTAAATCTACACGAATAATAATTACATTTATATCCTTTTTTCTTGATTTTTTAAATATCACGGACAGGGTTACCTACTATATTTCTTTGAAAATTATTTGTAATACTTAAATATTGTTGTACAAATGTTGGCTTGTTCAATAGGTACAATAAACATAACCATCTTACTATTACTTGTCAATCTGTCCTGTCCCATCAGAGGGGCATAAAAAGTTAAGCCCCAGAATGAGTCGGATTTTGCTTAACGGCGTAGAAGCCGTATTTACGCGATCTTTAGTAAAGTTTTGTATAAAAACTATAAAGACAATGACTTTTAAATTTACACGTCATGTATTTTGGGTCTTTAATCTAAAATCGTTGAGAAGCAGAAACACGATTGGATAAAATTTCCTCGATAGAAAGTTCTCCCAAAAGTTGCTCGACAATCTCAGTTTTTCTCGTTTGTATCGGAAACTGAAATGGATGTAATTGTAATTTTTGTTTTAATGTATCGGTAATAATTATATCTAAAAACGTTGAGAAACAGATTTTTGATAACTGGCTTAGTTTTTGAGTAATTAGGTAAAAGGTCGTTTTTCTGACATATTCTTCCGCGACGCTGCATGTCGCCCCCATCAACGTATCCGTGAGAGTGTCAAAGACAAAAATAAATTCAATAAATCACCATCAAGTGCAGGTTGGTGGGTTTCGCATACCCATGTATGCGAAACCCACAACCTGGGTAGGTATGTACGTTTTCTCACGATTTTCCTCCACCGGTAAGAAAGTAATATTTAGTTTCTACAAACGCATATTAATCGAAAATTGTATGCCCGGGATTCGAATCCCAGACCTCCTATGAGAGACAGAGGTCTGACCCGATGGGCTATTAATGCTTCCTATAAAAAACAAAATAAAACTCTGACCACACCGTTTGCGTAGTAGGGGTATCGGGAATTGGATTCCCGATTGCGTAATGCAGGGAGGAATGCTCGGGCCTCGCAGGTAATTGTCATTTCATTATCGAAGTATTCGCCGCTCCACGGGACTCGCGGCCTGAACACTGCGGGCCACGCGGCTGCAGACGTGACGGTTTTAACTGATCGCCGAACATACATTACCGGCAGGTAATATGCGAGTAATCAAACCTGCGCAAGTCAGTGGGCGATGGAAAGTACTCGGATTAGTGATCAAAACATATTCGTAGATCAATCAGAGTCACTGTAGCTCAACGTATCGCGAAGCTGAAGTGGCAATGGGCGGGGTAATGTTGTAGAACTGACGGACTTTGGGGACTCAAAGTGCTGGAATGGCGAACCCGCAAAGAAAAGCGCAGTACTGGCAGATCTTCGACCAGATAAACGGATGACATTAAGAGAGTCACGGGAAGTCGCTGGATACAAGTGGCGTTGGATCGTGTAAGATGAAATCATTGCAGGAGACCTAAATGTCTAACAGAGGACGTCCGACGGCTGCAAAATTTTTTTTCACTCATATCTTCAGGTTACTTCAGGTTAGTTACCATAGGCATGTCACAGACAAGGAATTGGGGCAGATGCTAAGCTACAGAATTGGCACCTGAAAATCGTCCTAAATTTGAGAAGCTCTCCGCCGGTTTCATATAAATTAAACTCAATGCATACATGCACTCTTGAGCGAATGATGAACCACTGTCTCTAGAGTCTACAACAGCTGTACATTGAGTCTCAACCGACAACTTTATATTATCATCCCCGATACTAATGTCATACTCAACCGATATTTCAGCGACAGCGTACCGCCGACAATAAATCACCGGCCCAATAAATATTTCAACTCATGTTTCCGTAATGAATCGCTTCAGTCATAACGCTGGGTTATGACGATGCCGATGGTCGGCAATAAAAATGCTAAATGACCCAATGCTGGCGATTGTAGGCACAATGAAAGTTCGATGGGGGCCTTAAATCTTGCGCCGTTAAATTTATATCGGACTACCGTCTTAAAGACGCCCATGAATTCATCATGACTTTGTGCGTAGGTACTTCGACGGAGGGTTATGTAGGAGACATTTTTGTGACACCACAAATCCATGCGGTGTTTTGAGGGTTGAGTTCAATCAATTTACTGGGTGTATTTCTGTCACCAGAATATAGTTCCTTAAGAGTCCACTAACCCACGATGCTCCCATACAAACGTAATACCAAAATCATTTGTAATTCGTGCAAATTTCGATCATGTTGTGGTGTTATTCGGGTTCAAATAGTAATAATCTATGCTCCTGACCATATCTAGTTCCGAAATACTTTTATTAAACGAAATTGTAAACGAATTTAGTTTTGCTTATTTTTATGTTTAAGTTTTCTGCTTATTTGTTTTGTAATAAAAATAACACTATCTCACGTCGCGTCACGTCATATCTAATGGCAATTGGAGTGAAAATGGTAATAGAAATAGATACTTATCTCCTCCTACTAACAGCTTTATCGAGAGTAGACATTTCGGCCTCTTCTCGTGGAAAAATGTTCCCTGGCTCTAAGGCAGCCGGTACACAGTCAATCTAGATCACGATCAAGTAGCTCAGATCGCGATCACAGATTGATGGATTGCGCTACAACATTACACGTTCAATCTTGATTTCGTCAGTCCGTGTTATCCTGTCGCCGTGTGAACACGTGATAACATGGATTTACATAAGGTTAACGCTGTAATATCTCTTGTCTTAGCCCTAACTTTGAAGAAGAGGATTCGTACAAGGCGCTGGTTAATCCAATCCTAAATATTTCAAAAATTTAAAATAAAATATTTCATACAACTAACTGCTGAAGATGATGATTACAAAAGCTACTTTAGAATGGATGAAAAATCTTTTAACGAGTTACTACACATGATAACTCCATAACTCAATATACAGTAAAACAGGAAACATGTATGTATTTTAGACTGACGAGTGACGCGATCCTGCGTTACACATTCAATCTTGATCACGATCAGTGGATCGCGATCTTGATTTCAAAATATCTAGATATTTTGTGATCAGATGCATCAATCCGTCAATCTACTTCGTACATTATCAATCTGGACCGCGATCATTAATTTTGATCGCGGATCGTGATCTAAATTGACTGTGTACCGGCTGCCTAATGTTAGCCGTGTTAATAACAGAAAGTTGTGGCAAGCGCAAAACCGCGGAGGTTGCAGATTCTGCTCAACATGTCCGTCGGCTGAAGCGAACGAATACTATAATAGCAAAAACTGTTTCAACGAACAGTGCTTCGCGTTCGTTGGTTTTGTGAACGAACTCGTATCTAGATAACCATCGGGAATATTTCATGAAACGAACGACGACAACCCGCCCGTGCCAGCGGGGTATTGCTGGCATAAAGCAATAAGACCCGACGCAGACTGCGGTCTTTAGACCCCCTATTAACATTAGTAACGATACAATTAAAGTTTACCGATTTTTTTAAGTTTATGTACCAAAATGGAAAAAATTTAAATGCTTAATTTGGCCTATCATCTATGACGAGACGATTAATTTTAATTATTTAGAGAATTTTTGAAGCTATCAAGATGTGGAATATTTGTATCTATGATATGACAAAATCCATTTTTTTTGTGATATACCAGATAATGTTTTTGTCGTCATATTTACCGGTAGAACCCATTATACACGTGGAAAGTGAACAAGTTTATAGGAAAGTGTGTGTAAGGTTTCGTTGATGAGATTTTTATAATGACCGTAACTTTTGATTGGAGTTGACTTTAATTGACGAATTTATTACACGGTCTGCAAGAGATGAGAGCAACTTTTACTATTTGCCATTAATTTAAACTTCTCTAGTACAGAACTTTACTACCCATTGATGAGGAAAAAGACGCAAAACCGGCGAAAGAATATTTTATTTCAGGCCAAAGCCCTAAAAAGTACAAAGATTGCTTTTGACCTGCGCAATTAAGTGATGGGGTTACAGCTTTTCTCATATTATAATTTTTAGGCGCATGTTCGAATTTTAAAACGCATTATAGAATAACAAGTGCTCATAATATCTGCAATGGCAATCTACATACGAGTCTAGATGTCATCCTGCTCCTAACAAACAGTTCGACTGAACAGTGAAGTTTCACTTGGTCAGAACTTGGCGGTTTGCGGGAGCCCGGTCTGCGCGAGCCCTTATAATAAAAAGCCCGCCGGTGCCTTCTGTAATGTAAAGGTTTAATTAATCTCGCCATTTATACTAATTTCTTGCCAACGACAAGAAATAGTTTCTTGTTTCTCGCGGTCGGCGGTCGTGTGCGGGGCTACCTACAGGAGAGTTATTGCAGTTTTGGATATCATTTGTTTTATCGGTACAATCTTGTCCCTATAGATCTGCTTCGGAAGAGAAATATTTTTTAATAAAATAATGGAAAAGAATAAAATTGTACGATTGGTTATCATATAAATTCGGTTCAATATATACATATTATAGTACGTTAACCTATCCTCTAGAAGAGGACCTAATGTTAAATTTGGAGAACCCTTAGTCCTTGGTAGATTTTGTAACACACACGCACACACACTCACACTACAAGAAAAAGTTTCCGCACTCACGGAGTTGTCGTTGTTAGGAAGAGCTCTATCTAGTCGGAGCGCGAGCGACGACCTATTATTACAAATCTATGAAGGATACCTGCTGGTTACATAATAATACGAAATATGTAGGTATTGCAATAATAAAAAAAAAAAAAAAAAATATCTTTATTTTCAAAAAATGGATATAACAGTGTCGTTTGCTAATGGTCCCCACACTAGGTAACCTGTTTCGTGGCGACCATGTATGACTTCCTAAAAAGTTTTACAGAGGACTAGGAGAATTTCCTTTTGTGATCCGAATACTTACTTATACAACATATATGAATATATGATGAAATAGATACATATAAATATACTTATATATATATATATATATACACACACATCCGTTACATATTATTTAAATAGGTATAAATTTTAAATACTTTAGTTTATAACATATTTGCCGTAAGTATTTCCTCAGTGTCCTTATATGTTAATGTTTTCAGCCAGTCTGTGATGGTATGAGTTGCCTGTTTTATTGTAAGGTGTTTAAGGTTACAAGACTTTGCAACATAGTTGTAGATTTTAGCGTCAACATAAGGTGTGAAACGTCTAGCAAAGGCTGTTCTCGCGGCTGGAAGATTAACTTTAACTACTCTTCTCTTAAAAATTTTGTCCACATCTGGAGATCGTAGTAACTGTCTGTGTCTCAGTAAGGCTGCTTTCAGAATAAAGAGCTGACGGACTGTTAGCACTCCGCTATCTTTGTAAAGCAGTGCAGTAGAGTACCTGAAGGGTTTTTTTAGCATCACTTTCAACACTGAGCGTTGCGCTCTCTCTAATTCTATCAGAATTGTCTTAGCTGCATTTCCCCAGGACAGAATGCAATAATTGAAAAGCGACTGACATAATGATAAATATATTAATTTTAGTGTAGATATGTTCGCTACGTCACGTAATTTTTTCATTATACCAGTGACCTTTCGCACTCGGCTTGAGAGATAAGCGATGTGGGGCCTAAATGATAAGTTATGATCCACCTGGATACCAAGATATTTAATGACGTTGTCCCTGCCGATTTCATCACAATTGCACTGAGGCATTGTAGAACTATTAGCAATAGTCGTGCCGCATCTATGTAACGTAAGGCTATAGCCATGGGTTCTGTTAGGAGCGGACATAGCAGTTTTATGAAAGCAAAGGTATTTTGTTTTGGCTATGTTCAACGTCAGCAAATTGCTATTAAGCCATTTCGATAGCACTGAGATTCCCTGCTGAGCATTTTTGTATGTTTCCTCCCAGGTCAGGCCATGGAATATCAAAGCAGTGTCATCAGCGTAACAGATGATGTCAGCGTTTTTGAGTGGCAAGTTATGTATGTCATTAACGTATAATATAAATAGCGTGGGTCCAATTATGCTGCCTTGTGGAACGCCGAAATTTATATTTTGCATGTCACTTTTCAAATTTGACACTTTAGTGCACTGTTTTCTATTTGACAAATAACTTTTGAACCACTGAAGTGGTATGCCTCTGATACCAGTGTATTCAAGTTTTCTAAGTAGTACCGCGGTGGAGACGGTGTCAAAGGCTTTGGCAAGATCCAGAAATAGACCTATACAACCTTTTTGCTTGTCCAGGTGGGTTGACACTATAGATGTTAAAAGGCGAACAGCGTCTTCCGCGGATTTACTTTGCCTGAAACCAAATTGCCTCTCTGATAAAATGTTATTGGACTCCAGATAAGACACAAGCCTCCTATTTACTATTTTTTCCAGCAGCTTAGAGAAGGTTCCAAGTAAAGATATGGGACGGTAGTTTTCAGGTTTGTCTTTTGGTCCTGTTTTATATATCGGACATATCACTGCTATTTTCCACTGATCGGGAAATACTCCTGTACTAAGACTTAAATTGAAGATAGAAGTTAGTGGTTGAAGTATTTCTTTTCCTATTTGTTTAAGGAGTTCATTGCCTATTTCATCAATTCCTGAAGACTTTCCATTCTGAAGTTGTAATATCAGTGCACCCACTTCGTAATGGTCCGTAGGTTTCATGAAAAAAGAATCACACGTTGATCGACTTAGCGTCACGCTAGCTGCAATGGATTCTTCTGTTTCGCCGGTGTTTGATAGTATGTGATTTGCTAGATTTTGACCTAATGTCGAGAAATAGCTATTACATGAGTTTAGAGTTTGTGCCTTTTGGGTGGTTCCAAGTAGTTCGTCTGTTTTCGGGAAAGACTTTTTAAAATGGCATATGTTTTTTATCGTTTTCCAAAGTTTTTTTGAGTTTTTGTAGCTTTCTTCTAGTTGTTTTTGTTCGTATTCATTTTTAAGTTTCCGTAAAAGGTTGTTACAAAAGTTACGATACCTCTTGTATGTAATTTTTAATTTTTCATTTTCGGTATCTGCTCTGTACTGCATGTGTAACTTGTCACGGTGTCTCATGCACCTAAGTAGACCATGGGTTATCCAAGGCTTTAGATTGTACTTCGATCGAGCCAGGGTAACTGTCTTTGTATGTCGATTTATGATATTCAGCAGTCTCGACATGAAGGAGTTCACTGCTAGATTCACATCTACATTTTCATTAATGATAGATGACCAGTCTTCATTTTCTAAATCCAGCTTGATAGCTTCAATATTTCGTTTTAGTCTCTTGCGTGGTAACCTTTCGGATTTCAATTTTAGTGAAAGGCCGGTGATGGCTATGTCATGATCTGTTATATCCGAATTGCAAACTACACCCGTTGCCTTTCCAGTTGATCGTACCATGACGTGGTCTAGACAGGAGTCGCCTCTGGTTGGTAAGGTTATGCTCGGTAGTAGTCCATGCTCAGCGATTAGGCAGAGATACTCGGTACAACTGACATTACTTGTAGATGAAGTTATATTTATATTTATATCTCCACATACAATTAAATTAGGGTACTGTTTTAAACTGTCGAGTAGATTGTCCAGTGACAGAAGGAAAGAATCAGTATTTCTTTCAGAGGGTGAGCGGTAAATACCAACTATTGTTATTAGTTTTTTTATTTGAATTAAAATGCAGTCGGAGTCATGTAGGCTAGGTTCTTTTAAAGTAACGCTATGGGAATTTTCCACATATATGATTACGCCTCCATTTTGATTTCTTATTTTAGTGGTTATATAGGATGAATACCCTGGTATTTGAGGGATAACCGAGCTTTCATTTAGCCAGCATTCACAAAGAACAATGACATCAATTTTTGAACTGAGACGTTTAAGCGATAAGTAGAAATTGTCAAAGTTCTTTTCTATGCTTCTTATGTTAAAAGTTAACACTTTAAAGTTACAATCTGTAGGAAGTATATTCTTACACATTTCTGGGTTGCTTATTGAAATGCAATCAATATACGATCATACAACGTAAGTACAGTCCAGCCCACAATAATTCCAATAAGGCCTAAACTCCAAAACTAATGCAGCGCAAGAGAAGCAATAATTTTCGCAAACAGCAAAATAATTCTCTCTAAATTAGCGCAGCGACGGAGCGCATTCAATTTACGTTCGAAGCTCTCTGAGACAATACCGCGCACACTACACGGCCGAGCACTACCGCGCATTACGCATTCCCCGCACGATCCCGCTGCGCAGGTGAGATCACTGCGATGAAATTGATTGTGCCGCTTCCATTGCCGGTCGAATCCGAAACTAGAGTTTTCGGGTTCAACCGACAATGTTACAGACGCTCGCTTAGTAGAGCAAGCAGTGGATAATGTCATAAGCCTCGTTATTGTAACTAATTAAGAAAGACGATAGGAATTATAATGATCTATTTGACATTAACATACCTAGACATGAAATTCCCGATCCTATTAAGCCTTATTTTTACAACGTCGATACAGCCCTTGAACGAATTCCTCTTGAGTAAAAAAGTTCGGATGCTAAAAAATCACTACATATTAAATGCTAAACATTTGGATGTATCACTATTTCAAATTTCAGGGGAACAAAAGCTAACAACTTTGTGAGCGTGGCAAGCTCCTTATTTGTTACTTCATCCAAAATTCACGTGACTGAGAGATTACACGCAAGATGACTGCTTAGTTTGCCTTGCGCAAAAGGCTTGATTACTAAACAATCTTTAACCGGCTTTGGTTCCTCTTAACAAGCAAGCAATGGACACCGCACAATGCGATACAGCCGACGTTAGCTGCAAAGAAAGGCCGTCATCTTACTGATAATTGTCGCAGGCGGTCGCAAGCGTATCGCCCTAGATAAACGCATTTCCATCTTATTGTACGTTTGAGATAGCCACCACAATGCACTCTGAATATTACTAATTAGGCTCCCGCTTATGAGCCGGCCATTGTTGAAAGAATGAGATAGTTATCTGTTTGTCTGTAAATGAGATTTGCGATGCTTTGTCGGTCGAAAACGTAGGCTTTGTTCCACGTGTATCTATAGCGCCGAGTGTCGTACAATGAGCCTTGTTTACGGGCGCCGTTGTATCAGATGTAATAATTATTTTACGCTCCTCTGATCTCTCTTTGTGGGCCTCTTTTTGTTTTTCTATGTAAAGCTGAGCCTAATTAAAATAAAACATTCGCTTTAGTACAGATCTGGTTTTCAAATTTTTAATTAGCGAATTTTTCCTTAATAAGGTACGTAGAAGGTAATGGAAGAAAAATGCAGTGGAAAATATTGCTTCACCAGTTTAAGATCTGTTTAAGAATATTCTCCTCAATAATCATGCAAACTCTGGAACAACCAGCAACAGTGTTCCCTCAAAACTATAACATGGGGTTATTCAAAAGGCGGATAAGAAATTTCTTAAGAGCCGGCAACGCATTTGCAGTTTCTCTGGTGCTGCAAATGTCCATGGGTGGCGGTGATCGCTTGCCATCAGGTGAAATAAGATACATTTCCTGGCTTATTTAAAAAATGTGTGAAAGGAGAACTATAACAACAAGTAATAAAGGAAACGTGACGTTTCCTAGGTATTCTATAACTAGAAGATTCCTATAGTATTTATGTATACCTAGGTGACGTTCTAGTTTATTTATGTCTAGGTTACGTTTTACCCATAGATTTATAAACGTCGTCGAAGAGCCGCTTCTATCTCAGAAGTGTTTTATAGAAACAGCCCTGAAGTAAACAAACAAAAACAATAAAAAAATTGTGCGACGTAATTGCCGTGTTTCGAACGAACAATAAACTACGCATCGTATTGAATGCGGATCATCGGGCCCTGGCGACGAGCGATTCGCCCACGAGACGCCATCGGACAATACGATGATGTGACAATGATTATAAAGTATCTATCATGTTATGCAAAACTGAAAGAAGCTAGATTCTAAAATATGATAGGCTGTTGCTTAGCAACAACTTAAATAACGGGATAAAAAAAAGCGCAATTCTAAATTAATTTCTAAAGATAATGTGCCTGTTCGTTAAAGCATCCCTATATTAAACGGGATATAATCAATGTTTATTCCTTAGCCTGAATAGAGCCACTTAATAAGTACAAAATAATCACGACGAAAATGAGTAAGTACTATAAAACTTAGATCAGGTAGAAATCACTGCCAATAAATATACAGATCAGAAACGTAATCACAATCCTTATGATTCATCGACATTTTTTAGACCTTTTGGTCCACTAGATTGCTCAAGAGTAAAATCTTTCGTATTTCGTGTCTCCCAAGATGGGGATGATGCACGGCTTTTTAGCCCTGAGATCAATGAAATAAAAAATTCAATACATTGCCAGCTGCCAGTAGAGATATTATTGCAAAGAAAAAGTCGTAAAAATCCGTCTCAAAGCTGTAAATGTAGGAATAATCACGGGACGCATATATTGTTCCGTTTTATTGTTAAATTGTTATCGCGCAAGGAGCTCGGTTGGTGCAAAGATATTAGAACCAACAAGGATACGGAAGTGGTTCTACCTTGATTTAACTATAGAATAATAGTACCTATCACGCCAGGTATGCCTAAATCACCTATAACGGCCAGGTCCACTCATCACGTGCTCGAGAAACTACAGGTAGGCGTCTCGACATGCTAATTTCAGACGGCCGCCACGCGCCGGATACTTTGCTTCAAAGATTTCTATGTAGTATCCTGAAGTCTTTGCTTCGCTTGCGTTAGTTCTTGTACGGACTATTTCGCGATAAAGTTACGCTATAGAAAGAGACCACTACTTTGCGTTTGTTGCGTGTTCTTTCCGGAGGTGTGGCCAGGCGCTATTGCGAACTGAATTGCACTTTTTGTGTCAGCGCTATTTTTTAAATTATCTTGCCGAGTGAGCCCTCTGTACCTTTAGGTACTATTATGTAATTCCTTCTATAAATAAGTTAACCGAGAGCGCTGGCATCCTTATGTGGTTGTCACTTGTCATCCAACAAGCTCGCACAAATCATTTTTCTTCCACGATTGAAAAAAGAACTAGGGTGTGGAACACTCTTCCAGCCTCCGAATGTTGACAGTCCAATACATATGGGTGTTTTCCAGAGTACCTAATAGGACTTTCATATAAATCTATGGACCCCGGGTGAAAAACAAAATTTACGAAAAAGTAACTGAGAAAACCTATATTTTGTTTAGTTTAGTTTTTTTATTAATATCACCCATTTGATTACGACTGTATACGTTTTTTTACGCAATCAGACCTCGGGTCGGACTGAACAACACGCATCTTACAATAAATTGAAACCTCTTGTCACAGATTTCTGAGAATGCTTTTCAAAATATACAGAAGTATACGCACTATTAAGTGGAACACTAGTAAAGGAGATTATGATGTTGGCTAAACTTTGCAAAGTTGTAGCAAAAAATAGTACGTACCTACACTTTGTTTTGTCGCTAGATATAATCGCGTTTATTGTACAATGAATTGTGTCGCTTTATGTTAATGGTCGCCCACGCGTGGTGTCGAAACGCTGACTAACCGGCCGTGGCCGTGGGCCGTGGCGAAAAAATGCCAATTTCAAATTATACACGCGGCCCACATCGGGGCACAAAACACTTCTTTATCTATGAATTTTCAAAGACTAAACGAATATTATAGATGGTAAACTTTCGACCGGGTCGAGGCTGTGGAATCCTAGAGACGTGAAACTTAAAAAATTTAAGTTTGTTTCAGGGCAGTAATACAACTCGATGCAGAGGTAAAGTAAAATTTCGTGCTGAAACTTGTTTGCCTGAGAGATCTTCTTATAAAATAATATTCTTCTAAGGTCTGTGAAGTAGAGTAGGGTGGTGGGTATAAACCTCAATTTTACTTGCTTTTAGGGGCTTTGTTTTTAGCCGCGGTAATTCAAGAATAATTTGTTAATAATGCTTTATTTATGTAATATTTCTCATACTAATTATACGATAGCTGTTATTTTAACTTTCAACATTCACCCATACCATTTAGATGCCTTTTATTCTATCACTAATCTCTAATGCCAGTAATTTCTTCGTTGCACATACAAAATGCCACAGTTCGTCGCCAGTGTGCCCACAATACATGCAACGTAGAGATTTTTATAAGACGCATAATGAAACTGCTTAGTTGTTAACAAGTGGCGCCTTGTGTGCTTCAAATGGTCATAGACAATTTATTAATTAATATCACTTAATTAAATAACATCACGCGATCTGTCTGCATTGTTACTCGTACATAAGAAATACACAGAAAAACTCTATGATAAATGTATTGTTATTTGTTGAATCAGTAGTAGTAAAAGCACCGGCTTCACTTTTTATTATTTTGCTGTGTGAAACGAGAATTCGATCTGTCTATTTTTTCTATAGTTTATGGCTTCCTACATCAGGATCAAAATTACTTTTTTCGTTCATTTTTTATGCTTCTAGATTGTTAATTACTTAATTTTGAAGAGATATCGTTAACATGTTCGTTTTCGCCCACATTTTACGTTTTAGCATTTTGTAGAGATCGGTTTGCGACTCGCTTAAACCTACATCTCTACAAACTTATTAACCTGTTCGATAAAAGTTATACCATCCATATGTTAAAAGTATAAAATACAATTGTTATTTGTAACTTATTCAATTTACTTGTATTTACCGGGATCGTCACCAACCTAAAAAGGTTTTTCAAACATGCAACCCCTAACCAGAGACTACCTAATATAGTTACTACCCTAAACCTGTAACAGCTAACTAAAAGCATCTTCTCTGATAGAAGAGGTAAATAAAATCGGAGTGTCTGACCTAGCTTTGATTACTTGCTGATAAGGTGCTCTGACTTGGGGAAATCATGTTATTCGTTCGTTTCAGCCGACGGACATCCACTGCTGGACATAGGCCTCCTGCAATGATTTCCAGCCCGCACGGTCCTGCGCCACTTGTATCCAGCGCCTTCCCGCGACTCTTTTAATGTCGTCAGTCCATCTGGTTGGAGGTCTGCCAACACTGCGCTTTCCCGTGCGGGGTCGCCATTCCAGCACTTTGGGTCCCCAACGTCCGTCGGTCCTACGAGCTATGTGCCCCGCCCATTGCCACTTCAGCTTCGCGATACGTTGAGCTATGTCGGTGACTCTGGTTCGTCTACGAATCTCCTCATTTCTGATTTGATCACGTAGAGAAACTCCGAGCATAACTCTTTCCATCGCCCGCTGGGTGAACCCAATGATGATCAGAGAACCCTATGATGATCATGTTATTATTCTAATGAAAATCATCATGATGAAAACATTTACATATTTGAGACGTGAGAACCTGCTCGCTTGAGATTTGAGAGTTCTTTTTAATCTTAAAAGTTTGTGAGGTCCGCCGATCCGAAAAAATATGGCCGTATGAAAATTAATCTAAAGCGCGGTCTAACATAAACATACATTCAACCATTAAATATGGCGGTGCAGTCCTTTAGAAATAAGCGTCAGAACATTATATTTAACTGCGGTTTGTTAACGATCGTTGAATCGACTGGGTCTAAGATTGTAGAACTACAGTGGTAGTTAGTTCTTGAGAATCGTTATGTAATCGGCACGTGATCTGTTACTCAATTTCTGTTCATAGTGACTAATGCTGTATTTTACTGGTTTACTTAATTTAGTAAAGATTGAACAAACATATCAGTTATCTTTTAATGTTGATTCTATGTTTCGAGAGCTCCTTAGCGATTGTGTAGCGATATTTCAATTTGACATTTACACAGTTCTGAGCCTGCCTCATCATTAATAATGGCGGAAAGACTATTCATTTCTCAATTTAATATTTTTATGGTTTGTTGTTTGTATTAAATATTGTGTATTTTATCGTTACTTTTTTATGAAGATAGGTAGATACTATAAAGTTGTTCTGTTATAAGTATAAGCTTGTTTTTTGCACTTCCTCTTTTCACAATCTTACTTTTAATATCGGTGGGTCAGTAACCTCAAAGAAAATCTTGACCTGTCAATGAAGCTAGAAGGTTCTTTACATATAAATAAAAAAATACCGATTGTAGATACTTATGCTTTAAATAAACTTTAGAATTAATATGAAATGAAATAATACTAATTTTAATTAATTTTCAATTATTATCAACTCAAGCCCACACATAAAAAAGATAAATATTTCGCACTTTCACATTTTGATAGATATAATATTGTGTAGGCTTAAATGTGCTAATAAATATTATTAAAATAATAACTTGATTTAATACTTCGAACAAAACCAATATAGAAAGTCGAGCGCCTCGAGTTAAGAGAAAAAAAAGATACTTGTCTTTAATTTGACGATGTCCGACAGACATCACTTTAATGAAGCTCTGGGCAATGATATCTAAACATATAAAAGAAGAAACTGACTCACTGACATATCAACGCACAGACCAAACCGCTGGGTCTAGAGACTCCAAATTTGGCACACAGGTACCTTATGAGGTCTAGGGAAGCACTAAGAAAGGATTTTTCAAAATTCACCCTCTAAGGAGGTGAAACGGGGGTCAGAAGTTTGGCGTTTATCAAGTTAAAATACGTCTTCACGCCGCAACTACTGTACCGATTTGGCTAAAATTTGGAATGAAGGTATATTATATCTTGCATTACCTCATAGGCTACTTTTCATTCCGAAATAATTCATGGTTCCCGTGGGATAAGCTAAAAACCGAAATTCACGCGGAAAAAAAATCTCACGCCGCAAGTACACAACCGATTTGGATGAAATTTGGAATGGAGATAGGTTATATCCGGGGTTAATAAATAGGGTACTTTTGATCCCGGAAAATCCATGGGTTTTGCAGGAGAAGGGAAAAACAGATATTCACGCGGGAAAAATACTACTTCCCGCCGTAATTACTGTACTGATATGGCTGAAATTATGAAAAAAGATGGATTGTATCCTGGGTTAATATAAAGGCTACTTTTCATCCCGGAAAAATCCATGGTTTCCGCGGGAAACCTGAAACATTGATGTTCACACGCGAGAAATACTACGTTACACTGTAATTACTGAATTAATATGACTGAAAATCGGAAAGGAGATAGATTTTATCCCGGATTATTACAAAGCCTACTTTTCATCCAGGAAAATTCCGTGGTTTCTATGATATTAGTGAAAAACAGAAATCCACGCGTGAAAAATATTCCTTCATGCCGTAATTACTGAACTGATTTGGCTGAAATTTAGAAAAGAGATAGATTATATCCTGGATTAATACAAAAGCTACTTTTCATCCCGGAAAAATCTATGATGTCCGAGGAAAAACTGAAAAACTGATATTCACGCGGTAAAAATACTACTTCACGCTGTAGTTACTGAACTGATATGATTGAAATTCGTAAAAGAGATAGATTTTATCCTGGATTAATTAATACATAGGCTACTTTTCATCCCGGAAAATTTCATGGGTTTTGCAGGAGAAGGGAAAAACAGATATTCACGCGGGAAAAATACTACTTCCCGCCGTAATTACTGTACTGATATGGCTGAAATTATGAAAAAAGATGGATTGTATCCTGGGTTAATATAAAGGCTACTTTTCATCCCGGAAAAATCCATGGTTTCCGCGGGAAACCTGAAACATTGATGTTCACACGCGAGAAATACTACGTTACACTGTAATTACTGAATTAATATGACTGAAAATCGGAAAGGAGATAGATTTTATCCCGGATTATTACAAAGCCTACTTTTCATCCAGGAAAATTCCGTGGTTTCTATGATATTAGTGAAAAACAGAAATCCACGCGTGAAAAATATTCCTTCATGCCGTAATTACTCCACTTATTTGGCTGAAATTCGGAATAGAGATAGATCTTATCCTGGACTAATACGAAGGCTACTTTTTATCCCGGAAAAATCCATGGTTTCCGCGGGAAAACTGAAAAACTGACATTCACGCGCGAAAAATACTACTTCACGCTGTAATTACTGAACTGATATGAATGGAATTCGGAGAGGAGATAGATTTTATCCTGGATTAATACATAGGCTACTTTTCATCCCGGAAAATTTCATGGTTTCTATGATAATAGTGAAAAACAGAAATCCACGCGGGGAAAATATTCCCTTCATGCCGTAATTACTGAACTGATTTGGCTGAAATTTAGAATCGAGATAGATTATATCCTGGATTAATACAAAAGCTACTTTTCATCCCGGAAAAATCTATGATGTCCGCGGGAAAACTGAAAAACTGATATTCACGCGGTAAAAATACTACTTCACGCTGTAATTACTGAATTGATATGATTGAAATTCGGAAAATTTTTTTTTTTATCCTGGATTGAATACGTAGGCTACTTTTCATCTCGGAAAATTTCATGATCCGAGATATGCACGCGGGAAAAATACTACTTCACGCTGTAATTACTGAACTGATATGACTGAAATTCAAAAAGGGGATAGGTTTTATCCTGGACTAATACATAGGCAAATTTTTATCCTGGGAAAATCCATGGTTTCTAAGAAAATAGTTAAATAGCAGTTATTCATGCGGGAGAAATACTCCATCGTGCCGTCACTTCTGAACCGATTAGGCTGAAATTTGGAATGGAGATAGATTATATACAAGAATCAACTACTTTTTTCTCGGGAAAATCCATTGTTTACGTGATGATAGGGAAAAACAGATATTTATGCCGGGAGAAAATTTATTCCTTCACGCACAACTACTGAAAATTTTTGGTTTAAAGTTGAAATGAAGATAGATTTCATGTAAATTAACACAAAGGGTACTTTTTATTCCGGAAAATGGATGGTTCCCGTATAATAGTTAAAACTAAAATTTACGCGTGCGAAGCCGCGGGTATCTGCTAGTATGACATAAAATAATTGTTTTAAAATTCATAACTCTTGATATTATCCCGAAGACATACACTTCGTAGAAATCTATAATTTTGGTGTCATCCGTTACTTGGAAATTTAACTAAGCTCATGGTGGTGAAGATACGCTCTACGTGAAAATAGTGTCCATCTCTTTTCACTTTCTAATATATCAGTATTTTTCTATACCTAGTCAGAGAAAGGAGTCGACAAAATCCGATAAAATTTTCTCGTGGCTTTCATTTTAGCCACACAGCAGGGCGATCGGCTAAAAATGTATCAATCATTAAAGAACTGTATCAATATCAAAACGTGATATTCAAGCGCTGTAATTGGTCAACACCCGTGTTTTGACATTGATACAGTTATTTAAGGATTGATACTTTTTTAGCCGATCGCCCTGCTTGACTTCTTGCCTTTTTCTTAACCTCGTCTGACCTCGTAGTAGCTATTGCCTTTACTAATGATCTGCAAGATGTAGTGCAAAGGTGCGCAAGTAATCTATATTCCCATTTATGATTAAAATTATTGGTAAGTAGGTAATTAAGTACGTATTAAAACTGTCAACTTACTCGTCTGATGATTGTCGTGTTACTTTCATAATCTATAAGCCCACGCGAAACGTGCGAATTATCTATATTAAAAACTAGCTGTTGCCCGCGGCTCCGCCCGCGTGCAGTTCGTTTTTTTTTACAAAAATGTTTCCCGTGGAATTTCTTAATTTTTCCCAAGATAAATGAGTGGTCCCTGGGTTCGATGGACCCGTAAAGGAGTCTTCTTCCAATCTCTCCTGTCAACGTGCTATCTTCTTTCACACAATTTACCTATATCTTCTTTGGTCTTCCTCTACTTATACACTCTGTCGAAATCGCTTATGTCAAAAAGTCAAAGTCAAAGTCTTTATTTCACATAGGCCTAACATACAGGCTCTTGCGAACGTCGGCATGACATTTCTTGCATAATAATGGTGATAACTACAAGTCGACTTAAAACTAAGTTTACGAGGGTTCCAAACGCGCCCTGCCGCTGAGAAGAAGCCCACAACAAACAAACTCATTATGTTACTCAATTCGCATGGAGTAAGACAGAGTGGGGCGTGTCATCGTGGATTGTAATATCTATACTAACCAAACTTATCTTATACTGAGATGATACCAACGCCCAGATATTGGCGTTCCTGCTACGTACGGGTTATCTTGTATAGTTATACCTAGTTGCACGATCAAAAGGACGATTTAAACTGTCGATATTTCGACCCCGTTTTGATTGTGCTACGTAGATAAGTAGCTATAGGTTTTTTAAACATCCCACGGGTGCTCTCAAATTTTTCAGGATGAAAAGTATCTTAAATGTTGACCGGGCATATAGTAATAATAAAGTAGGATCATAAAATTTCATTTAAATCCGTTACTTGAAAGACGCCTGCTAACTGTTTTTGTAATGTTTTCTTTCCCGCGGGAACTCGATTGGATTAATAAGTTTTACTATATTATATATATTTTGTTAAAGAGGCAACATAAGGTATCAGCATAACAAATTTTACTAAATTAAGTTCATTAGTTGTTGTTTACAAAGCTGTTAAATTAATTGCAGTTTTTTAACTATCCCACAGGAATTCTTTATTTTACCGGCATGAAAAGTATCCTATATGTTGACCAGGGACATAAGCTACCACCACACAAAATTTCATTGGAATCGGTCCAGCCGTTCCAAAGATTAGCCCGTACAAACAGACAGACAAACAGACAAACAGACAAACAGAGAAACAAAAAATTTGAAAAAAATTTAAATTAGTTCTATTTCACTTCTTACATCCCCCTGACTCCGTTTTTAGCATTTTTTTTATTTGTACAGAAATTCGACCTCTACAGATTTATTATATGTATTGATGATGATGAACGCTGATCGCAAGCTTGCTTCTGCGACCTTTTTGCTGGGTGTTCTTAACCGTGGAACTGCGTATCTTTGATATGAGGTATATCATCGTTTACAAGCGAGAATAATGAGTAGCGGACAGATGTCCGGCATAACTTTCCAAAGCTCAGCACTTTCCTGGAAATTTGGCGGGTAATTATCGCTTCTGTATGTAATCTGCGCCACCTCTGTTGTCTTGTTGTCAACATGGTCGGTTCAAACTTAGTTGTAAATTTTGAAAAAAGAAAAAAATCGGACTCGGGCTGCGTCCGGACTATGTACCCGAAGTGCCTACTTGAAATATTTTTGATCATATTATGATTTGGCATCTAAGTTAAATTGTAGGTTTGTTCGTTCGTGTCAGCCCACAGACGTCCACTGCTAGACAAAGGCCTCCCGCAATGATTTCCAGCCCACATGGTCTACTTTCATCCATTGCTTTCCCGCAATATTAGTGTTGGCGACTAATTCATCTGCCCAGTGTCGTCCCTTAGGCAATTGTAGATTGATGTAATTAAATTTTGGAAGTAGATGATTCATATATGGACCGGCGACACTTAACCCCCCCGTTAGGGTTCCCTGGTATCGTCAGTTTTACAACTATGAAAGCAGTAGACGAAAGTTATAGTGGCTATAGCTGTAATTTTATGTTTGCCTTAAATTTGCCAACGATTACGATACGATGAATACGTTTTACTAACGCAGTCAGACCCCGGATCAATCAAAACCCATGTGTGAATTAGGGGCCTGTGCTCCTTATCTTGGTTATAGTTTGGCAAATTCAGAATTGCATTTGTTAGGATGTGGCTAATCATTATCGCTTCTGTTCGTAACCTGCGCCGGCGCAATACGTGTCAACGCCATAACTCACCGCTTAATAACACCCGCCGCCGCGGATGCGCTCGCGGGATGCGCGAATTTAACATATTGGCGTGTGCCCTGAGATATAAACTGATAGCGGTAATTAAAAACAAGTAATGCTTACGTCAGATGGTGACACTGTTGGTAGTTTAACATGTATAAATCTAAATTAGCAACGTCAGCTTATATATGGGTGCTATTAAAAATATTATTTAACCTACGCCCATAACTGCAATAAATCGTTTATAAAATGCAGGTTTATAGCAATGAGTTTTGCGACCAATTCATGCGTTTATATGTTTTTAGTAAAAAAATTGCTCGGAAATTCTAATTCACCTCATATTGGTTCCCGAAAGATATTTTTTTTGCAGTTTCCCAGATTTGAAGCCATCGGGAACCAATATTATGAACTAAATGAGTATTTTAGAGCAAAGCTTTTATTAAAATCATATTGATGCATAAATGTTATGCTCGCGAAGCCATTGCAATAAGCCTAGGATGTATAATTAGGTCATTATTAGCGAAAAAATAAATTAAATGGTAGGTACCCATCCCCTTTTATAGAAAAATCACTGTAACACTACACACACTACACACACACCCGCAGTGTAGGCATTTTCTAGGCGCTTGCCTAGGAAATGCCTACACTGTAGGCATTTTCTAGGCAAGCGCGCTCCATCCTAGACCTCATCATTTCTGTTCATCAGATATGATTGTAGTCAAGCGCAAGCCTATCCATAAAAAAAAAAAAAAAAAACACAACCCCGCCAGTCGCTCCCAACTTCGGCCATGAAATCCCCAACCGTTCATTAAGGAGCGCGTTTCGCATAATTACGTGCTGATAAAGCAAGCAAATTGTCCACGAATTACCATCCCAGTGATGGATATCAGCGGCGACCCAAATGCCAGCAGACTGACACTTTAATATTCGCACAATTTTTTTTAAGACAAATGCATTATTATCTTGAGTTATGGTCGGCTAGATTGAGCGCGGCGTCCTTTTCATCTATGCTGAGATATCAAAGATTCGAGCTACGTAAGTTATTCACATTTTCGTATTGTGTTATAACTTTGAGAGTCTGTGGGGTCCGCATACGGGGTATGTACAGTGTACACGTAGCTAGATAATTGTCTCTACCTTCGTCTTTTTTTTTCTCTTTCTAATCTGTTTAGATGGACAGAGAAAACAGATCGACAAAAGAAGACAAAATTGTCTCTACATGCATACGCTGCTTAGGCTGAGTCATGTGAATCAGCAACCTTAGCCATTGACATATCTATTTTATGTACTACGATAGCTTATAACATGGGTATAGGCTACTTTTAGCCAGTTCCCGCGAAAATACCGAACATTTCTATAGCAATCTTATTACTACAGCTATAGTTAGATTGCTAAAGCAAACTTTGAAAGTAGGTTGTAACTATATAAAGGTTGAAAAAAGGAGAGAACCACGACTTTTAAGTTATCGGAATAGAATTTGACGTCTTTTTGGGGTCGACTTATTGGGACATTTGGGGGAGACATTTATTTCTGTGTATTAAGAGCTATAGAACTTTCTTTCGAAATTTATTTATTTTTGAAAAAACAAATAGGTATGTTTATGTAAAATATAACTCCAGACGAACCCTCGGACTAGGCAGTACTTTGTCCAAGTTCTTTGAACTTTGGTTTTATTAACGTTCCTTTACTTTAAACATTACATCTTAAACACAGACGTGATATCTGCTGGTACGGAATTCTTATTGTGTTATATATCGGAATTAAATTGTTATTGTGATGTAGCTAGTAGCTACTGTTACATTTTTGGTTCTGGTTGGTTTATTTTATGTCACAATCCTAGGTTAGGTTCTAGACTCCGGGATTTGATGATAATAATAAGTATGGACTGACTTTAAGGATGACCGTAACTGAACAAATGTTAAATTAATTAAAAGACTGAAAAGAAACTCTCTTCCGCGTTTCATTAATATTTCCCTATCGTTCTAATATATCTAAGTAAAGGTGTCCCTCCCAGTCCGCAGTAACTCAAGAATGCTCTCACAAAGCTTTTTAATTAAAACACGGCTCTTAGCGAGTGTCGTTGCGACGGAAAGTAATTAGTCTTTTCATATTTCTGACGCTCTGATGCTGACCTACATCTGGCTATGGAGCTTACAAGGTTAAAAGAATGTTACATTTAAATACTCGGGATGTATTTTCGACCTCTATCTTTCTATCTGAACCTTTGGAGCACCGTGGCGACGTTAGCTTTCTGTGTGTTCTAATCGGTTGTTCAACGAAAAGTGCTCTAAAAACCCGTTTAAAATGTTTCATCCTTCCACTTTCTCTATGCGTACACTTTGGAACAGAAACATGTTCCATCCTTAACACCTGGATGGCTAGCAATGCACGACCGCCAGGTATACCAGATCCTTCTTTCCACGCATCTGGAAACTATGGAACCCAGCAGCAGTGGTCAAAGCATGGGGTTATTCAAGGTGCAAGAAAAGTTACGTTGTGACATTTTTGAAAAGTGCCTTGTTTCTTGCCAGTTCTTCTCGGTGCAAATCTGCTTTCCGAACTTGGCGGTAGTTTTGACCTTTCATAAGTGCTTCTAAAAATCACGTCTATGTAAAAATAAAGATTTTCCTTTAATTTTTTTTCTTAAAAATACTTTTGCCTCATCTTAATATATATAAATCTCGTGTCACAATGTTTGTCCTCAATGGACTCCTAAACCACTGAACCGATTTAGTTCAAACTTCGTGAATATCTGTCATTTGATCCAACTTAAAAGATAGAATAGTTTTTATTCCACGTGGACGAAGTCGCGGGCATCAGCTAGTTTATTATAAGGTTTTCGTGTGCAATAACGCCTTACAACTCTATGTACTTAGTTTGTTTTGGAAAACCTACCTGAAAACATAGGTTCGTCCAAAATATTGTACAAAATAACAGCAATAACTTGTTATTATCCGATGTTTACTTTAATACAACTGCCGCTAATTCCGATGTACTACGAAATCCCACGGTTACCTGAAATATTTAAAGCCATCTCCGTCTCTCACAAGCAAAAATCAAGGGGAGGAAGGGAAACAAAAAATGGTACAATGATCCACATAAATCGCTAGCGTAAAATTTTACGATATAATCACCGGTGTGGCATGGTGAGAAAACAGAGGCTTATGCAAATATTATTTCTTCAAATTAAATGTAATAATAGCGTTTCGCCGAAAACCATGGTTTTTTTTGTGATTTCGATAGTACTACATTTGTGGTTCAAAACGCATTTATCTTTGAGAGGAATTCTCACTTACCAGTGTGCTGATTCTGTATCGTTCACTTAGTTAGTTAGTAACCCAAACTGGGTTATTAACTAAGAAAACGGAGGAAAAAATCCTATTTTTGTATTCTTTTTGTACAAGATAGCAACTAGCATGGTATACTGATATGATACCATACCGACCTAGGTTGGTAATTTGTGCAAAAATAGGATTTTTGTCATCGTTTTCTTAGTTAATAACCCAGTTAGGGTTACTAACTAACTAAGTGAACGATACAGAATAAGGCTCCAGGTAAGACTGCAGTCAAGTAGGTGTCGCTACCCACAGTCAAGTGAAATAAAATAGGTAAAATGATAAGTGGGACAGAGATCGCAAATGGTTGCCTGTTTCTCAATTGTATTGCCCCATTGCAAAGTAACGCGTGTTTCTTATCTATACAATCGAAAATGGTAAGGCGATATAGCTTGCATCCTGGAAAACAGTACGAAAATAGGCCCTTAAATTTTAAAACTATATAAATGTATGGGAATGATATCCGTGACGTAAGTTTGATCAACGTTATCTGAAATACTTGTCTGGAGCGATTGTAGAGTCAATATAAAGTTTTTCCCTGGTCTGTGGTAGAAATAGAATTAATCGCTTCCCCATACAAGTGGAACTTTTTATATTGTGGTCAAACCTTGTAACAAATTCTAGCCCTCTCTCAAGGAATGACCTTCACTATGGCCGTATTCCGTATAGTGTAAATAGGTCTTTATTTATTTCGGGACACGCTGTATACAGTGTGATTACTGAATGCGAGCGGAGTCGCGGCGCACAATGCAGCGCGTCGATTGTTAATACTACGCTTATGATGATTAATGTATGCGTTTTGTCGCCCGTGTCGCTGAGGTACCGTCAGCAGAAAAAAAAAAAAATATCTTATTTCACATAGGCCTAATATACAGGCTCTTGTAAGTAATAGGTCAATATGATATTTGTCACATTTGTATGGCGATAACTCCAAGTCGACTTAAAACTAAGTTTACGAGGGTCCAACGCGCCCAGCACTGAGAAGAAGCCCACAACAAACTCAGCCGGGTTTTGTTTTCTGTTATCACCACTTCACAAAGGCTCTTAAAACTAATTGAGCTAGTATTAAAAGAAAAAAAATCCAGCTTTAAAAAATGTGTAAAAAATAGCAATGTAAAAATGACTTTAAGAGAAGTAAGTAAAACACAAACAAATAGGTACAATATTTTTTTTTATTATTACTAGACTGTTATCTCAAAGGATAGTGAGCGAATGCTGCCGCTCATGTAGAACAACTTAAAAGAGGTAAAATAGAAAACGCATATGCATGGTTGCTACGCAGCATCGCACCGGAACGCTTAATCGGTCGGTTGGACAATTTATTCCCATGGAAGCGTCAGGGCAAAGTAGAGTGGTGTCAGCAATATTACACATTCTCGTAAACTTAGATTTTAGTCGACTTGTAGTAATCACCATATATATAAATATCATATTGACGTTCTTAAAGAGCCCGTACGTTAGACCTATGTGAAATAAATATGTTTTGAATTTGTGTTTTCATATAAATATTTTTGTTCTGTCTGTACGATCTTTAGTTGCATTGTAGATACAATTTGATTTCGGTGACCGTACTGTTCATTGCGCGTCCATCATAACGTACAAGGGATTGTGTTATGCAGTATGATCAAAGCAAACGTAATTATTAATTTTATTTAGTTTTCGAATCGAACTTCTCTATCGTATTTTGTACTTCATCCGGAAAATTTTAGAGAAAATGCCTATGTCTTAAGCTGAATAGATTAAAAAACTCTTATTTTGTCATTATAAAATTATTAAAAAAAAATCAAGTTCTTGTCCGCACAGGCAGCTCATGTTATTTAATTAATTTCTTAGTAAAATCTGCTTTCCAAATCCGGTGTAAGCAACGCCAAAAATAGACACTCACTTTTAAATCTCGAAGATGCATTCCCCGATTCAAATTCCATTAATGCAATATCCATCGAACGTATAAATATGCAGTTTCCTAAGCATTCAAGCAATCACACTTCCAAGATCTGCATCGTTAGTTAAACCAACGCCCGTATTCTGTATCTCGGTGCCTATCAAAGAATAATAGCCACTGGCATATGTTTTTTATCCATTGAAAGTTTGCTATGAAATAAAAATAACATTTCCTTAGCAAAACTTCAATGGATGAAAAACATTTGCTAGTGGCTATCATTCTTTGATAGGCACCGAGTTACCGAATAAGGCTACTGGTTATTTTCTAAGCGTATGCGACTATTAAGTTTATAAAAAAGCTAAATATATCGCTCATTATTAGCGATTGAGTGTAAATATTTCCAACTAGATTTTTCCCGCGACATCGTTTGTTAGGATTTTCTATTAAACTGTAAACAATGCAGGATGTGTGATATAACTCAAGTTCGTAATGTAGTGTATACTATAATATAGTATGTAACGTTTTACTATAATAATGCAAATCATCGTATACTGATGTAGGAAACATCATAAACAGTAATGGGCCTAGAGTACCTTACCTAGACAACAGCTATAGCAATCATCATCTCTTGCCATAATATAGTAGTTTGCGATACGCAAAAAATATGAAAATGAAACGTAATTCAAAGATATGTAAAAATAATCGCTAAGTTGGTCACATGACTCTGCACATTCTTGTACATTTTCGGAATTTTGTTCAAAAGCGATGCAAAAGCAATGTTAAAAAAAAAACATGTATTTTAAATGATGAGAACAAACTAACAAACATACACTTTCCGTGTTAATGTAAGTACAATCAGCAGGTCGATTATGCGGAATTATTCAAATCGAAGGCAGTCCGCGCTCGGCGCAGGCGCAGCTGCGTGGAGCCTTAAATTGACTCTAAGCACTTCGCAGCCACGCCTTTGCGCTAATAAAAATACGTGCATATGTGTTTACTTACATGCTACGGTTACTGACTTGAATTTAAAGAAACACTTAGTAATTAATTCCAATCGTAAACACTTGGAAGAAATACGGTGTTTTAACAATTAGTTTTAAGATGTTTTTGATGAAACTATTTGTACACATTTTATTGCTTTTAATTTCACCCTCTTGTTCATAAACGTAAAACAGCGGTGGATTTGTTATTTTGAGAGATAAAATGATAGGACAGTATTCCTGAAAATTAAAGGGTAAATTAAACGTTGCTCAAAAGAAGTCTAGAGGGCCCTCTTCTGGTGTATGTATTAGAAAATAAAATCTTCTACTTAATAAGTAACTGTCTAACTTACTGACTCAACGGACATTGTACATAATGTATTGAGATTCAGCTATTGTTTTAGAAGGTTTTATTCAACTCGACCGATAGAATTTCCTCCAATGGTCGAGTCGCCCTTCGAAATTATGGGACAGTTTATGGGACATCAACAGTTTTATGATCTTATGCAAACTATCAAGAATCAGAAAAATTAAAACATTCAACTTATAATTCAAGACTAATTCTGCTGTAACGTTAATATTGTAAGCAAAAACTATTGTCAGGAAGGAATGTAATGAATTTAGGAAAGGGCATATTTCCTATGAATACCATAATCCTTATAGGGCAATAGATTGAGGGTGGTCGAGCGCACCTGCTGACGTCTAACGGTTTTATTAGTTAGGCAAAGTTGAATATATTAGTTGGGCAGAGTTATATACATTTACTTAATTGCATCGGTCTTTATAGGTTCATTTTACTTTTATTGATGAATTTTATTAGAATCACAATCACATCCAGAATATTTCTAAAATCGCTTGACCGCGCTCTCTACAAAACCTACCATAATGTCAAAAATTTCTGTTATCAATAATTCTACAAAGGAAGCCTTATAAAAGTATAATTATCAAAAGTCAACGCTCCTGAATTATAAAGCCAAGTTGCTAAGGGAGCTTGGGCGATTCAAAAGAGCTTGTAAAGCCTATTTCAATAGCGCATATTATGTGTTTGTATTTGAATTAGATAATAATATGCATATTGAACAAGCTACCTCGATCGCCACTGGGGGCGTATTGCGGTAACCATTCGCAATCATAATCGGATTTGATTCATTTATTCATATGATTGGTTTGTTCATTTTTTGCTTAAAAATATAACTTTTGACATTTTCAAAATAATATTCTTCTTCAATAAGAAATTCAGCTGTTTTTATCACAGCTTTGTTTGTAAACTAACATAAATTAATTTCCTTTTTATTATTATTCTTACTTCTTTTGATTACGCCTATGATTAACAAATCTAGGCTACTCGCCGCGTCATCTCTGCTTGGCGACTTATTGAGGTGTATTGTCTGACTGTTTTCCTGCTCTTTTTTCTTGACACATCTTTTATAATTAATTAATCTTTAATTATAATGATTGCGATATGATGCCGCAATAGCCCACTCGCTCCCCGATAGAAGCAATCGCGGTTGTAAACAAATCATTACGTGTCTAGTTAATGTTAATGGGTGTTAATATGCATGGATTTGTATTATAAATTTGCTTTCCTGTTTGCCTGTCACTTTGCCTATCAGATGCGGGTAATGTATGTGCGCGCTCGTGGATGAATCACTTAATCAGTGTACATTAGCGGGATGTGTTCCCGTGTTGACGTGTTGTAAAGGAATAATTGTTATGATCGGTCCATAATCCATATCATAGAGTTCAGATCACAGTGTTCCTTTAGTCCTGCAATCTATATCGCTATATTTATTGTTACTGTGGAATCTAACAGAGGTGTTGAATGTTTAAGTGTGAGCAATATTGTAATTCGAAATAAAGCATTTCACTTGTTCGATTGTCGTATTTGAGTCTGATTTTTCTTTCTTTATTACTTTGCAATGTGTGTACCTTGGTATATCTTTTTTCCGGTGATGGTTAAGTAATATTAGCTTTATTTTGTTCAAATTTGTGACGATTACAACAGTTTACTTTTATGTAACTGTTGTTGTATTGTTCCCAAGAGTTTCTTAATTTTTAGATTGGACGTCAAACACATCGGGATATTATTAACGCAACTTCTAAGTTTCAGATTAACTCCGTTGAATTATTTTACTTATTTTGTGAATCGACCATTTTTAACAACTTAGAAGAAACTTAATCAGTATAGGGATTAAATAAACTGCCCCTACTAAGTATCATGTTAAGTTGTTCTTATTAAATATTGTATAACATGAAACATCTTTATCTCATAAAGATAAATATATTTTGTAGTATAAAAATAAATGGGAAAGGACTACAAACTAGGAACATGGACTAACTTTGTTATATCCCGCAAGAAACAGAAAATCGTTAAAGATCATCGACTCATGCATTATTTACCGGCACTTTTTTCAATACAAGAGTTATAGGAAAGATGTGTATCTACTTACCAGCAATATCTAGTGCCATAAAGATCCTTTACGAGTAACTCCAGTGGGATAATTTTTTAACGGTTTATCAATTAAAACAAGTGTATGCATTTGTTTATAATATTATGCCGTGTATTAATATATTTTTATGTGTACGGTAATGTAAAATGTGTGCAATAGTGTTGCTTTTTCATAAAAATATTTATTTTTTTCTATTTTTTTTAGGTTAGATGCTGTCGTCTATAACTCTTAACTATAAAATTAATTTTTAAGATTTGTTATTTTTTATTTTTGTTAATGATGCCTCATTTTATCACAGATACTTATAGTAATCTGTGTATTTTATAAACCTACAACTAAATTTTTATTAGGTCTTGTACAAAGGAGTGGGTAAAAAAAATGGGTATAAAAATTTCGAGTTAGATATTTGATCTTAAAATATTAAACGCCTCAGAAAAATTACCAAACAGCAGTTTAAACTCCATTTAAACTTGGCCTTGTTGAAAGATCGACAGTCGATTAAACAAGCATTTCATAAATAAACATTAATTTAAACGTTAAGTACATAAATATACATAGTTAAAAACAAGTTTAGATTTAACAAGCCGAGATTACATTCTGCGCTAAGAAAAATAAATGATTATAATTAGTTACTGTCGTCCTTGCACGTGTTTTTAAAAATATACTTACCTAGGCAGAATATACACATTATATACAGCATATATTATATCCATTACATACTTTTTGAAAAAAAAAACCATTTATATCATGAGGGTAAGTTATTTGCATGTCTATTAAAATTTCGTATTGTAAAGACATCATGCGAATTTATTCTAATGTTTAAATAAAATAAATCTGTTAAATATTTTGTAACGGCCGAGGCTGGTTCTATACAATCGGCAAGGACATACTGCTAAGCGATTTTCAAGTACAATGCTGTAAGATCGATTAGGGACTAGGCTGCATTGTCACCATCAGTTCAATTAGCTAATGAACATAATATACTTATTTGAAAGCTGCATAAGCAAAACTGTTGACACTCCTCACAAAAAATACTATATATTTTGCTCAAAGAAAAAAGATGTTTTGTTTTAATAATAAACTATAATTATTATGTTTTACCCTTCTTTGCAGGTCAGTGTTCACACCAGTAAACCTTGAGAGGTCAGTTATTGCATGTGTGTGATGTGTTATCGCGTTTTTTCCAAAAAACCTTAATTTTTTTAATTCTCAAAAAATTAACTTTTTTGTATGCTGTAAAAGTACTACGCTCTCACTTAGTGGTGAAGTGATGATAGTTGATGATGTAATCGTACTTTTTTTTAACGGATAAGCAAATTGCCAGATGGTTAAAAAATACAAATGGTTTCTACACAGCATCGCGCCGAAACACCTAAGTACTCGTGCGTCTTTGCTGGTGACCAGACGCGAAGTTTTGCCAATTTCGAAATTATAAAATTCTATAGAGGCATGTAGCGGAAATTGTCCCGCGTTAACTCCTCGAATCAGGAGTCTGATTGCGAAAGGAAAACGTATTCATCGTTATTGAAATCGTCAACGAATACTGCCCCCCGATTGGCTGACGTAAATTAGGGATCCAATCAACGATCAGTATTTGTAAACGATTACGATGCGTTTTTACTGAGCTGAGCACGCGCTACATTGCCAGGAAGGTCGTCAAAGTTAGAAAAAATAAATAAATTGTTCTCTCCTGCATAACGCGGTCCAGTTTTGACACTTTTTCGGAGAGCGCTCACGATTCGCCCACGTGGTCGCGCGTGGCCATTGTATCAGAAATTGGGATAAATTATGTCATTTGTTACAATTTCCAGTTATTGTTATGTGCGCTCGGTGGAAAGTTGCTGCTAAATGGTGTTGTAAGCCACGCCATTTGTATCTGCCCCTCAATGCTTCCAGTTTATATCTCTGTCATCCTCTTTTTTAGTTCCGTACTCAAAGGGTAAAAAGGAACCCTATATTAGCGAGACTTTGCTGTCAGTCCGTCCGTCCGTCTGTTTGTCTGTCACCAGGCTCTCTTGAACCGTGATAGCTACAGACTTGAAATTTTTACAGTATGTATTTCTGTTGCCGCTACAACAAAAAATACTAAAAACTAGAATAAAATATCTATTTAAGGGGGGCTCCCATACAATGAACGTGATTTTTTTTGCTTGTTTTTGCTATAATATTGATAACTGTAACAGGTAGACGCTTAAAATTTTCACATAATATACAATTATATTATATTTATTGTAAAAATTAAAATAAAAAAGGACGTGTGGCACTCGGAGACTGCCGCGGTAAAGCTATTGCATAGCATTTTTTATCAACTTCTAACACACACTCCGTGAGGGGGTGTTAGGTTATTTTCGTTACGAAATTTCTGGATTCGGTCTCCACGCTCAAGGCCCGCGATAGAAGCTATACAATAGCTTAATAAAAAATTAAAGGGGGCTCCCATACAACAAACGTCCTGCAGTCCTGCAGTCCGTGGTTCCTCTGTATTTTCCTTGTCTGAAGATTGCCTGGCAGAGATCGCTACTCAGCGATAAGGCCGCCTTTTGTACTAATTAATTTTTACTTCTTAGTTATAGTATTATTTTTGTGGTGTTCAAATAAAGTGTTAAATAAATAAATAAATAAACGTCATTTTTTGCTCGCTTTTGAATTTGATAGGCAGGGGTGTTTAGGTTACTTTAATATTATTGCGAATGAGCTTGATAGTGCGGAACCCTTAGTGCGCGAACCAGACTCGCACTTGACCGATTTAATCTATTCATGGTTTACTTTACTAGAGATAGAAATTTGATATAACTGGTGTGGAGCTTATGTCTCATTGATATCTCTAGTAGTGCAAAGACGATACAATATTAGATAACAGTAGATAAAATATTGTGCTGGCAATAATGTGTGAAAGACATGGTAGATGGAAGTCTGACCGGGTAACTTAAAATGTATTTACCATAGAAAAATCGGTTTTAATTTCCGCGCATTGTTTCTGAAAAGTATACTTATAGCCTTGGTCACAACTAGGCTTTGATGAACTTAGGGTTTACAAACAACGACACAGTACAGGTACAAAAGTTTAACATATAACTAATATTCCTACTGTGGCGTCAACCACGTAAACCTCATTATAAACTAGATATTAGTATTTAGTAGTAGTTACATATTTAGTAGACAGTAATATAGTAAAAGTAATGTAGGTACTATTATTTTATATAGGCCTAATCATGTACCATGTGGTTAATTAATCGACGTTAATTAGACGTTAGTTTACGAGGATGCCATCGCACCCCGCTAGAAGAAGCCGGGATTTCTGTTGTGTTTTCACCATTTTTTTAATAAAGATTGTGGTCAAGTAAACTAACTTGTAGAGTGTTAAATAGCTCTTCTCGCTCGTTATACCCAGTAGTTTCCTTCAAATCGAAAAATAAACGCCATTTTTGGTCTAAACAGGATAACATTATTAGCACTCTACGTCCGTCAACATAAACCGCACATTTTCTTATTTATATTTACAAAAATCCGCGTATGCTAATGCGTGTATAAAAGTAAGGTGTGTAAAGTAGCTCATTTAAATACCGTTAAAGCAATATAAATCTTGTTGCAGACGTTGAAAAGTTCACTTTCGCATGTTAAGATATTGCCTAGTATTTAAATTTTAAGGACTTAATAAGACTGGAGACGAACCGCGCGATAAAAAGTCGAACAAACATTTCACAATTTGAGTGAAATTGAAAATGCAATGTATCTCAATTGAGTTACTAGTTTCCTGAGCATGAGAGCGACAATGTGTAACTGTTCAGTTTTATTTTATTTTGGTTTTCAACTAAGGTAAGAGTTTTGATTAATTTTAGTGAATCATAGTTAAAATGATAATATCCTTGCGTGTGAATTTCGTTACTTCACAAATCCCGCGTGGGAATCATTGATTTCCTGAAATAAAAAGTAGCCTCTGCGCTTTCAACTACTTTGTATGTCTGTGCAAAAAATCATGTTAACCCATTGCTCCGTTACGGGTTGCGGTGTTATTAATGTATATTTAAAGTATGGATGGCAAGCACAGCGAGCATATTTTTTATAATGCTGCTTAAAAGCTACCGCATACTGGGGATGGCATGGCAAGGCATTTCAAGTTGTTTTTTGAGCAAGGTATTGGAACAATCCCGTGGCATAATTTTGAAGCATATCAATTTAAATGTCGAATTTATATGAAAATACGTTCGAATGTCTATTGGTAAAAACTTGACATCTCTCGCCCTGCCGTCGCCATGAGCATTACCTCTAAATGTGCCTTCAAAATTATGGTGTTATTCTAGCGGCGGACTGACAAACTCTTTTATAGCCGGCAACGCATTAGCAACTTATGCCTACTACAAGGCGCCTGTGATCGCTTACCATGAAACCCGCTTGTTCGTGTCCTGCGCCCGTATTCTGTATCTCGGTGTTTGTATTCCGTATTCTGTATCAAAGAATGATAGCCACTGGCATATGTTTTGTATCCATTGAAAGTTTGCTATGAAATAAAAATAACATTTCCTTAGCAAAACTTCAATGGATGAAAAACATGTGCTAGTGGCTATCATCAGTCGTCCGTCCGTCGCAAGTGTGGTCAAGTCGCGTGCGCAGTTAAAGACGGCGATTCGTGGCAAGGTCCGCGGTTGCTGCGCGCAAGTGGGTCGCGCGGACCGGTTGCGCGCATGGCTCTGATAACACCAGCCTCCCCAAACTGAACGGTACCGACACCTTCTTCATTAAAAAAAAGACGTGCAGGCATAGCCTGTGTCGACCGAAGAGAAAACAAAAAAAATATTTTATTTAAAAAAAATCGAGCAAAAATATTTCTTCGAGAGCTTTCCCCGTTAACGTGAAATCAACGGGTCTGCCCGCGAAATTCAAAATTTTCGTGGTTTTTTTGCAATTTGTACGCTAATTAGACATAATAGGCTTATGGCAATCAATTTGCGAGAGTGGCAGTATCATCTTTACATGATTATATCAAAATATTTGCATAAAAATGTGTGTCCTAGGATATTAGTCCGAGTATCGAGTTTTATGTGAGTAACTCGCAAATCTCGGACTAATTTCTTTAACTCGACACTTTCGAGCAGAGATTTTTATATAAACACGTGAAGAAGATATTATTGGGATTATCGCAATTTGACGGCCATAAGCCTATTATGTCTTATTAGCTTAAAAATCACGAAAAACCACGAAAAATTTGAATTTCGCGGGCACACCCGTGTTGTGCTCCTTAATAGCTTCAACTGGTGACAAAAGTGCTGGCTTATTTTCTAAGCTACGAATCAGCCTAGCTGTTCAACGCGGAAATCTTGGCACCATCCCACGCGGGAAAGACTTGTACCTATAATACGAGTTATTAAAATCATACCAGCGATAAGTTTCATTACCCATTTCAAAAATTCCCAACGCTCCTAAAGTTTTCATTATTCCATCGCACCTCTGCAAGTTTACAGCTTGTAGAGATGCGTTCCCGTACCCAAAGGACCCTAATACTAGACTCTGATGTGCGTCCGTCTGTCTATTTGTCTGTCTGTAACCAGGTTAACCGTGATAGTAAGACAGTTAAAATTTTCACAGTGACGTATTTCTGTTATACTCGTTTTGAATTTGGTCGGTTGAAGCAAAGATGATGCTTTGAACGGAATTCACCTTGATAGTACGGAATCCGATCCGCACGTGACCAATTTTTATTATAATTGTAGGAATCCTTCGTGGACGAGTCCAACTCACACTTGGCAGTTTTTAGGGTTCCGTACCTCAAAGAACAAAGAAACGGAACCCTTATAAGATCACTTTGTTGTCCATCTGTCTGTCTGTATGAATTCTGTATCTATTATACTTTTTTTGGTATTAGCAATTAACCTCATAAAACAAAGTTAAGTTTGCGGTTCGGTAAAAAAGTGATTCTTAGGTCCGGTTTCCACCAAAGCAGAGCGAAGCGGAGCTGTGTTTGAGTAACTAATCGGATTTCGTCATTTTGACATCTCCGAGGAGAGGAGATGTCGAAATTACGAACCGTGCGGAACCCTCAGTGCGCGAGTCCGACTTGCGCCTGACCAATTTTTTTTTTACCATCTCACAACGTCACGTTTACCCATAAGGTTAATTTCCAAAAGAACAACAAGGTAAGTTGTGTTACAAAGTATTCCTACCTTACATTGTAAATAGCAAATGGTATATTATAAAATAAGCAGTGATAGCTCAGTGGTTCTGACCTCTGCCTCTCATAAGGAGGTCGCAGGTTCGAATCCTGGGCACACACCTCTGACTTTTCCGAGTTATGTGGGTTTTAGGCAACTAAATATCACTTGCTTAACGGTGAAGGAAAACATCGTGAGTTAACCTGCATGCCTGAGAGTTCACAAAAATGTTCTCGAAGGTGTGTGAAGCCCGCCAACCCGCACTTGGCCAGCGTGGTGGGCTATGGCCAAACCCCTCTCAGTCTGAGAGGAGACCCGTGCCCAGCAGTGGGACATAAAAAGGGGTTGAGATTGATAGATATTATAAAATAGGTATATGGACAGTTATTTAATTAAAAATATCTAAGAATATTCCTGAATTATTAAACTCGTCTATAATAAATTAATCTAAGCTTATTAATTAACATTAATTGATTAACAATTACAGTAAATTCCTATCAAACAGAATTTAATATTCTTTAATAATATGCCAGAATAATTAAATAATTTATACACATTATATAACGCTTATTTTTAACGGATGTAATTAAATGAATGCCTTAAACTAATATTAATTTATGAAGGATGGATCGCAAAAATAACACTTATGACTTTATTACAGAAGTCAATTTTAAGTGCAGCTTTTTTTAAACCACTAATATTTTAACAGTTTGTTTGTATTTTTCTTAAACAGGACTTAGAAGAGAACGCAGGGAATAAGAATAAATGCAAGGTAAGTGAACGAAATAGCGGTTTAATTAATGCTAATATTATATAATATTATACATTTGCTATTTGTAAATTACTAGCGGCTTTACTTAGACCATTTTACTAGAAATTAAAAAGCGGCTTTAGTAAATAAAATTATACTCAAGGATACAGTTTATTTTTTCATAATCCTTTAAATCTAAGATACTTTTTAGTTAAAAAAAAACTATGGATATGTTTTGAATTTCAGCCGTAGCCCAAGGATAAACTTGACTAGGATTGCATATTAGCATATTAAGCTCATTAATAAAATATTGGATACGTACAAGGATTACTTATAATGCAAAACAAATGATTTTATTTATCGTTTTAACTACTTACCTATAGATAGAGATCGTCCAATTTAAAAAAGAACGCCCTTCCACTAACGTTTTCTTTCAACGTGTAGCGTTAATAGGAAAATTAATTAATTAATTTAACCTACATGGATAACGTTCATTTTTAGATTAGACAATTCCTACGTGAGATTCAGAAGATTCTGAAAAAATAACGATATCATTCGTACAGTCCTTGATTCATATAGCGCGCAGATTGTATTGCAAGCAATTTAAAAAAGTTAGTGTAAATTCTAGAACTTTTAGGTCCACTTGCGCAAAACTCTAGGGTTAAATATTAAAAAAATTAACCCTAGAGTCAACGACTCTCATTGGTCATTTTTGACAAATTACTCTGGGTTAGCATATTAACTTTGATTTAACACACTAACCCGGGTTGGCGCAAGTGGGCCTAAACGTCCCCACCGTTCAGTCATCAAATAGTTCGTTCTGTAGTTTAGTCGTACTTTAGTCGTCAGCAAGTCCAGCCCGCTCGGATAATTTGACCAATTTACGACGGTGTTTACATTGTTTATTGCAAGAACAGGATACCGTTGCGATATCGTCATTGAGTACTAAATGCTACGTTTGTCATCATTAGATCGCAACTACTTCAGTTACTTCAATACAGTGGACCCCCTTTAATCCAACACACCTTGTTATCCGACATGTCCAATATCCATCACTATTGGATTCTTAAAATTTTGGCCAATCTTCACAAATTAGTTAAGATTTGAAATCTTAAATTGTTACTGAACCGTGTTATTTATTAACTAGCTGACCCGGCAAACGTTGTTTTGCCTTAAAGGATATAAAAAATAGCTTACGATCTACTCTCAGACGGCAAACCTGCCGTACATATACAGAACAAAAAAACGGAGGAGTTTGGTAACAAAAATTGGCACGAGAATTTTATATGTTAAAAGACTAGCTGACCCAGCAAATGTTGTTTAGACATTAAGGATATAAAAAATAGCTTAGGAACTAGTCTGAGACTTAATAAAAATACACAGAAAATTTCATAGCAATCGGTCGAGCCGTTTCGGAGGAATTTGGTATCAAAAAATGCTATCCAACTACCGTGCCGGTTAGGTTAACGTTTCTTTAAACACATTTGTCACAGAATACTTAATACGGCCCTTATGTTATTTAATAGGTTCAAATAAACTAATATCTTCTAGTTTCCTTCAAAGGATCAAAGTAAGCCGAATTTCAAGAAATCGCTGATGAGTCTCCCGTATTGAACGTCCTTTTTCTCGAAATCCGCTGCCAGTAAAAAGGGCCATGCACGCCGTCGCGGCTAATTGCATAAATAATTCACGGTGACACCGCGCCGTCGACAGCGAGCTTACAGCTTTACACGCAACGCTTGCACCGTGTGTCGACACCTTTACACTTGCGAAATGATATAGTGCCTACATGATGCGGCCGTCAAAGACGCTTTTTGCTTACAAATAGGCCTGGATGGCTGGAATTAGTAAAATATTATAATCGACAATCAAATACGCCTTCCTTACGATCTACCAATATTTTTAATCTTCTATTAGTTCTAATATTATATCCTACTCGTATATGGGTATAGAGATGTCAGCTCTCTACGTGTGTTCTATTGGTTGTTCAATGGGGAATGGTCTGAAGAGCTGTTTGAAGATTTTTTTTATACTATAAACTTAACATTTAGTGGAACTTAATGGAAGCGATTTTTCCTTCCTCTTTCTCCGTGCATAAACTTGCACGACCAACCGGTATGCCAGATCTTTCTTTCCATGCACATGCAAACTCTGAAACAACCTACCAGCAATGGTGTTCCCTCAAAACAATAACATGGGGCTATTCAAGGGGCGGATGAACAAAGGATAATGCCGATTCTTGTATGAAAATTGGGCTATACCTTGCGCCTTAACCAAATCATAAAGTAATGATCTGATTTTGTAAGTAGTTAATTTTATTTATTTATTTAAATATCTTTATTGCTTAAAATGAGTACATAAAATTACAACGAAAGGAAAACAGAGAAACACAAAGGGCGATCTTATCACTAAAGTGATCTCTACCAGATAATACATACACACTATAATAATAACAAATATGTAGAATAGACAGATATATATATATATATATATATATATATATATATATATATATATATATATATATATATATAAACATACATAAACAATATTAATACATACAATATACATATTATTTCATTACTAAATCTTTCAATGTTTCAAAGCGATAGATAGTGCATTTTGACGCGTTTTTTGAAAACCGCTAGTGATTTGGCACGTCTGATTTCAACCGGGAGAGCATTCCACAGAGTTGCCGCCTTCATGGTAAAAGAATCTGAGTATGATCTTGTATTTTCTAAGTTTTATTAGTGGCTTGGCGGTTCCACATGTTTCGAAACGTTTAATTACTTTTTTTTATAATACTTTTATACCCCAGTTCACATTTCACTAAAATAAATATATGCGATATTAAAATTTGAAAGGAGATACTTCATGCATACGTGCTTCAGACGCAGAGTGACGCAAATAATATAGCCCATTTTCTGGCATTCTCCTTTCTTAAGAGTCGGCAACGTATTTGCAGTTCCTCTGGTGCTGCAAATGTTCATGGGCGGCGTTGATCGCATACCATCAGGTAAACCGCCCGTTCGTTTGCTCGCGTTATAAAAAAGGGTTCTTTTTTCTCATTTGATTTAAATCATAGAAATAAAAAAGAAAAAACATAACATTCCGGAGGAGTCGACAGAAGTGGAAACTCAAACAATTACGTACGTGAGGTGTCGGACTGTCGGTTATAGCAGTGTGAGGTGTTGGTTACGGTAACAGTGTTCAATGGGTTTTCCCATCTGAAAAATGCGCAGTTTTAACTTCAAAAACGTGGTGAAACTCTTCGGGTGAACTTAAAAAACACATTATTATAGGCAGTATAATTCCTATATTACGTTGCACTTAATTTCGCGCCTCTTCAAAACTGATAAGCTCCTGATTAATTGCCGAGATGAATCTCAAGTGACGAGCTACCGTTATGTTGACGCGAAAGCACAGGCGATACGAGAACCTATTAACGTGAAATCAACGGGTCTGTCCGCGAAATTCAAAATGTTCGTGGTTTTTTGCAATTTGTACGCTAATTAGACATGATAGGCTTATGGCAATCAATTTGCGAGAATGGCAGTATCATCTTTACATGATTATATCAAAATCTTTGCATAAAAATGTGTATCCTAGGAAATTAGTCCGAGTATCGAGTTTTATGTGAGTAACTCGCAAATCTTGGACTAATAATTTCTTTAACTCGACACTTTCGAGCAGAGGTTTTTATATAAACACGTGAAGCAGATATTGGGATTATCGCAATTTGACGGCCATAAGCCTATTATGTCTTATTAGCTTAAAAATCGCGAAAAACTACGAAAAATTTGAATTTCGCGGGCGTAGCCGTGGTGTGCTCCTTAAACTGACGTCCTGACGTGCGAAACGGTCATCATAATGTTCGTTACAGCGCGGCGGCGAAACGAGTTCGGTATACACTGAAATAAAGATGTAGTCTTTGAAATCAGGAATTTTTGGTAAAAAAAGGCATTTTTCACGACTTTTGCGACTACTATGAGAGATGCTCTAACGAGGGCCATAAACATCATGTTTGTTATATTATATGGGAGTATTCCCATATAATAAACGTGATGCGCTGGCAGTCTCTGGGGGAGGCCTTGACCCGCGAGGGGTTTTACGACTATTAGTGTTTAAATTTTTTTTTTAACATTTTTTTTATTTTAAATTCTACCTTAATATCCAACACTAGATTATAAGATAAGTATATCAAGAATTGTAAGTTTTTTTTTTTCGGAAAAATAAAAGGCTTTTTTTACATTTTAGTCTATTTTTTACCGACTTCAAAAAAAGGAGGAGGTTCTCAATTCGTCGGAATCTTTTTTTTTTTATTATTTGCTGTTATAGCGTCAACGGAAATACATCATCTGAAAATTTCAAGAACCTATCACGGTTTAAGGTGTTGCGGCCCTACCATCCCGCGAAATTCAAATTTTATTTATAGTTTTTCGCAAATATTAGACTAACTAAACATTGTAGATTTATAGCAATGCATTTTGCGGGCCTACTTTTTATGCATCTACATGTTTTAATAGAAACTTTGCTCGAAAGTTCCCACTCATCTCATATTGGTTCCCGAAAGATAATTTTTTGCAGTTTCCCAGATTTCGAGCTATCGGGAACCAATATGAAGTAAATGAGTATTGTTGAGCAGAGTTTTTATTAAAAACATGTAAGTAGATGCATAAATTCTGTACCCGCAAAACACATTGCCTGTATAATTAGCCCACTAATGAGCAAAAAACTAAATAAAATTTGAATTTTCGCGCCTGGATGTTACCCATTGCCCTTAAGAGATACGGCCTGGTGACAGACGGACGGACGGCGAAGTCTCAGTAACAGGGTCCCGTTTTTACCCTTTAGGTACGGAACCCTATCCACTACACGAAAATAAACTGCACTTAAAACATGCTTTAATTTTTTAATGCTGCTCAATTATTCCAAGTTATTTGTATTTCTGTGAAAAAAGTGCCAATTTAGTTTACGTTACAAAGTTGCAAGAACATGTATAATTTCATTCTGAAATAACATTATATCCGTATAGTTTCATATATGTTTGTTTTATTTATAGCTAGCATAATATACTTACTTACGTACCTAGTTGTTTCAGCTAAATTTATCCATCCATAACTTGCAGCTTGCATACCTATCGATTAAAATTTAGAAAAAAATAAGTGATATATCGGCTAAGGTGCGCGAGTTGTTAGAAAAAAGACACTTGTGGATATAATGAGGTTTCTGTAACGATATATCTTCATATTATAATTATATCTGCTATTAAAAAACTAACTGTTGGTGCGTGTAGACGGATATATATTTTGCATAATATCAATAAAAATTATTTACAAAAAACATCTATAGGTACCTACTAACATTATAAAGTTGAGGAGTTTGTGCGCTGAGTAAATGGTTTAAGAATGCACTGACCTACGTTTTCTCCATTATACATTCAAAATACCAAATCATTTGTAATTCGTGCATATTTCGATCATGTTGTGGTGTTATTCGGATTCATATAGTAATAATCTATGCTCCTGGCTATATTTGGTTCGGTTATACTTCTTTAAAACGGAATAATAATCAATTTTGATGAAAAAATTTATAACTTTGGTCAAGTTCCGTAATACCAAAAATTATGAATGAAAACTTGTAACTTTCTTTATTAACTGGTGTTTTTCTTTATCTGGACAGTAAAAACTGTGCTCCTGAACTAATGCGACGTAAGATAGTGTTGTTTTTATTACAAAACAAATAAGCAGAAAACATGTCCTCTTTGACATAAAAATAAGCAAAACTAAATTCGTCTACAATTTCGTTTAACAAAAGTATTTCGGAACCAGATATGGCCAGGAGCATAGATTATTACTATATGAACCCGAATAACACCACAACATGATCGAAATTTGCACGAATTCCAAATGATTTTGGTATTACGTTTATATGACAGACATCGAGGGTTAGTGGACTCTTAAGTTACGTAAAAATCATGTAATATGATTGTTTCCCTTTAAAAGTTCTAAAAAAATTATCTACGCTAGAGCACATGCCAATATCTTTTAAGATTCACTAATTTGAAAGGGATTTATGTAAACTATGAATTTTATGCGGGCGAAGCCGCGGGCAAGAGCTAGGTAATTTATAGACTTTCGAAATGGATTTAGGTAAGCTAGGTATAAGAATAATTTGAATCAAAATATAATCGGTTTTACTTTCAATATTTTATACGATAAAAAAAAAAACGAAATATTAATAGGTATCTGGTTGGTGGTTAAAATTTACCCAATGGTTGACTTGACTTTGTCACTTTGTCTCAAAAAACCGGCCCTAACAAATTTTTTACAATCTGACTTTTAAATCCTATCATAGATAAACCCCAAGTTTATGCTTAAAGGTTTCCTGAATGAAAACATCCAAAATGAACGGAATAACATAACCGATCGACAAATTGATCATGTGACTTATCGATGTCAACTGTCATACAAATACATTTTTTGTATTTCATTCCATAGATTTATACTCGTGGTTATGGAATGAGCGTTCGACATCTTTTCTACGACGATCCTAGATAAGTAATATGGGCCTAAGGATGAGCCTATCTGAACATTTTACGTAAGCCTTCGTCATAAAAGAAAAAAAGTAGCACCACCTGTCAAATTTCCCGCTAATACGCCACAATATGGCGGAAACCGTCTCTGTGGAAACGCGCGTGCGCACTAATGATAATAATAGTGATCTGTGGAGACTGGAGTGGATACCTACGGTCCATAGACAATCCTGTGGTTGGCTTATTACTGACACTATTGGTGTCAAATCAAAAATTCTATCAAATCAAATCAAATTTTTTATGCACGGTTCGCCGGTCCTGTGTATATATCTATTCATATTATAGTAAGGCTTCAGAACCTGTCTCCAAGAAAAATTTGTCGTATGGAAGGCCTACAAGAAGATGATATCAGTGTGATATAGATATCAGTCGCTACACGCATCATTACTGCCAAGGCGCCTCCGCCGCCGTCTCAACGCGCTATTACATTTCTTCCGAGAATATATCATGTTCAATGTGTGCAGCTTAATTAAATCTCTGTACAGTTTATCCTACTGCGATGTATTTCATTAGGATTATGGTTTTTATAATCGCCTAGACCTGGATTACGAGTTAAAAGTTAATTAAGACTTGTAACAGAAATATGACTCAATACAGTTGTTAGTATCATAAAGGGTTTTTATTCAACAAACAACGACATAGCCGTTCGCAGAAGCTTTGTCGATGGGTATCTCTCTCACTTTAGACGATCGCGTCCTGCGCTCGTTTGTGGCGTTGCACTGACCAGACGAGCGCAGGACGCGGTCGTTTGTAGTAGGACGGGAAAACTTTTTTAATTTTCTGCCAGCGCTTTTTGATGTTTTCCGGACTTGGCGGTAGAATCTTGACTTTCATGAGAATCTTTAAATTGGGCCTATGTGAAAAATAATGTTCTAACTCAACGCTTCTGCGAACGAGTTAATTGTCATTAAAAGTGTGAAATGCCATTCCAGTATTTGTTTTTTTTTTTTTGGAGATAATGAACCAACCGAAACCCTTTTCCATTCCTACTAAATTATTGTCCGAAATTATGAGTTTGACAGCTTCGCCTTTTATGCTTGATGCTATATCATCTACATCTCTTTCTAATTATTTTATTTCCTTACAAATGTAGTCGTTTAACCTGGTCACCCTTCTATGCCGTTTTGAAACATTACTACTGACCTTGTGGGCAAATAGTTAACTTTATAAAACTTCCCATTGTCCGTAAATAGATACAAATCCTCCAAAACGGCTAGACTTTTTACTCGTCCCGCGCCTTATGAGCTAGTAGATATTTCAAAACTTTTTCAAAAAGGCGATAAAATGTCCATATGCATACCTATATCCCTAGAAACAAAGTAAACGAGAAGTATGCGCTCATTTGGTACTTAAACCCAAAATGGTGAAGAGTTTATTTTAAAATTGGATTGCGTACGCGATTGGATATCATTTGCTGATAAAGTATGGAATAAATGCTTTACATTAATTAATTCTTGATTCGGCTAAATGTATATTTACAGATATTATAAGAAATAATGTGTTTATTTCTTAGTTCACTGTTATTATTGCAGTTTAAGTGTGTGTGTGTTTTAAATTCTACATAGATGCATACTTGTAAATTTTATTTGATGGTTTTTAATGCAAGTTTGTTTAGATTTTTCACTACAAGATATATAATTCCGTGGGGACCTTGGAGTCTTGAGATCAAATAGGGAATTACCCTACCGGAATTGGGAGGTTGCAGCTTTAGCAAAACAATCTTGTTTTGAAGATGTTCATTAAATCTTTCTTTAAAGTTATCACATTCCGCAGCTTCTAGGCAATTGCATTTCCGTATTTCAGTTTTCATCTGAAGCGCATGGCCATTTGGTCACATCTCAGACGTAATTAAAATACCATATTGCGGTCGCAGTCCTTAAAAACCTTAAAAAGTTAGCGCTCATAGCGACTTTTAATCATCATAGAAAGCCGCTCATTCCAAATTCAAATGAAACGAAATTCAAAAAAATGTGCGGGAATGACATTTCCGATCGACAAAATGTGATTTTTGTCTCGTACATTTTAACGTTCCATATTGGTAGGTAGATAGTGACGTAACGAGCGCTCTATCGAAGTCAGCAAATAGCTAAATATGAAATAGGTATACCTAGGTGCTGATAAATATCACTCGATTTTAATCACTTCGTTATAATATTGACTCTGGTAACAATAACTACTCAAACATACTATTTCGGCAATGTTTAGTCTATTTACCGTAGACTGTTTAAATGTAAACTTATACATATATTGTGTAAATGATTCTTAAAAAAGTAACGTCTGACCACAACAATAAAAGCTTCCTTCCTGAGTGACAAAACGTGCATACAATATCACATAAACCTCTGCGAACGAACTACCGTTGTGTGACGTAATTAGACAGAGACAGACGTGACTGTCCAACCGGTTGAAGCGAGAGGGCAATACATCGCAAACAACATGCCAAATAGGGCGGTCATATGTAACTAAATATTGCAATAAATGTGCATCGGATGCAGTTATAACAACGCTACTTTAACGGCTGATTTGATTTTCGAACACATTTGAGTTTCCAAGATGGCGGCCATTGAATATGCGCGCGCGCATCCCGGGAAAGGGGATTTTCGTGACATGTGGCGTTTATTCGATGCGTAATGGTTTGACAGCTGCACGTAAACATAGATCGTCGCTTTTTTAAAAGGCTCTAGTTTAAGTTTAAATTGACGTTTGTTAGAGCGAATGGAAAGCGCAAAAAGCGGTGTAAAAACGTCCGCAAAGAGACGCAGAAGCTACATCGTCACTTTTTTAAGGCTTCGACGCTGAAAACTGACAGGACAAACGAGTGGTAAAAAATGTTATTGTTTATTTTAAAAGGTTCCCTTATTTATTCAAGAAGTAATGCGTATTTTTTGTGTAAAATATTGTTTTGTTTCATCCTTTCTCCTGCCTTATAGAAATTTTAAGATTTTGGTATTTTTCTTAATTTTTCTTTGTCCTATGTATTTTTCATTTCCCAAGAAGTGTTATAAGATTATCGTAGAATAGATACAGTGCTAGTAGATAACTAAGATACAAATAGATATGTATTACTTTAAATTATCGTTTGGCGCCGCCGACAGAACCGTATCTTTGGATCTACGCAGAGCACGCATGCGCCGGCGCACTGCAACTTATTGCTGAGATTTCAAATCTGTACTTGATTTCTCTTCACGCATCACTCTTAAATAAATTTCAACTTTATTCCTTACACGAGAAGGTAGAAAATAATTTGTATGAAAATTTCGAGATGCGGCTTTTTATTTTGAATTCCAAAGGTGTTGATTTAAGCGGATACAGAGAAATAAACTTATCTCTTTCTTATGTACTATTGTTATGTACTTACGTCCCTCTCTAATTATCTAGTTGTAGGTATGGAAAATATAATTCACGTCTCAATTATTGTGGTTCAAATAAAATGATTACGTTAAATTGACAGGGGTTATTCAAACAATTTGTGCTGTCGGCGTTGTGTGATGTTTAACTTCATATTGAGTGATTAATTTGACCTTTATTATTGCGTTGTAGACCGTGTGGTAACGTTAAACTATAATTTTAATTGTGTGCCATCTTAATGTATGTATTGAATTGCTTCTTGTAGGTATCTAGGTATTCGCAGACAAGTGGAAAATGTGTAAAACTTAATTTATCAATTTCATCACCTGTTTGACACCGACTAGCTAATAGTTTGGAAAGAGCACCCGTGTGTTATTCAAAACGCCGGTGTCCAAGTTTCAAATCGCTTTGAAGTTTGCCAAGTGCCAATGTTCCTAAGGAGAGACGGCACTCTTAAAATAATCTAGTTTGTTTCATGCAGGTCACTTTTGTGACATTCACCTATCTAGTTTGTTTCATGCAGGTCACTTTTGTGACATTCACCTATCTAGTTTGTTTCATGCAGGTCACTTTTGTGACATTCACCTATCTAGTTTGTTTTATGCAGGTCACTTTTATTTTTACCGTCGTGTTGCGTTTGATTTCTCTCTAATCGTGTCCTACTTGTAGTTCCATCGGATTATGAGAGAGAGGTAATAGAGAGTGCACCCGGCGTGATTCTGCACACACTTGTACACTATAATAATATAATATATTCCCGCGCTGATGGAAAATCTCGGCAGAGATTTACAGCAGTGGCCGGATTAGTTGAGAGGACGTTTATTCCTAAGGAATCTTCTTCTTCTGCTCCTATAAGACTTCCGCGATTGGTCGATTGGACACCTACTTACTTCAACCGTTGCGCGTGGAGTCGCCGATGCGGGTCCTCGCCGGAACACTCCAGAATCCGAGGAAACCTTCCGGGTCGCGCATGATATCTTGGACTTAAGGAGTGTTGCTGAGGGGCCCAAATATGTCTCGTGTTGGTTCGACACTCCAGTGCACCTTAAGTAGCATGTGTGCCGGTTCCAAAGAGATATATTAAAAACATAAAATTATGTATATCATTTTCAGTCTGAATTTCCGCCAGAAAATGATATGATAATTGATATTGTTGTCATTCCAGCGGCCGTACGCCGGTAGTCTATCATTCCATATTCGCGCTGTCGGGATATTGAAATTCATGCAAAAACCCGGGGCCACTGGCCAGTTACGTCGGGTCGGACGGACAGATGAACATGTTTATGGAGTCGCTCCGACATGTCCGGTTTTCGGTTACGCTCCGGAATACAAATGGAAACGATAACTGCTGTGTTGTGGGTTGTACAACAACCCACTGGGGCATGTTTTGATGCTGGGAAAGAGGGGTGGGTTGCTTGATGTTGGTTGTTCAGTTTTAAGTTGGTGGTTGGGTTTTTCGGAACGAGTTTTGGTGTTTTGGGCATGATTTTTTGATTATTTTTATGAAATATTCATTCTTTCTTACATTTTATGTACAAAAATGATGAGACAAGCGAGACATTCTCTTGATGTTAAAATCTGTTTAAATATAAAACTCTGACTCATTCACTCACTCGCCGACTCATCGTCCTTTGAACCTACAAAGCTAAAATTTTGAAAAGAGAATGGCTCTATCGTTTGGACAAGGGATAAGGAAGGATTTTTGAACATTCCACGGGATCCGGGCAAAACATGGGCAGGTGAGTTAAGTATTTCTCAATAGGACTAAATCGAGAATTAAGGGTTGCTCCCAACCGACCTAGGTCTTGATAGGTATATCATCGGTTGCTGGATCCAACATTTTCTATCTGACTTATTTACTTATTACGACCGTCATAGAACACTTTTGACCGCTGGTTCCATATTTGTGTGGTACAAAATTAAAAAAAATAAAGATGCGGAGACTGCCGCGGTAAAGCTATTGCATAGCATTTTTTATCAACTTATTTTATCATCTTCTAACACCCCCCACTCCATGGGAGGTATTAGGTTATTTTCGTTACAGAATTTCCGGATTTGGTCTCCACGCTCAAGGCCCGCGATAGAAGCTATGCAATAGCTTAAAAGCTTAAGAATATTCTGAGAAGAGACTGACAATTCAATTTGTCAATTGGATTTTGTCATTCTCATACAATTCATTGCAAACTACGACGCAGGAAGTATTATCAGCTATAGATGACTAATAATTAATAGTTGAGGAAAATCGAATTAAAATTTCTCTTACGATAATCTAGACCGCATAGACTTGAGTCTAGGGCTGTAGACACACTGCGGACTTCCTCTCGCACCCGTTGAACTCTTTTGAACGTCGACGGTTCACAAAAAAATAAAATTCTCTTTGACGTGTCTCATCGTTAGGAAAATTGAATCTTGCGGCGAAGGGATAAAACTGAAAAATCATTGAGTGAGTCTTATTTAGATGACGGAAGCGGCGCGGCCTCGTCATGGTGTTTGGTACAAGTGTAGGAATATTTATTAGAAATAGAAATATCTTTATTGCAAAATACACGTTACATAATAATGATAATAGATACATGATCTTAAGTCACAGTGTAAGTTTACAAATACAATGATGTGCAATATAAAATAAAAACATGCGTCATAATTTAAAAAATTAAAATGTCATACAGTCAAAAATTATTATTTTTTAATCGCAATTCATTTTAATAATATATTGGTATAAAGTGAAATTAAAGTAAAACATAAATATTATCGTATCCTCTGCGTGTCGAAAACCCGGTCAGTCAAAAATTATTATTTTTTAATCGCAATTCATTTTAATAATATATTGGTATAAAGTGAAATTAAAGTAAAACATAAATATTATCGTATCCTCTGCGTGTCGAGACTACTTACTCTATATTTAAATTAAATCACTTAGTGAAAAATGTTTTCGAACCAACTAATGTCAATTAAGTTTGTGGTGCCATCATATTGCAGAAGCAAATGTATCAGTTGATGGAGTATATCTTTCTCCTCTAGCTGCTGACAGACGATATTGCTTGTGATTTGGAGGTATGTAGATCACAACGTGCCAAAAAGAATGAGCGCGCCACACCATGGACTAGTCATCGAAATCCATCTCCGTCCATTCACCGCTTGCTTCGCTCGTCTAGCTACTGACAGTCATTATAGCTTGTGAGTTAACCATGTGTTTATCAACAAGTCGCACGCCGAAGACTACGATAAGCCAATGCAATCGAAAGCCAATGCCATCCAAATCCAAAGCTAGAATAAGCCAATGGAAAATTTATCGAAATCTATCTTTCATATCCTCGACTCGCTGCTTGCTTCGCTCGTCATCGCTTGTGACTTGGACGTGGGTTTATCGTGAGGTCGCACGCGCCGGGAAGAAAGGGCGCGCCGCACTATCTCGTCCGACTGGACTAGTTATCGAAATCCGTCCGGCTTTGCCTCGCGTCGCTTCGCTCGTCTTACTGTTGACACTTCTCGACATCAGACATTACTTATTTACCTTTTATCAGTAACGCCACATTACTCTTGAGGTCTTTCATTATGTGACACGTTCCGGTTTCTATCATTACAAGCTTTTATTAAGTTTCACCTGAGGCTCAACCTTGTTTGTTTGTTTGTTTGTTTGTTTGTTTGTTTGTTTGTTTGTTTGTTTGTTTGTTTGTTTGTTTGTTTGTTTGTTTGTTTGTTTGTTTGTTTGTTTGTTTGTTTGTTTGTTTGTTTGTTTGTTTGTTTGTTTGTTTGTTTGTTTGTTTGTCTGTTATTTAATCTTGGAAGGTGATCCACTTCCCGGTTCCCGATTGAGATGAAACTTTGTGCAAGCTGAAGCGGCAGTGGGCAGGTCACGCTTGTCGTAGAGGCGATGGCCGTTGGAGCCGGAAAGTCCTGTAGCCCTATTCTGTAACTCGGTGCCTATCAAAGAATGATAGCCACTAGCACATGTTTTACATCCATTGAAGTTTTGCTAAGGAAATGTTATTTTTATTTCATAGCAAACTTTCAATGGATAAAAAACATATGCCAGTGGCTATCATTCTTTGATAGGCACCGAGATACAGAATACGGGCGCTGGAGTGGAGACCGCGAACAAGTAAGCGTAGTGTGGGGCGACCTCCAGCTCGCTGGGCCGACGATATAAAGCGGATGGCGGGAAGTGGCTGGATGAAGAAGGCTGAGGACAGGGTGTGGTGGCGCGCGCTTAGGAAGGCCTTTGTTTAACAGTGGACGTCCGCAGGCTGAGATGATGATGATGATGATGATGATGATGATGATGATGAAACTTTGATCACGCGGTCGAGGATCGAGATACTCATTATATTATACCAGACACGTTTTTAACCGACTTCAAGAAAGGAGGAGGTTCTCAATTGGATATTTGACTCCAATTTTTTTATTACTTTATTAAAAACTAGGATAAAAATTATGACGTACACTGAAAAAACTAATTAAATCGATCAAATAACAAAAAAGTTATAAGCATTTAAATGTTTCTGATTAGACAGAGATAGCAACATTACATTATGACGTCACACGTCACCAATGCCATAGTAGCTTCGTGCGGCTTCATACAAATTTTCGTTTTGCGAGAAAGGGATAGAAGATCCTCCCACTCCAAAATTTAAATGCCTGTAACTTTGTAAATCTTCGTTGGATTTTAATATTTCTTTCTGTGTATGTTATTATATTTACCCTAGTTTATAATAAAGTAATATTTTTTATTAAATTCAAAAGTAGTGTAATACCCAATTCGTCGGAATCTTCTTTTTTATTATCAAAGATATAAAATAAATATGAACCTTTTTCTACTTATACTGGTACTACCTGATACCGAAGTATGTAATTGAGATAATTAGATAAAATCGCTTAAACATTGTAGGTAATACTGTCGTAAGCGCGCGCACGAGCGCTCAGAGGGAGAAACTCGTAAATATGAGAGATTAAACATTTATATATCAGCCGCTTCCTGGAAGCTCCGATGATGTCTGTGAGGTTAGTACAAGTTTTTGTACGAATTTCGAATCAACTCGCGCAAACGAATCGACTTCCTCCATACGTTTACAACCAACGCCATCTATGGACAGTCATGGACATTTTGACGACCTCCCTGGCGCAGGGGACGCGTGCTCGGATTCGAGTGGATTCCCGCCACGGGCCTACTTTGGAATTTTATAATTTCTAAATTGCCTCAGGTCTAGGGGTGTATTCTGTATCGTTAGTTAGCAACTCGCACCGGGTTAGCAACTACAAAAACGGAGGCAAAATTCCTATTTTTGTATTATTTTTGCACAAGTTACCAACGTAGGTTGGTTTGGCATCATGTTAACGTACCATGCTAGTTGCTAAGTTATATAAAAATAGGATTTTTGCCTCCGTTTTCTTAGTTAATAATTGGGAGTTGCTAACTAACGATACAGAATAAGCCCCCTGGTCTGGTGGTAGGTTTCGGCCGTGGTTAGTTACCACCCCACCAGCAAAGACGTGCCACCAAGCGATTTAGCGTTCCGGTGCGATGCTGTGTAGAAACCGTTCTGGTGAATTGTTTACCCCTTCCAAGTTAGTACGTTAACATCTTCGGCTGCATCATCACTTACCATCAGGTGAGATCGCAGTCATGTACTAACTTGTATAGTGTAAAAAAAATGCGGCTGTCAATAGATGGCGCTGGCTGTAAATGTATGGAGGAATTCGATTCGTTTGTGTGACTTGAAATTCGTACAAAAACCCGTACTAACCCTTCTGAAGCGAAGTACCGCGTGACGTAAAGGTTAGCGCACACTATACTTATACCTTATATTAAAATGTTAAAAACGAATTATTTTTTTCTGACCTAACTAGCAGGCAACCCTTACTTCAACTTTAACCTATGGCTACTACTGATTTGCCTAAGATTTCACGGCAAAGTCATGTCCAGAACAACCGACCAAAAACTCGGCACTCGCAAAAAAAAATATTGTGGTGAGTGCGTTTTCTTCCCCTAAGTTTTCTTCTCTTAACCTCTTTGCCATCCTTAATAATTTCTTGGCCTTACTCATAGATTATAATGATTGTAACCCTTAACAGTAATTGATTCTTAATCCCGCGGGAGCCGTGGATTTTTCCGGGACAAAAGTATTCATTGTGAAGCTATCTATCTACATTAAACATCCAAATTCTCAATCTATTACTAATGGGATTAAATGTGGATACAGGTTATTAAAAAAAGGAAAATTTCAAGCGGAAAAATTGAATGTACAATTTTAATTGAATTTATAAAATTAATTAATTAATTTAATTAATGTGCGCTAACTCTTACAACCGAATATCCCATACAATGAGATCTTGATATTATTTAACGGTTACTTTAAAAAGAATTAATAATGTAAACAGCAACCGGACAAAGTATAATGGCTTTTTAATGACTTACTGAAATTCCTCACAACTTTCTTCCTGCTTAATTTCTTAAAAAAAAAAACTGAAGTTTAAAGGTTTGCATATTTGTTTAAACAAGTTTACATTGTATAGGTACCTCAGATAGTTAAACTTAGTTTCTCAATCGCGCGCCGAATAGTTACTTAGTACGATTAGTTTTAGTTTAGTAATCTTCTTAATATATATAAATCTCGTGTCACAATGTTTGTCCTCAATGGACTACTAAACCACTTAACCGATTTTAATAAAATTCGCACACAGGGTGCAGTTTGCTCTAACTTAAGACTGGCGACTGCGAGCACGCGAACTTCCGATAACACAACAACATTGATATTTTCCACTCAACCAACGCAATGCGCGCGGTGTATGATAAGTACCCTGACCATGTAAAAATATAATGTCGATACTTCAGATAAATTAAATGTCCATCACGGGTTTAGTATTTGAAGTAAGTTTATAACTGTCACAGAAAACGCGCAGTGTACGTCGAAACTAGCTTATCGCAATACGAAGTCCGTAGGCAAATCCGTGCTCGCCCGGATGCAAAAGGCGGGGACAAATTGTACGCGTTTGTTAACTTATTTTTTTTTTTAATGAATAATTTTGACAATGTTTTGATCCATATTATGTAAGGGTTTCATATGTGATATTATGTGTGATAGTTATTGTAATTACTGTTGTATGCTACACTGTATGCAAATGATAGGCAGTTAATGTATATAATGAATTAAATATTAACAATGATTATGATAAGGTATTGGTTGGCACAGTGTGAATGCGTCATGTCGCGGACCGACCGTGTGCTGCCGCGCTCAATGCTACAGTACTGAACAATTACAATTAAAGGTTGATATAGTTTAAAACAAGTCAGTGATTTCAAAAATTTACATTTTCTATTTAGGAACTATTGAAAAGCCATATATTACATCAGAAGACAATATAGATAAGTACAAAACATTACAATCAATCTGAAGTTAACTCATTTCAAATTAAAAAAAAATATTTCACATAGGCCTCACTATACAGGATCTTATAAATACGTATAAAAATGCCATAAGTTACATCAGAAGATAGGATAAATATAGCTTGACCGCTATAAACTTGGCCCTCCCATGGTCTGCGGGACGCGGGGCGGGTGTGCGATTGGCTATACACGATACGATGTAATGACTCGCATCTTGAGAATTCTCCTATGGTATTTTCTTGAGTATGTATCATAATACACGTCGCAAGATTAATACTGTCGTGTGTAGCGTTATTCACGTCAGTCACAGCTGACAGCTGATTATTTGAGTGCACTGATCCCTATTCTATGGATCCACAGTGACCCAGCCTGAATTGTATAGAATGTTTAATCCATAGAATAGAGATTAGTGGTTGAGTAGCTCCCGCCCCGCGTCCCGCAGACCATGGGAGGGCCAAGTTTATAGCGGTCATGCTATAAGTAGATAACATAATAATCAATCGAAATTTAATTAAGTCAAAGTCAAAATATCTTTATTTTACATAGGCCTAACGTACAGGTTCTTGTAAAACGTCAATATTGTAATGTATTGTATTAATTTCAAATGTAAAGGTAACTTTAAAGTATTTCACGTGTATTTTTATTCCAAGGGTTACGGTTACAACATTTTAAGGATCACCTAAGTTACAGTTCTTGTGAAAACGAGCCCTAGTTCCCCAAGTTAATTTTTTGCCATTTTGTATGCATGACAAAAGTCAATTGACATTAAATCCATAAGATTCTTTTTTCTTATTGACTATTTCTTTTAAATTTTCATGCCTACGTTTTCTTGCATCGCTCATATCTTCTCTCCGTTTAATTGCATCCATCACATAAATAGGCTCTCTGACTTCCATTTTTCTATCTAATTGCGAATCAATTATTTCTGGGAGCATACAGTCTAGGTAAAAATTTTTAAATTTTTCTTCCATGAATTTTTTCCAGAAATCGTCATCTCTTTTAATATTTTCAATTTTAAAGTCTACTTTAGTCCAAACCGTAAAAATGCATTCACTTTTTTGCGTAATATGAAGTTGTCCTTGGATCTGATAATACCAGTCATGACTCGTATTTATTATCAGGTTTCCAGTTGGATTGCACTTCCAAAAAGTGATTTTTTTTAGATGGACCCCGTCATCTATACACATATTGGCAGACGCATATGGACATTTTATTTCGATGATTTTATCGTCATCTAATAATCCATCTGGACTTGCTCCAAGGTATGGTATTTCAGGATCCACAAATAAACCGCACTTTTTTATGTGACAAGGGAAACCGTTAACATTTCCCAAATAAGATTCCAACTGCCCCAGAGCAATATTTTCATAATCTTTGCCATGTTCAAAATGGCGGCCACTTTTTTTTAATTTTGACCACAAATTCCTTCCCTAGGCTTGCTGACAAGGTCAGATGTCGATTTTGAAAGCAATCGGCCCATTAACAAAAAAGTTCAAAATGGCGGCCACTTTTTTTAAATTTTGACCACAAATTCCTTCCCTAGGCTCGCTGACAAGGTCAGATGTCGATTTTGAAAGCAATCGGCCCAGTAACAAAAAAGTTCAAAATGGCGGCCACTTTTTTTAATTTTGACCACAAATTCCTTCCCAAGGCTTGCTGACAAGGTCAGATGTCGATTTTGAAAGCAATCGGCCCAGTAACAAAAAAGTTCAAAATGGCGGCCACTTTTTTTAAATTTTGACCACAAATTCCTTCCCTAGGCTCGCTGACAAGGTCAGATGTCGATTTTGAAAGCAATCGGCCCAGTAACAAAAAAGTTCAAAATGGCGGCCACTTTTTTTTAATTTTGACCACAAATTCCTTCCCAAGGCTTGCTGACAAGGTCAGATGTCGATTTTGAAAGCAATCGGCCCAGTAACAAAAAAGTTCAAAATGGCGGCCACTTTTTTTAAATTTTGACCACAAATTCCTTCCCTAGGCTCGCTGACAAGGTCAGATTTCAATTTTGAAAGCAATCGGCCCAGTAACAAAAAAGTTGAAAATGGCGGCCACTTTTTTAAATTTTGACCACATATTCCTTCTCTATGCTTACTGCGAAACTTAGATATCGATTTTTTAAAGCGATTGGCCCCAGTAACAAAAAAGTTGAAAATGGCGGCCATTTTGTAAGTAAGCATATTATTAATTCCTTGCACGCTTGTTGCAAAGGTTTTTCAATTTTTTAAGAATTGTGGTAGTTGACGTTTATGGTGTTGATATTTCGCGCGTAAGTTCTTATAACTAAAGGAATAATTTATGAGTAAATCGAAATTTTGACGTTAGGTCCATTTTTGGCCACCGGGCAAGAAAAGTTTGTGGCAGAATACCTTCCCGTCAGGTGAAGTCGATCATCCAGTCAACAACCTATATTTGAATAGAAATACCTACTCATACGACAAAAACAAATAAAAATAATATCAGTGAAACTCCAAAAAAATACTTTTACTATTTTAATTCTGCTTTGCGCTTACCGGTGCGGAGGCGCGGCGGTGCCGCTAGCGCGTTAAATACCTATAGTTGACTTCGATCTTCACCTATCATATAAGTGAGAAACAGATTAAAAGGCAATACAAAGTTTGCAAGGTCACACAGGTGTTACAGTGTTAATAACAAAATGGCTCCTGCACGGCTTTTCCCGATTTTTATGAAATTGTTTGTGTGAGTATTCGGTAGGTCCGAGAATAGAATTCAAACTATTTTTATACCCCTAAGTGAGAAATAATGTATATATGACAAAGCAACGTTTGTCGGGTCAGCTTAGTTTAGTTCGTCTACTTGCTCGAAAAAATTACAAATAATATAATTTTGGCAGCAGCCACGCTGGCACTGACGACCCACCCAGTTTTGGATAGAGTGAGACACACAATTTCAATCGCGAGCGACGCGAAAACGAAGCGCTTCTTCAAACAGACGTGGATTCGCCTTGAAAACTGAGACAGCACTGAATTTTTCATGCCGCGGACTCTCTAATATAAAGCGATTTCTGGAGACCATTTTTTCATAGTAAAATGTATGGCGTTTTTCGCATAAAAAGATGATTGATTTGGAGGTCATATTATTTGCTCTGTGGTTTGAATTAGAAATAACTTTGACGGTAAATGCATTATCTATACTTTCGTCCTATGTTTTAACCAAAAATATTTTCAATTATAATAACGAAATGGCTTGCAGAGTTAAAATAGAAAAGGTTGTTTTAGATGTTTTTGCCTAAGTGACGCATTTTTTTTCTCAAAAATCAAGAATTATTTTATAAATGTTTTGCGGTGTTTTTGTAGACTCGTTTACTATCCATCTGAGTTTTTTTTTTGATGTCGTATAATGAAGCGAGTGGTTCAATATAGTTAAATCCGTAACTCCCTTTTTCACGTTTTCCGCAGTCGCGCCCCTTAAAAGATAGGATAGCTTAAATCTCAATTTATCTATTTTTTATATCCTTAAGGGCAAAACAACGTTTGCCAGGTCAGCTAGTTGTCTATAAAACAGTAATAGCTTAGTGGTTCTGACCTCTGCCTCTCATGAGGAGGACGCGGGTTCGAATCGTGGGCACGCAACTCTGACTTTTCCGACTTATGTGCGTTTTTTAGGAAACTAAATATCACTTGCTTAACGGTGAAGGAAAATCGTGAGGTAACCTGCATGTCTGAGAGTTCACAAAAATTTTCTCGAAGATATGTGAAGCCCGCCAACCCGCACTTGGCCAGCATGGTGGACTATGGCCAAACCCCTCTTAGTCTGAGAGGAGGCTCGTGCCCAGCAGTGGGACATTAAAAGGGATTGATATGATGATGATGAGATGAATCGTCTATATACCTACTTGCCGACTTACGTCAGGAAAACAGAAGAAACACAAGACTGCAGGTGGTGTGAAATTATAAAACATACATCCAAATAACTACTTACTAATACATAAACAATCCTACACAAATAAAACGATGATATTTATTAATAAATACATATTAAAATATAGACTAATATATACAATATAACTATATACTACATGACATAGAAAAGATAAATAAATAAGATAAAATAGTCGTCGTTAGACACTGTGCTTAAGAAAATGACTTTTCACTAAATTTTTAAATATTTTTAAAGATTTAGACTGTCGTATCGTATAGGGGCAGCGCACGTACGTTGAGGCGCTATGATATTTTTACACGTGTCCAAGACCCACCGCATTGTTCTTTGTACCTAGGTTATTTAGTCATAGGTATGAAATTCTAGGCTTGTTGCTAAGGCTTTGAGAGAAAGGTCAATAAACGTTTGTTATTAATTGCAAGCACGAAACGATATTATATGTACTATCTCATTTCACTCTTGTATTAATTCTTGGAATACATATAGCTAGATGACAGAATATTATGCTGAGCATAGATGGTTGGATATACTCATACAATATCAGGGGTAGTAAACATGTGGTTTATGTTATTGTTTCATAAAAAAAGGTACTCAAACGGTATTCATCCGTCTGAAAAAAAAGTGTTATGATCGCGGCCGTGTCTTTTATATTGTAACAGATACCTGTAAAATACTTTGTGTAAAATGGTAAATATGTACCTAATGCAGGTATCGAGTAGTATACTTAATTAAATTAGTAGTAGTTGATTAAGCTGCAACACAAAATGTGTCCCCCCATTTGTTATAACCAATTTTTTTTTCTTCGCTTTGGGAGAAAAGGTTGAGTACCACTGCGATGCCGATGCGAAATAGAGCTGTATCAGAGAGCGATTGCATCTTAAATGGTAATCTATCAACATCGTTTTGTGTATGAAGCATCCGATCTTGTCTTGATTCAATGACCTGTATGACGTAACAATGCAAACCACGTGCAAATACTTAGCAAAACGATTGATTCAATTCTCTGTTACGAGTAGATTGACTTATGAAATTAAATGAAAAACTTTATTTCACATAGGCTTAGATATAAGCTCTCATTAAATGTCGAGACTCTACCGCCAGGTTCGGAAAGCAGGTTTGCACCGAGAAGAACTGGCAAGAAACTCGGTACTTGCTCTTTTAAAAAAAAATGTCTCAATATACAATTTTTAGTACTTAGTATGAAACAATAATATTTGGAGATTGTGACATTTGGTTTCTCACAATTCAGAAATCCCTCAGAAATTTTGTTTTTTTTTTTTCGGGGATTTATTATTATCCTAAAAGTTATCCGGGATGCTATCTATCTCAATTCCAATTTTCAGCTAAATAAGTTCAGCAGTTAGATACGGCGTGAATGAGGTAAGAGGTAGGTACAAAGGAGGAGGTTCCTTGCCAAAAATTTTGCCTGGAAGAGATAGTGGTATACAAAGGCCGCCTTTGTATACCGTTGATTGATATTTTATTTTGTTTTATGTATCTTTATTTATAATGTTTAAGTGCAATAAAGTGTTTCTTCCTCTGAAGAGAACGTTGTATTGTTTACCCTTTGTATACGGAACCCTAAAAAGGTCCATCGAGGCTAGTGCAGTCCGCGACGTGTCGTGAACGTACGGTGTAGTCCATCGTATATAACTTACGCAGCTGCCTTACATAAGGCTGGGATGTGCGCTGTGCGGGTACAGCGCCGAATAAATCTGCACTTTCACTCGTGACAGCCACGCTTATTAAGTTTGGGGACCACAGCTTAAAATGTGCAGTTGAACAAAATATAATATTATTATGTTGAAAGATTAAAAAAAAAAAGACCAATATATATATAACTAAGCCTTGTGAAAGGTACTATAATTATGGCATTGTGTGCTTTGGACGCTTTATCATAGCATGAAGCAATACAAAAACTGGCTATCTTAAGGGGCTAAGAGTACCGAATGACCTTGATGAAACCTAGCGCGGCGCGTCTTTTGCCGATGCTTGCGCCCCTAGCGGCCGCGACTCTGTACCACGCAAACTAGGTCAAAGACTATACACTGCAGAGGGTACAAATGTGTTATTTTATGGTATGATGCCTATTTTATATATTTATACCTGCGCATAAATTAAAATACTTATGCCTCTTGAGTTATAGTACTTACCTTTGAAATGAAATGTTCGATATTGTATACGATTCGAAATACCTATTGTTTATGCTTGTAGTAAGTACCTACGAATAATATTCCGTATCAGATTAAAATACTAAAATGTGGGTTGCTCAAATGAGTATTTCAGAAATATCGATATTAATTGACCTCCATATTAAAGTTTCGAAACGTGCTGCCCCATCGAAGGGTGAGAAAAAATGGGAAATGCTTTCCAAAAAACCAACTTCAAATGCCACTACAAAGAGTGAAATAATTTTTATTTAAATTTAGGTACCTACACCAATTCGAAGTCGGGCAATGTTTCATACAATCCCTAATAGTCCTTCTTACTTACTTGATGTGCGAAGAAATGACGAAGTCATAGACAATCGCCCGACTTCGAATTGGTGTAGGTACCTAAAATTTAAATAAAAATTATTTCACTCTTTGTAGTGGCATTTGAAGTTGGATTTTTGGAAAGCATTTCCCATTTTTATTTAATACTTTTTAGTGGGAAACAATAAAATGCACAAGGCGTTGTAAAAATACCCAAATCGCTTGAGGTGTGTTCATAAAAAGATATTGAAGAGATACCTCAAATTCACCTAGATCCCATCATCAGACCCTGACTTGATGACTATAGTCATCAAATCAGTATCTGCTAGCAAATGCACAAGTAACTATTAAAAATACCCAAGTCGCTTCAAGTATACTAGCAAAATTTGAAGAGTTCCCTCGGTTTCACCAAGATCCCATCATTAGACCCTGACTTGATGACTTTAGTCATCAAATCAGTATCTGCTAGCATATGCACCAGTAACTATAAAAAACACCCAACTCGCTCTAAGTATACTAGCAAAATTTGAAGAGTTCCCTCGATTTCACCTAGATCCCATGATCAGATCCTGACCTGATGACCATAGGACAACTTGGAAAATATTACTCTTTCTAATAATACTCAAATAGTTTCATGTGTCCATATAAAATTTGAAGAGTTCTCTCGATTTCTCCAGGATCCCATCATCAGATCCTGACCTGATTAAAATGGGACCATTTTGAAGCAAAACCCTCTTAAACAAAAAAAGAATTTTTCAAATCGGTCCACGCGTCTTCGAGTAATCGGGGAACATACATAGAAAAAAAAAAGATTCCGACGAATTGAGAACCTCCTCCTTTTTTTGAAGTCGGTTAAAAATAGGGAATCAGTACTTACTTCCTTACTTTTCTGCCGGAGCTGTGTAGTTTTTTTTTTTTACACACTACAAGTTAGTACTTGACTGCGATCTCACCTGATGGTAAGTGATGATGCAGCCGAAGATGTTAGCATACTAACTTGGAAGGGGTAAGTATAACTCACCCCCAACGGTTTCTACACAGCATCGCACCGGAACGCTAAATCGATTGGCGGCGCGTCTTTGCTGGTAGGGTGGTAACTAGCCACGGCCGAAGCCTCCCACCAGTCCAGTCCTAAGCCAAATTAGAAATTATAAAGTTCCAAAGTGGCCCGTGGCGGGAATTGAACCCGCGAGCTCCCACTCGAAACCGTTTTAATTTATATTTGGGCATTTTTACATTTTACACTAGTCCTACAGTCTACGTTAAATAGTCTTTGCACACCTAAAAAACTAACTTGAAAGAAAAAAAATATTTACACCTACTAATTAAAAGATAATGACTAAACTAAGTATATACAATATTATCTAAATTTACAAATGAGTAGAACCTCTTCAAAATCAAAAATTAGTTTCTAAAAACTCGCTCCGACACCGAAGTACAGTCCACCTTCGACAATTGTCCGTAACGGACTGCCGCAGGGCTAGCGGGTGTTTACAGGGCGACGGAGCAGCGACGTTCTCAAAAATATACTTAAATTTCGGGGGAAAATTACTTTACACGAAAGTTAGGAGGAGTAAAAATAAAACTCTCAAGTCGAAATGTTGCAATTTTTAAGACCTTTTTTTGTGTGCTAGAACTAATCAAAAAGCTTGTGCCGTTTTGCAGAGAATTTCCAAAGTATGACACGAGTAGATCCTCGTAAGGGATTTTTTTCTGAAAGCGGGTTTGTCTAAATTAAATTTTCTTTCAAGTCGAAATGTTTAGGAAACCTTTATCCTCCATTACGTATTTTTTCTTTGTGGATTCAATTAACGGTTATGTAGACAATTTGACTTAAACATGCCAATAAAACGCAGTTTGGCAGCTCTTCAAGCCTTAACAGTTATTGTTATAATTGTGAAAGCTCGAACGCTTGTACGTTTGCATGTTTGCCACCACAGATATGCCACCCTAAGATTTGGCTAATGTAGATTGCTAGTCCTACCTTGGATTAACTCAGAAAATTCCACGGTTCTCGCGGGATTTTAAAAGAACGTCATTTCAAAATGGCTCCACTGAATTATACATTTTCAAATCAAGTTTTATGGAGTAAGCTATAACGTTCTGCATTTTTATAAAACTAACGTTTTTTTACGCAGGTTTACCTGACTGTTTTCTCTACACTGTGTCCACGGCGAAGCTGTTACCGTATTTCGGAATAGCATTTTTTGCGGAGTGCTCGTTACAGCGGAGCCAATCGATAAGATTACCGTAAACTTATAATAACTAACTAGTGGACATATTATTACTTGTTTTCTTGCCGCCAAATGGTCAATTATTTGTTTTACCGAGTCTTTTCGTGAATTACCTATGTCGACTGGACCTACGTAGTTAGGTTTTCTTAGAAGCTTTTTTAAGGTGTTACGGCCCTACCAGCCCGCGAAATTCAAATATTATTTAGTTTTTCGCAAATATTAGACTAACTACACATTGTAGATTTATGGCAATGCATTTTGCGGGCCTACTTTTTATGCATCTACATGTTTTTAATAGAAACTTTGCTCGAAGGTTCCCACTCATCTCATATTGGTTCCCGAAATATATTTTTTTACAGTTTCCCAGATTTCGAGCTATCGGGAACCAATATGAAGTAAATGAGTATTGTTGAGCAGAGTTTTTATTAAAAACATGTAGATGCTTAAATGTTGTGCTCGCAAAACTCATTGCCATTAGGCTAAGTTGCGCATAATTAGCCCAATATGAGCGAAAAACTAAATAAAACTTGAATTTTCGCGCCCGGATGGTACCCATCGCCCTTAACAGTTATTGTTATAATTGTGAAAGCTTGAACGCTTGTACGTTTGGGTGTTTGCCACCCTAAGATTTGGCTAATGTACATTGCTAGTCCTACCTTGGATTAACTCAGAAAATTCTACGGTTCTCGCGGGATTTTAAAAGAACGTCATTTCAAAATGGCTCCACTGAATTATACATTTTGAATAGTTTATATACCTAATAAAATCTAAGTTTTATGGAGTAAGCAGAAAGTTTATATAACGTTCTGCATTTTTATAATACAAACGTTTTTTTACGCAGGTTAACCTGACTGTTTTCTCTACACTGTATCCACGGCGAAGCTGTTACCGTATTTCGGAATAGCATTTTTTGCGGAGAGCTCGTTACAGCGGAGCCAATCGATAAGATTACCGTAAACTTATAATAACTAACTAGTGGACATATTATTACTTGTTTCCTTGCCGCCCAACGGTCAATTGTTTCTTTTACCAAGTGTTCTGAGAGGCTTTTTTTAGTGACAGGAATTGCCTAACGCGTACCACGTTTGACATGAATTACAGGATTCACTTGTGTATTTACCACGCTCCCTTCAGGCCTTAAGCATAGGTCTTAGCATAAGCTCCCGTCAGGACATTAGAGGCAGCTCCCGTCACCATCGCCGGCAGCCTAGTCCTGGGAGACTGGGTCGGCCTTTTGAATGATTGTATCTCCTATCGTTGAAATACCTACATTCAATTTTACACTCTAATAAACCAACGGAAGAAAGCGCTTGGAGAGTTTGAGTTTATTTAATTTCATTGCTAAACAAGTGACTTTTTATAGTAAAATAAAAGTTAATAAAATACTTCCCTACGTATCTTTTAAAATAAAACTCTTCAAAAATTATATTTCCCACCGTTGACTTAAAATACCAATCGGAATAATTCCGAACGTCTGGGAATAATATAATTTACATTCTAAGCATCAGTGCCCGCCATTATCGTTCCATTATTAACTTCAAGTAGTAGAAGTCGTGAATATAAATATGCATAAGCCATAAGCGGCCCTCAATACATTTTTGTTGTGCAAAATCTCCGAAACTCTTTAATTGCATCGTTAGCCTCCGCGGAGGCATTGTTCTGGGCGGAGATAAAAAGGGTTATTGAAATTTTTACTCTGAACGCCTCTAGCCACCGGCCCTTTGGCATAAAGATTTTTGATGAAGCGGTATTAAGTAGGTATTAAACATATTTATATTCTTTTAACAGTTTCGATAAATGCTGGATTATGTCTGGGTTTATTTCGAACGGGTTAAAAGTTTTCTGTAATTGTTTCTGTTTTACATCAAAATAAATCTTAGTTCACCTTTACAAAGTTCCATTACCTATTTGTTAGGTAGGTACCTAATTGTAGTCGCATGTATTAACACACGTTAATCACGGTTGACTTTGGTTCGTCCACGGATCCCCTTATTTCAAATCTCTCATTTGATTGCGTAGAGAATAGAGATTCTGAGAGACTCTAAGCCTTCTTATGAGGCCAGTAGGCAGTAGGTACTTAGTCACCGAGTTATAGGTATCAATCCAGTAGGAGATTGCGGGTTCAATTCCCGGTTGGACTGGTAGAAGGCTTCAGCTGTGGCTAGTTACCAACCTATACCAGCAAAGACTTGAGATGCTTTATAGAAACCGTCTGGGGTGAGTTTACTTAGTCCTTCCAGTTACTTACCATCGGGTGTGATTACAGTCTACTTAACTTAAAAAAAAATTCACACTATGGGTACAGTTAAAAACCCTGCTGATCAGCAAGTATATAATAATGCTGTGTGAAGAAGCATAAATTCTGTGTATAAAATACCAAGTGCAATTACGAATTAGTCTCAAAACACCGCACAGCGGGACACCCACATCGATGCTCGTGTCGTGACAGTATGCTGTAACAGACATACATAAGTACCTACATCACAACAGTATGCTAGTTTTTGCGCACTTGTGATCGACACATTTTTTATGATCGAAATTTTTCCGAGTTGTAACAATGTTCGCGGTCGCTGATTCGTTTCAACGTTTTTTGGCTTGATATTCGCGAGTTGTGAGAATGTTTGTGAGATAATTTGGTGAGTTAGGAGTTTTACAGGTAATGGGGTATTTTGTGGTATGAGTTACTTTGGTGATTTATGAGGAAAAGCTTTTTTTTAAACATTTGGCGAAAGACAATGGATTTTTGCGGCAATTGTTATTATTGAATAGCTACCTATGAAGTCCATTCGAAGATTGAGAAAATCTTAGTGAATTTTATCACACAGATTTTTTTTACGAAAAAAAAATTAAAGCTCTACCAAATTACTCTATAATGACATTTACAACTTAACAAAGGGAGAGAAAAGAATGTGTGAAAGCGGCTTATTGCCAGTTATTTGTATTGATATCATTTCTTAACCTTACGAAGTTACGTCTATTAGTGATAAATACATAATAACTGTTTTTCCTACAGGGCAACTATCACAATTTCATGGAGCACAATTAAAATCGGTTTAGCAATTCATGAGGCCCCAGGGTGCCGCTGACGTAAGGTAAAATAATTACTGCGTGCAAAAAACGATCCGACACCGTTTGTCGTTACGTAACGTTTATAGTTCACGCCAATTAGCTGTAACTAACTTTTTAATACAGTTGCTCAAAAAGTGGCGTATTGCAGGGACGTATAGCGTTCGGGATGTGGGCTATTACATACTCGTGCTTTTTTTTTACCTTTCCCGAACTCACACCCGAACATCTGGAGTTCCTCAGGGATCTCATTTAGGGCTAATCCTATTTTTGCTCTTCATTAATGACATCGCCGAGGTCATAAGATATAGTAAATGTTCCATATTCGCAGACGATCTCAAGATTTATCGTGTGATAAAGAACGCCGACGATAGTCGCTTGCTCCAAGAAGACCTAAACTCCATCCAAGACTGGTGTATGGAAAATAAAATGATACTAAATGCTTCAAAATGCGCACATATAAAATTTACTCGCAAAAAGAATATAATAAATTCGAAGTACTTTATACATAACCAGCAGCTTGAAGAGGTCTCTGTCATTAGAGATCTCGGCATTATCCTCGACAGCAAGCTCGCGTTTAAAGATCACATCGATCACATTGTCAGCAAGGCATGGAAATTGCTAGGTTTTATCAAGCGTAACACCGCCGATTTTAAGAGAACCGACTGCATCTCCAGGATCTACAATGCGTTAGTACGCAGCATATTAGAATACGCAGTCTCGGCATGGAACCCGCATTACAAATCGCACATTGACAGAATAGAGCGAGTACAGCGTTCCTTTACGAGGTATCTGGCCTTCAAAGACCATACAATTCCCTACAGAGCTGACTATGAAACACGCTTAAAACACTTCAAACTACACCCCCTTGAAAAGCGAAGGCAAGTTACCGATCTCATAACTCTTTTTAAAATTGTTCGCCATGATTTGGATTCCCCTGACCTTCTCCAACAAATAACCATCAACGTCCCCCGTCGTATACCCCGAAACCCTCAACTAAAAACATTTATTCCAAAATTTTCTAAGACAAATTTAGGCCAATTTTCTCCTATTAACAGAATAATTAACGCTTATAATAGTTTGACCATACCGGACATTGACATTTTTCACGACTCATTATTTTGTTACAAGAAAAAAATCCACTTGCATGCACTTATTAAATTTTAAAATTTTACTTTGTAACTTTGCACTTAAATATCTTATTTTGTAACTATTCATAACCGTCAAATATCATTATAATATTATTATATCAGCAAATCTGTTTAATTCTTAAGACTAATGAATGTAGGTAAATTATATAATTGACATTGTAAATTTATTTGTAGTTAATGATTACTATTAGTTATTACTATTTATTTTAACCGGACAAACTGTTAATGCTGTGTATACCTGTAATGGTTACTGTACTCGGACTAGACAAATATAATGTAAATTTATTAATGACTATACAGTATATCGCTGGTGTATCTATTAAATAAATAAATAAATAAATAAATAAATAAACTCGTGCGTTATCTTTCCCAACTGTCAAAATAATGTCTATTAAAAAGAAAAACCAACCATGAAGTTTTTACTAAAAAAATTCATAGAAGTTTTTATGATTCATGCAAATACGTATATTTCTAAAAAGAAGCTACTAATTTGTTTCAATATCAGATTTGATTGAATGAGTTTGGTTAGGTTTCATTTCATCTCATTAAATTTCATTTTCATTTCATATCAATAAAAAAAATTCTACTGAAGACTTGGCTGCATGGGCATAGTTCCCTTTGCGTACCAGAATATTATTTAGTCTATGACCAAATTATATATAATAATTTTTTTTAATCACCAGAATGGGTGAAGAAAAAAAAAACTGCTTATATTCTACGGTTGGCGCCATTTTTCAGAAATTTTCTTTGCGAGTTTAGTTGTTTGTTGCACAAAATGCTTCGGAAAACATTTTACCGGAAAAGTCAAAAAGTCGCTACATATCTACATACGACGAATTTATTGCGTGGAGAGAAGAGAAAAAAGCAAATAGTTTTTCAGAAAATGTTAAGTTAGTTGAGTTTATTGTGTTTTTATTATTTTATTAAATTGCTTCATTTTTTCGCAACTGTATTAAAAATAATCGTTCAGTACACGTGCGGAACCGTCATTGCAACTTGTTCCGACTGTCAACCCTCGCCTTCGGCTGCGCCTCGGCTCGGGTAGACATTTGTCGGAACTCTTTGCAATAACAGCCTTTCCGCACTTGTAATGAAATATACTATTTTATCCATGAAATATGGTAAATATTACGCGATAGAATTATTAAGAAAATACATACTTAAGGAGCACACCACGGCTGTGCCCGCGAAATTCAAATATTTCGTGGTTTTTCGCGATTTTTAAGCTAATAAGACATAATAGGCTTATGGCCGTCAAATTGCGATAATCCCAATATCTGCTTCACGTGTTTATATAAAAATCTCTGCTCGAAAGTGTCCAGTTAAAGAAATTAGTCCAAGATTTGCGAGTTACTCACATAAAACTCGATACTCGGACTAATTTCCTAGGATACACATTTTTATGCAAAGATTTTGATATAATCATGTAAAGATGATACTGCCATTCTCGCAAATTGATTGCCATAAGCCTATCATGTCTAATTAGCGTACAAATTGCAAAAAACCACGAAAATTTTGAATTTCGCGGGCAGAGCCGTTGAGTTCACGTTAATACCAACATAATACCATCTTTTTTAGAAACAATTTTTTACTATTTATTTTTCTTTTTGGAAGATATCGTGCAGGGGTTTAACTTTGGTTCATTTATCCCCACAAACATTCACTCTCACATTTGTAGGATGTTCATTTTCTATATCCACTATCCCTTTTCTTACGAAACAACTAAAGGCATAGATATAATTTCGCCGTTTAAACGCAAGTCCAGTTCAAAGGCCACTTCTATTTAACTTATAATATGGGTCGGTTAGAGTAAATTGTACTTATTACGCTGTCTTCTAACAGAATTGATCGCGCAGTGTCCCAATATTTCGAGACTACAATATCGGTCTTGTTTCGAACCGTACTCGGAACGTAACTTGATCCTCTTTATCTGAACTGACTGACTCACTATTTACTCTACTGTCACGTATGACCCTTTGTGATCGTTTTGTAATAATAGATAGAGAGCCGTTCTTCTGTAGGTTGATTTATGACTAAGGAATAGCGCTGATGGCGTTGTAACTAAGTACTCACCTTATATTATTCGTACTATCACTAATAATATAACGAACTAATATTACTAATAATATAAGGACATAACTAATATTATACAGGGTTTAATAAAAAAATACCAAGTATTTCTAAGCCTTGTAGTTCCTGTCATAAAAACTAAAAACTTTTGCTCCACAAGTTTTCAAAAGTCCGTATTCATTTATTTCATCAATCAATACATATAATAAATCTGTTGTTTGTCTGTTTGTCTGTCTGTTTGTACGGGCTAATTTTTGGAACGGCTGGACCGATTCCAATGAAATTTTGTGTGGTGGTAGCCTATGTCCCTGGTCAACATATAGGATACTTTTCATCCCGGTAAAATAAAGAGTTCCCGTGGGATAGTTAAAAAACTGCAATTAATTTAACAGCTTTGTAAACAACAACTAATGAACTTAATTTAGTAAAATTGGATATGCTGATACCTTATGTTGCCTTTTTAACAAAATATATATATAGTAAAACTTATTAAATCCAATCGAGTTCCCGCGGGAAAGAAAACATTACAAAAACAGTTAGCAGGCGTCTTTCAAGTAACGGATTTTAATGAAATTTTATGATCCTACTTTATATATATGCCCGGTCAACATTTAAGATACTTTTCATCCTGAAAAATTTGAGAGCACCCGTGGGATGTTTAAAAAAACCTATAGCTACTTATCTCCGTAGCACAATCAAAACGGGGTCGAAATATCGACAGTTTAAATCGTCCTTTTGATCGTGCAACTAGGTATAACTATACAAGATAACCCGTACGTAGCAGGAACGGGTTGCTACGTACACCGCAGCGCATCAGAATGCTTAATTACAATATCTGGGCGTTGGTATCATCTCAGAATAAGATAAGTTTGGTTAGTATAGATATTACAATCCACGATGACACGTCCCCACTCTATCTTACTCCATGCGAATTGAGTAACATAAGCGATTTCGACAGAGTGTATAAGTAGAGGAAGACCAAAGAAGATATAGGTAAATTGTGTAAAAGAAGATAGCACGTTGACAGGAGAGATTGGAAGAAGACTCCTTTACGGGTCCATCGAACCCAAGGACCACTCATTTTGTACGGGAAATCTTGGGAAAAATTAAGAAATTCCACGGGAAACATTTTTGTAAAAAAAACGAACTGCACGCGGGCGGAGCCGCGGGCAACAGCTAGTACAAAATAAAATCGGCCAATTGTGAGTCGGGTTCGCGCACCGAGAGTTCCGTACTACATCAGAAAAAAAATAAAACCATTTAAATACCTTTTTGTACCGAACCGCAAACTACATTTTGTTTTTTGATGTATACGTATGTGTATGTTTGTTACTCCATTACGCCGCAACTACAGAACAGATTTTTCTGATATTTGGCAATGAGGTAGATTGTTCTCTAGATTAACACATAGGGTACGATCCCCACTGGACTAGTGAAAATCAGCTAAGAAAAAGAATCACTAAGGAAGGAACTTTTGATAGAAAATCAATTAGAATCAGTGCATATTAATGTAATTATCAGACTGGAGCTTGACTGATTAAATTGGAGCTCGTAAATAAAAATAAAAATAAGTTGCAAGTTTTAGTTGCGCCAGCGCAGTCCGTGGTCTTAAGACTTATGATCCGAGACGGTAATCTGTATCCGAAACTAGGTGAAAAACAGAAGGTATATATAGCATATAGATAGCATAGATTTTTTAAATATCATATATCTACCAGTAGCGGGAACGTTCTGTAACAGCATTAGTTAGCAATAGGGTATTTGACTCCAATTTTTTTATTACTTTATTATAAAGTAGAATTAAAATAATGACGTGCACTGAAAGAACTAATTAAATCGATCAAATAACAAAAAAGTTATAAGCATTTAAAGATTTGTGATTAGACAGAGATAGCAACATGAAATTGTGACGTCACACCTTACCAATGCCATAGTAGCTTCGTGCGGCTTCATACAAATTTTCGTTTTGCGAGAAAGGGATAGAAGATCCCCCCACTCCAAAGTTTAAACGCCTGTAACTTTGTAAACCTTCGTTGGATTTTAATATTTCTTTCACTGCACGTTATTATTTTTATCCTAGTTTATAATAAAGTAATATTTTTTATCAAATTCAAAAGTAGTGAACGACCCAATTGTGCAGTAAAGTGACGTCACCACTAACTGGCAGGCCCCACCGATTGGTTACTGGGCCGTCGACAATTAAAACTGCACACAAATCTCGCCTGTGGGCGTGTCGCTGCATGGGAACCTGGCCATTTAACCCGACCATATTTTCTTAGCTTACAAGCTATAAGCTGACAGCGATTAATTCTGATGCAGTCCCTTCCAAACTTCTAAGAAGTTGTCCATTAAAACGTGTTTACTAGACAATAGTCATAGTTTTGTTACCACGTTTAAAATATTACTGCTGCCTAGAATTTTATTGGAATCGTAGTATCTTCATGTTCAATCGCTAGCTTGGTATTTTTATGTTTATTTTTTTACCTGATGACGATTTTTTGATTTTTCGAACTAGCGAGGAATAAAGTTGTATTTGTTAGGTTCATGTCCATTTTGATTTACCGCATTGGATTAAGTTTTTCCGGAGTAGAAGTGGAAAACTGCACTATATTTTGTATATAAAATTATCACTACTTGCATAAAAATCAATGACAAAATATGCTACCTACGCTAAGAGGACGTGAAAGAGTTGTAATGTTATGTTGAAGCCAAAAATGTCTCAAATATGGCGACGCGCGTCGTACATTATGGTACCGATGTCGATCACCTACATTGATAAAAATGGGCATTCTTTAATGTAATACCGTTAAATAAGTCGCTTATAACTCAGGCCACAGTGTACGTATTAGTCTCTAACTCGGCAGTAAACTAAGGAACGAGGTGTAATTGTTTTATGTGAGGCACAAAGGGGTCTGTTAAAACGATTGCCCAGCGTTTAGTGCCTGACTTAATTTGTTAACACCTCTCACTGTGTGACCGATACTTTACAAGCATACTCAAGTAGAACTTGAGAGTACGTATTTGTTCTTGTACGAGTACATATTATTGTTAACGAAAGGATGTGACCCTTTTTGTTGCAGTTCAATTTGTAAACCTTGTGATTGGGTTACATTAGCGGGATTCGGCGAATATTCGTGCTATCTCCGTATTGCCGAAGTTGAGTAGATCGTCAATTTGCGTTGTCGGGTTCACTCAAATACTTATCGGAGCACTGTCGGTAAACTGGCGCGCATCAAAGGATTTCATTAGAAGCGAGTTAGTCGACTGCTGATATTCTGACAATGAGACACGAATTTCCACACAAAATTGTATTCTTCGGCCGTAGCATTTGAATATGATAAATATACCTCTTAGTTTTCAGCCATTGCAGTTCGTAAGTTTTATAAATTAATAAAGTAGGTACCCATTTACTATAAGCGACTGAGTATATATTTTTTCATAAGTACATTGGTAAATATTTTTACAAATCACAATTCACATGCATGCTTTTTAATTAACACTGAGTATATTAATTAAAAAAATCTAGTCTAAAATGAATATTTACTATAAAAATTGTCACATGTTATGACTTAAATTAAAAAAAGTTGTACGTGACCACGACTTGTACCAATGTATCGAAATATCGACAGTTAAAATCGTCCTTTTCAATGTGATTTTTTTCTGAAACCACGAAATATATCAAAAATCATAAAATCATGTGAAAATTTGTACTGGTGGTAGAGCTCTTCTTTCAGGGTTCGGCCGGGTAGGTACCACTGAGATAAAATACTCTACACTGTGGTATTGCCGAATTTCTCTATTTATTACTTTACATTACTTCAGCACGTACTCGTAATTGATTTAAAAACAATATCAGATTACAGGCGTAATTCGTGCTCTTACGGGAGAAAGTGCTCATATTACAAATTGGATGTAAGGGACAATATAATTTTATTACGCCAATAAAACACTTGCACTGAGAGCCTGAGTTGGCAGACTATGCCAGACCTATGATACTTAAATAAGCACTTTCACACTACACGCAGCATATTAGATTATTAATCAATAAGACTATTAAAGCTAAACTAATTTTTAATGCCTCGATTCGACAGGATTCGCATTTTTTGAAGTAGTTACCTAATAAATAATATACTTTGAATCTACTATAATAATAATGGTTCCATCATGCTTACGAGATGTCCATAATGTTTTCAAAAGTGTATGAAGCTTACCAATCCCCATTCTGAAATAGTTTTCGTGTCCTCGTCTGTCTCGTGAAACCTATATGTATACTCCGACTGTTAATTCGGTGCAGTAAAATGACGTTTCTAAATGTCATCTAGTAAATTTAATATACCAAATAAAATATATATAAATCAAATGTTTCACTTGAGTATAATTCTGTTTAGAAGATCACTTAGCGTTTTACGGTTTTAAGTTTTAAAAGTGAAATATAGCAAATAAACGGGCGTTTAGAAAAACGAAACGTCAGTGTACTGTAGGTCGGAGTATAGGTGCGAACATATAAACCGATTGTTATAAACCTATAATACAATCTTACAAGAAGTTGCATACGCACACGTTTTCCAATATACGACATAGGCTGTATGTTTATCGCCAAAATCTTCGCTGAGTGACGTAAGTCTGGCATTGCCTTCTTTTCACTTCCAGTGCTACTCGTTGTAGGGTTCAATCCTTGACCGCAACGATGCGTCATCGGCGAGACGCGATGATGTACGGCGAGCGGGAGTGACGCTAAATGTCATCCCTTGTGGGTCAAAGGCGACGTGTGTGAACTTGTTTCTTGCGGCATCGCTGGTTTTTAATTGTGTTGTTTGGCAAAGTTAAGTTGAAAGAAAATAGTAGTTTATGAAACGGATGCATAATGGGGGGTATTAAAACATGAGTGTGAGTTGAAAACGAGCCGCAGGCGAGTTTTTTAATAGTATCACACGAGTGTTTTAATACCTAATTATGTAGAGTTTCATACACTACTTTATCTACGCTCAAATTATCATAAATCCAAACCATCCAAATCTTGCTAACGTTTGTCGTAAATCCTTCACTTTGTTGGTAAAAAATTGTGGGTCATTTTTGTTGCAATTACTAAAATGTCAGGTGGAGTTAAATTTTCTTTAGTAGGTTTCACTGCTAGACATTTTTCCGCGCTAAATTTTGACTAAGTAACAAAAATAACACATTGAAATGTTAAAAGTAAGGTATGGCGCCAAAATTCAGTTGTAAACTGCGTATAGTCTGTGAAAAAAGTCATGAAACAAAAAAGAGTAGAAAAATATTTATACAAATCAGATAAAGTATATTTTTAGTGCATAATTAAATAATCAAAAATTTTACATAATTCTTTTCAATATTCTGTATGAACACACTTTTTAATCAGTCATAAGGCAGAGAAAAATTATTGTTTCCGTGAATTAATTGTTGTCTATGGTCGATCATGGCACATCCCATGACTACCAACCAAATGTTGTCTGTGGACTCCATATAAAAAAAAACAAAATTGAGGATTGGCTCTACAGTCTCTTTTGGCTATGACGACCACAGAGAAAAGAAAGTTATTCCCTGGTCTGTGATGACGACACATAAAAATACAGGAACCCAGAGCCGCGTATCGTAATAGAAATTATTCAACTATCTAGAGATATTTCCATAGTACAGCGATGTTATAATGAATAACTTTTTAATAATTATAGAAGTCTGTGAATAAAGTAGGTCAATATGTGACACATTTTGATTTCATAATTCGAACTTTAAGCAATGAGCGTAGATAAAAGTTATTTCTTTTTACGATGTCTCAATCTCACATGTATTGTACTAAACCTCTCAGACTTCAAAGTATAGCATAGGTCAGATGGAATCATTTGAAGATATTTTATATGCGATTACCGTAATCGGTACCCGTATAGAATTGATCACATATTAATGTGAATAGTTAAACTTTTTATTTAGTTTTTTTCACTTTTACAAGTAAGTTCGGAATAATAGGAATTTGTTAAGCATGGCTGCAGCAAAATAAGTTTTGGGCCGTGTCTTGTATGAATGCTGAGCAGCGAAGGATTCCAGAGCTTCAAAGAATAGAATCCTGAGCGTAGTGAGCTGAGCTGAGCTGAGCTGAGGTAGCGAGTCATTCTAACACAAGAGATCCATCCATACAAAATTGCGGTCATGCGCAACACACACACTCACAATTTTCATCTCCATACAACAAGGAAAATGATAAAATCAAGGACGACAAGAAAAACAATTGTACCTAATGTTAAAGCGAGGCGGCAAAGCATTCCTGCCCTAGGGCGACAAAGTATTAGGTTCATGAATTACCAAATATTGGAAATGCTTTTCCGGCCAAGGGAATACCATCACATCGTTCTTTTCCGAGCTAGAGAGATGAAAGGGATATTATTCTCATAATTTGCTCAGCGAATAACGTGGCAACGTGCTCTTCGCGGCGATACGGTGCGCGACAACTCCTGCGCAGATTTTATCACGCGCCGTGTTCACTATTGTACTGTCATCACACTTGTTATATGTTTTTTTTTTTCACTTTTCACAAGTTGTACTTTGACTGCAATCGCACCTGATGGTAAGTGATGATGTGGTCGAAGATGTTAGGTATCGGACTAACTTGGAAGGGGTTAGTGAATCACCCCTAACGGTTTCTACACAGCATCGCGCCGGAGTTATCAGAGACATTGCAAACTTATGATAGGCTCCAATCAATTGGTTCAATAAAATTAGTGTTAGTATTTCCTTCATAGTTAGTTGGTTCAACTCTTGGTTGACGTAAAATTTTGATTTTTTTTTATCGTTGATTAAATAATATATAAATAAATAGTGAACTTCAATTCAGTTACTTATTTTGTAATATATTTTTAGTCATTAACAAAATGCGTCTAGGTCTGGTTAGTCTGTATATGCTTTGCTGAAATCGTTTTAAACTAACCAAGTAACCACTGTCGAAGCCAATTACTCACTAAAACTTCCAAATACCTAGTAGAAGTCCCTTACCTTATTACAGTTTACGCGAGTACCCAGTTTGAAACGATTTTAGATAATGAATTTCTGCACACAAACAAGATAAAAGGAAACCGACTCCAAAGTGTGCACCAAACAACAAAAGCGAAATAAGAGGTTGTGTTGTTGATTTATAACAAAAACGGCAATTTAAAGCTCGTGCGTTTTCGCGTGACGCGCCCACGCCCACGGTCACGGCCCCTCGCCCACGCGTGATTATAACAATGTCCAAAAAAACTCGTTTAGTCATTTGAATGCGCTCCCCGGTTGCGTTCAGTTTGTGAAATGAGATAAATAAGGACATTAAACTTGGCCCATCTCGTGAACACTAAAAAGAGATTTTCTTCGTCTCTCTACTGCTAACCTCGCTTGGAGGTCCGGGTTTGATTCCTTGCACGGGCTCATTTGGAATCTTATCTATACAAATATTATAAAGCTGAAGAGTTCTTTTTAGGGTTCCATACCAAAATGGTAAAAATGGAACCCTTATGGTGAGACTTTCTCCGTCCGTCCGTCCGTCCGTCCGTCCGTCCGTCTCTCACACTCGATTATTTCAGTAACTATTCAAGCTATCGACTTGAAATTTAGAATAGTTATAGGTAATAGTGACCCGACGTCATAACAATTGTAAAAATTTGAAAATTGTTTTTATTTTTATTTAAAAAGGGGGGAAAACCGGGTCGACAAAATTTCAAAATGAGATAAAAATATTGAGTGGGGTATCATATGAAAGGGCGTTACTTTTGTATTCTAAAACTAATTTTTATTTATTTTTATGCTTGATACTTTTTGATTTATTGAGCAAACTGTCGAAAAAAATACCGTCCCCCCCCCCCCCCCCCTTATCTCCGAAGTTTACCGATCGAAAAATCTGAAATAATTATGATCAATAGAAGTTAACGTATATATTTTACAGAAAAAATAAAATCAACTCGCTGACTAATATACTTTTTTTGATAATAACAATAATCCGCCAAAAACATAGTTACGTTTGCGGTTTGCCAACAAAAGTACCGACATGTAAATTATACTCGTAAATTCATGAACAAAAGTGATTCTTTCAATGTTTTACTTCTTTTATGGTATGGAACCCTCGGTACGCGAGTCTGACTCGCACTTGGCCGGTTTTTTTTCCTTTCTTTGAACTTTTAACGTGCTAGGGACTAAGTAGGTACTGGTCCGAATCGCAAAATTATTTTGTGATAATTATTGTTATTTTGCTGAACATTATATATATATATATATAATATTTTTTCATAATTAGCGGAACGGATTCATTTGTTTTGATATAATCCGCTACTTTTCGTCCCGACACCGGGACATCCTCAGGTCCCTCCCAGGTTACGTAATAATCAACTTGGTATGACAGAATTGTTTTCCTTTATACTTAAGTTCTAAAAAATCCGCCACACCACTAAATTTATTTGTATGTTTAAGTAGCCTCATTATAAGTGGATATGTAAAAAGCGAAATTCTGTAGCAGACAAAAGTAATTTCTAAATTGATCTGCGTGACTAGGATGTAGTATGATAAAAGCTCTCTTCTTTTGTCGCTCTCTTTGTTCCTTCTAATCCATATAAATAGACAGAGAAAAGTGGTTGATAAAAATAGAGTGAATTATTTATTTTACATGCTGGGTTTGGTCTGGCCATGCGGTTTAAGTGTTCCAGTATGATGCTGTGTAGCAACCAATAGAGATTATATACCCCGCCCAAGATAGTCTGCTTAAAGTTTGTCAAAAATCGGAGATTTAAAAAAAGTCTTCAAATTCAAAATTAAAATACAAAGCATGAATAACCCAAAAATAACAATTTTGACTTAATTACATTTCACACACTTTACAACAATACCAAATATTACTAGCTTAATTGCACATTTGCTTTATCAAACATTTTTACGATTTTATATTTTTTATCGAGTTTTTTTTAGCATAACATGGATCTCGTGGGTGCCCAAATTACATGATCGGATACCATTTCATTAAACCACATCGTAAATAAGGTATTGCTATTATACGAGGTTAACGAGGTACCTACAATTAATGATTTTAAAATTATTAGAACTTAAAAATATAGTAGGTAGGTATGTTGATAAAAAAATTATAGTATTATGCTTCTATCTAGAAGATAATTTTAGCGGAAGTCTATTAAACTAAAGAACTGCAAATTATTGTTTAGCTAAAGCTAAGTAATTATATACGTGAGTTTCAAGGAATATACAGGATAGACGAATTAGAAGGATACTTTTAATGTGAACTGAGAGACAGAGATACAGAAAGGCTGAGGCGAGCACCAACGCCGAAGTCTAGATCTGAATCATTGATAATAAAACTCAGGATATTGGCATCCGAACGATTTACTTAAACCTTATTTGTTAAAGCAAACAGTAGCGCCATCTGTCAAAATTCTATTGGTGATTGTTGGGAGAACTATAGCGTGGCCTTACTGTTGGTGGCAAAACAAACATTTTTGGCACCGATAAACTGGCGACATGTTCTTGGCGCCGTCCGCACTGTCCAAGGTCTATTATCTGAAGTGAAATCATAAAATTCAGTGTCTTTTGAGAAATTTTCAATTATGGTCAATTTGACGTCAAAGCGCGTATGACCTATGTTCTACTCAAAATTGGAAGATCAGCAGATCTTGTACGTATTACAACCAGACATGCAAGATGCAGAGAGCGGTGGCATCCTTATGTGGTTGACATCCAACAAACTCGCACGAAACGTTTTTCTTCCACGTTTCTGATACGAACCGCTGAGGTGTGGAACGCCCTTCCAGCCTCCGTGTTTCCAGCCAAGTATAATCTGGGTGCCTTCAAGAGAAGAGTGAATAGGCATTTTCTAGGCAAGCGCGCTCCAACCTAGACCTCATCATTGCTTTCCATCAGGCATGATTGTCGTCAAGCGCAAGCCTATCTACAATAAAAAAAAGACATGAGTTTACGTGCAATAAGGATTTAAGTTCCATAGACCTTTAGCTTATTGACTCGAAAAAACACAATATCTTTTCAATGGTAGATGAACAAGCTACGTTGCGCCGGCGCGCCGCGTCAGCAAATATTTGACATCCGCGTCTGTCTTCCCGCCACACATCCTCTTACTCATGCCGTGTTTTACCATGACGTTGGATGTACTCGTGTCTATGGTATCGGCGCCATGGACAATCATCATAAATAAAAAAAATAATTGGTCAGGTGCGAGTCGGGCTCGCGCACTGATGGTTCCGTACTATATTAGAAAAAGTTGAACTATAAGGCCCGGTTGCCACCAAAGCGGAGCTGGGTTTGAGTAACCAATCAGATTTAGTCATTTTGACATCTCCTCTCCATTTCGGAGATGTCAAAATGACGAAATCTGAACGAAATCTAGGTTATTTTCGTTACGGAATTTCTGGATTCGGTCGCCACGCTCAAGACCCGCGATAGAGCGGGCCACTCCGAAAGGCCCGCGATAGAGCAGCCCGTCGGAGTGGAGGGGTGTTAGGTTATTTTCGTTACGGAATTTCTGGATTCGGTCTCCACGCTCAAGGCCCGCCATAGAGCGGGCCATTCCAACCGGCCCGCAATAGAGCTCAGCTCAGTCAGACTCGCGCACTGAGGTTTTCGTACTAGGTAGGTAGGTACTACAGTAGGGATAAAACAATTGGTCAAGTGCGAGTCGGGCTCACGCATTGAGTCGGCTCGGGTTCCGCACAATCATGACCAATTCAAAAGAATTTTAAAGTAAACTGAACACCCAAACAGCGAAAGCCCGCTAAATTCGAAAACAATTAAAAAAACCGGCCAAGTGCAAGTCGGTCTCGCGCACCGAGGGTTCCATACTATAAAAGAAGTAAAACATAAAAGAATCACTTTTGTTCATGAATTTACGAGTATAATTTACATGTAGGTACTTTTGTTGGCAAACCGCAAACGTAACTTTGTTTTTGCCGGTTTATTGTTATTATCAAAAAAAGTATAATAGTGAGAGAGTTGATTTTATTTTTCCTGTAAAATATGCGTTAACTTCTATTGATCATAATTATTTCAGATTTTTCGATCGGTAATCTTCGGAGATAAGGGGGGGAACGGTATTTTTTTCGATAGTTTGCCCTATCGAAAACTATCAGGCATAAAAATAAATAAAAATAAAAAAGATTTTCAATTTTTTATTATTGAAATGACGTCGCGCCGCAATTACCTACAACTATTCCAAATTTCAGATCGATAGCTTTATTCAGTTACTGAAATAATCGAGTGTGACAGACGGACGGACGGACGGACGGAGAAAGTCTCACCATAAGGGTTCCATTTTTACCATTTTGGTATGGAACCCTAACAATTTGAAATTTCTTTTGAGAATAAACGTCTTTAAACCTAACAATAATTGGTCAGGTGCGAGTCGGGCTCGCGCACTGATGGTTCCGTACTATATTAGAAAAAGTTGAACCATAAGGCCCGGTTGCCACCAAAGCGGAGCTGTGTTAGAGTAACCAATCAGATTTAGTCATTTTGACATCTCCTCTCCGTTTCGGAGATGTCAAAATGACGAAATCTGAATGAAATCTAGGTTATTTTCGTTACGGAATTTCTGGATTCGGTCTCCACGCTCAAGGCCCACGATAGCGCGGGCCACTCCGACCGGCTCGCAATAGAGCGGGCCAGTTGGAGTGGGGGTGTTAGGTTATTTTCGTTACGGAATTTCTGGATTCGGTCTCCACGCTCAAGGCCCACGATAGAGCGGGCCACTCCGACCGGCTCGCAATGGAGCGGGCCAGTTGGAGTGGGGGTGTTAGGTTATTTTCGTTACGGAATTTCTGGATTCGGTCTCCACGCTCAAGGCCCGCGATAGAGCGGGCCACTCCGACCGGCTCGAAATGGAGCGGGCCAGTTGGAGTGGGGGTGTTTGGTTATTTTCGTTACGGAATTTCTGGATTCGGTCTCCACGCTCAAGGCCCGCGATAGAGCGGGCCACTCCGACCGGCTCGCAATAGAGCGGGCCAGTTGGAGTGGGGGTGTTAGGTTATTTTCGTTACGGAATTTCTGGATTCGGTCTCCACGCTCAAGGCCCGCGATAGAGCGGGCCACTCCGACCTGCTCGCAATGGAGCGGGCCGGTTGGAGTGGGGGTGTTAGGTTATTTTCGTTACGGAATTTCTGGATTCGGTCTCCACGCTCAAGGCCCGCGATAGAGCGGGCCACTCCGACCGGCTCGCAATGGAGCGGGCCAGTTGGAGTGGGGGTGTTAGGTTATTTTCGTTACGGAATTTCTGGATTCGGCCTCCACGCTCAAGGCCCGCGATAGAGCGGGCCACTCCGACCGGCTCGCAATAGAGCGGGCCGGTTGGAGTGGGGGTGTTAGGTTATTTTCGTTACGGAATTTCTGGATTCGGTCTCCACGCTCAAGGCCCGCGATAGAGCGGGCCACTCCGACCGGCTCGCAATAGAGCGGGCCGGTTGGAGTGGGGGTGTTAGGTTATTTTCGTTACGGAATTTCTGGATTCAGTCTCCACGCTCAAGGCCTACGATAGAAGAAGCTATGCAATAGCTTAAAAAAACCCGTCCACGTGTCAATCAGACTCGCGCACTGAGGTTTTCGTACTAGGTAGGTAGGTACTGTAGGAATAAACCAAGTGGTCAAGTGCGAGTTGGGCTCACGCACTGAGAGTTCCGTACTATCATGAACAATTCTCAAAAGAATTTTAAAGTATACTGATCACCCAAACAGCTAAAGCCCGCTAAATTCAAAAACAAGTAAAAAAAGAAAAATCATGCTTCTCCAATTGATGAAAAACCAATGAATTTTTGTATGCAAAAGTGAACTTTAACCACTTTGAGACGAGTATTGTCTTAATGTATTCATACAGATAATGATTAAAAAAAATTAAAACTCAGATTAAGAAGACCTCAAAAGAAATGAACCGGACACAAACCAGCTCAAAGTTAAGATAAGAGCTGAGGTACTCGTAGGTACTGTACAATGCATTATGTTGCTGTTAAAGTTTAGAGATGGAAAACCTTAAAATATTCTACTATCCAAAAATCAGTGAATGAACGAATCTAGCGAGTGAATAAAAATGATAACCATGACTATTCGCTCGTAACGCGATCGCAAATTACTTTTTGTTACAAGCGATTAAAAACATCATACTTAAAACCATATATCTTGACATGATATAGGTACCATTACTTTTATAAGTCAACACTGCCATCAAACCTTTTTTGTGTAACCCATGTTAAAAATTAAAAAAAATGTTTTATAATGAAGGGGTTTCTAGGAAAAATAAATATCACCTAATTTACAACAGTAAATAATAATTGTTTTTATTTTTTTTGTTTTGGTATTCTTATGGTTAGATTTTTTTCTACAATAAATAATTATGAATAATGACCCTAATCAATACAATGTTCTTCAATTTAGTTGAAATAACGTACTATGTACTACGCAATAATTTGAGGCAAGGACGCGCTTGCTAAGAAAAGTGTGTGTTTGCAAAACAACACAAAAAAATTAATAACAATAATAGCGCCATTCAATTCGTTAACTTTTCGCATTTGAATAGGATCGGAATTGAAAATTAATGCTTGGTAGAGATCGTCTGGTTTTAAAATGAGCGCCCCTCTACTATATTAGTCTTTCATTGTCTAAACGTAAACACGTAGTCAGTCAATTTTGATCGCCGAATGGTTCCCTGATTCCGTCAGCCAATCGGGGGGCAGATTTTACAAACGAGTAAGATAACAGAGAATACGTTTTTCTAACGCAATCAGGCCCTCTACATTTACTGATACCCACTGGAATATCACTTCAACAGCAACATATACGTGAAATATTTACATTTACCCGCGTCGTGGAGGCGCGGGCGAGCGGCGGCGACAACAAACGCGCGGCCGCTTTGCGACAATCGCTCGATCGCACGAGCGCGCGATAGCATCGCTTTCACTGGCGCGCCGGCCGCGGCCGGGTCGCGACTCGCGGGTGAACGGGTGCCCTATCCGAGTTGTGACTTGCATACACTTTTTGAGAACATCCACGCGTTTTAGGACCTTCTTCAGCGGATATGAGTTACGATGGTTTTCGTTGTAAAACTATACGGCCTTTTTTGATATTCCGTAACCTAAAGGTGAAACGTATTTATAAAGACTCCGCTAATCGCCCGTCTGTTACTAGGCTGTCTCATGTCTCATGACATGTACCGTGATAGTGAGACAGTGGGAAATTTTCACAGATGATGTATTTCCGTTGTCGCTATAACAACAAATACTAAAAAACATAATAAAATATATTTTCAAGGGGGCTACCACAGAAATTTTTGGCCAGCCGAGGTGCTTGGTGTAGGTACCTATACGTTAATATTATTGAGAATTCATCTTGTTAGTACAGTACCCACTATGCGTGAGCCCGACTCGCACTTGCCAAATTTCTGCTGATAATTCTAATGCTACTTTGACTTAGATACAACCTCCTATTACTAATACGATGTTCTTCAGTTTGAAGTTATCACCTTCTTCGGATAGCTGATACGATGTTTTTCAGTCACTGATTACTAACCTCAAGATATGGGCATCCAAACGATTTACGTAAACCTTTTTCATACAAGCAAACAGTAGCGACAATTGTCAAAATACAATAGGTGGCCGCTGAGCGAACTACCGCGTGGCCTTTTACTGTTGGTACTAATGACACCGATAAACTGGCGACATTTTTTCGCGTGGTTCGCGCGTAGATTTCCATTTTTTCAGTTTATAAGACGACCAGTTGTTCACCTGATATGTTATCACCTTTTTTTTAACTAATACGACGTTATTCAGTTTAATATAAAATGAGACGTTCTTCTGCTTACACCAAGTCCTTTAGCTAATTGCTTAATTTTCATATCCTTATAGCGATACTGAATTCGCTTAATTTCCAATACATATAGATAACAATTAACAAGCAATTAGACATAATTTCTTATGAACAAATAAGTTACTTAGCATTAGTCATCGACTTGCCTGTAATCTGTACATACGAAACTGCGCACTGTGGACAATAAAGCAGGGCAGCGCGAGGTGTGGTCCGGCGGGCACAGGTCTAGCATGCCACCCGGCCGCGCGCGATTTATAAGCGCACACCCGCCCACGGGTTAAGGCGCGACCTGATCGAGCGGGTTAAGCGTCCGAAAAAAGGGCGTTAAGCTCCCAATTCTGACATCTGAGGGTACCTACACGTTTTTTTACTAATTTCGAGTTGACTCGCATCGCACTAACGATTCGTTTCCTCCATACATTTACAGCCAACGCCATCTATGAACTGTCACTGACATGCGGTTGTAATAGATAGCGCTGGCTGTAAATGTATGGAGGCATTCGATTCGTTTGTTCGATGTAAGTCGACTCGAAATTCGTATAAAAACCTGTAGGTACTTACCCTAGTGTTGGTTCGGTTAGGTTAGCATTCTTCTTTTTTTTTACGCTATACAAGTAAGTACTTGACTGCGATCTCACCTGATGGTAAGTGATGATGCAGCCGAAGATGTTAGCGTACTAACTTGGAAGGGGTAAGTTATGTCACCCCAACGGTTTCTACACAGCATCGTACCGGAACGCTAAATCGCTTGGCGGTACGTCTATGCTGGTAGGGTGGTAACTGGCCACGGCCAAAGCTTCCCACCAGGCTCCCACTCGAATCCGGTATCGACGGTAAAATGAGACCTGTTATACGATTTCGATTATCGGGGGCATAGCCGCCTAAGTTGTTTTAATTAGTCGTTTTCATATCTATACGATACAGTGAAGCTAAAAAATGAACCTAACAAAACTTGTCATTCTCATTTACAAAGCATCATGAAGTTAAATAATGCGGAGGTTATTGAGATTCCGTGAATGCGTACGTTACGCTTCCTCGTTTCTATGTGTTTCTATTACATGTACTCGTAATAAGTATGCACTAGATAAGTTGATTAACATACTTCTAGGATCCAATTGCCTCAACGAAATCGATATGGGTGTTGATGTGATTTAGTTTCTTTGTAAAATTATTATTAAAGGTAATGAATATCTTCAAATTAAGAGTTAGGTTTTAGTTATATTCCCTTTCATTTATTTTCAACGTCATTTCACTTTTGCTGTTTTATATTTTGAAACATCTGTACTGCTCTTTTAATTTTGACAGTATTGCTCTTAATGAAACCCATAAATATAGAAATAAGTAGATGTTTTTTCGTACAGTACGGTTAAGCCTTTATTACAGGGTGGTATTAGGGATTATTCGAGGTCCGATCCAATTCGTTAGCAACTTTGCTATACATCGCTCGTAATGTACTCCACCTACAATCATTTTGATACACAGCAAGCAATAAACAACGTTTATGAATATACTGCCGTGTCCATACTTCTATATCACGAGTTACGATTTAAAGACGCGGGGTCTTTAAATATTTTATGGTACACGACGGCAGTTGTACGTGGTACTACCATAACTTAATGAGTGGCGAAGTAATCTGTACCTTGTATTTTATTGTATTTGATTTTTAAATCTGACAAAATGAAGGTTCCTCTAACCAATAATTTATCGAATGTTTTCCGTATATCAAAGATATTTTAATTTAAATTTTCCGTTGGCGTAATTTATAACCCATTTCAATTAATATTATTAATAATAACAATTTTGCGTAAGCGCAATTTATAACAATTTTCAAAAATGATATCATTTTTTTTCTCTGCATGGAATATAAAATCAGCGTCTATAAATTCACATATAAGTCTCGCGATTAAAATTGTATTTGTATACAGTTTTACTTAAAATAACATACAAGACGCTTTAGTTAACACCAAATCGAATTAAATTTTATTAACTACAGAGTATAACAACATTTTTCTCAATGAATTAGATTCAATTGAAAGTTTGAACAATAGTATGAAAAATAACCTTATGCATCGCTTCTTATTATGTGACTCACCTGAACTCTCTGCATACATAATGCCAATTAAATCACTTTATTTCCAAAAGCAGTGCAAACAAAAACCAGCTCTAAGTCGCCGTTTTAAATGGCATTTGTACAATTTCACATGAACAATACTGAGGTAAGGCTACCTCAAGTATTGGTGTCCGCCGAAAAAAGGCGTAAGTGCACTTGTGGCCTTTTTAATTCAAGACTTTCTTGTATTGTAGTTTAAGGTCGCTTTTGTGTTTTAGTGATGCTTGGTCAGCTAAGAGATACTAAACAGCTAGTCGCGGCTCCCGGGGTGGCTTGTACAATGTACGCGCGTGACACTGCTCTATTTACGAGAGAGTCGGTCTCTTAGACCCATAGTGGTACAGTCCGCGGCATAAACTTATGAAATCTAACCATTAATTAAACATATCAGAGGATCAGCACTTACTGACTCACGCAAACATTTTTAAGCTCCGCCCTGAAGCCGGATTTTTAAGTTGCCAAAATTGTAAAATGGCGCTAATGTATGCGACCGACAGCGATATGTGCTGTCGGTCACATCTCTCCTGTCCTCTTAGCGTAGCGTATTTGGTCATTGAATCTAACTGTCTATATCTACTTTCAATTTGCACCATTGTAATTTTTTTTAGTTTCCCAAAGTGGCTTGAAATCTCTAGCAATATCGTCACATATTAGAAGTTTCTTATTCTTACTTAATTTCTTAACTTTTTTATATTGATTTTATTTCTCAAGATTGCAAATGCTTGGGAATATAAGTGAATAAAATTCCAGGCGGTACTCAAGCTATCAAGTTAAAGACCACCAGAATCCAATTGACAATATAATAAGCACCGACTGACGTACAATTATTAAATTAGTGTCCCCTTTAAGAATTCAAAGTAAAAAGCTTCCAAATTTCCGACAAGTGAAAAAGTAATGCGCACGAGACAAATCTGTTTTAATTGACTTTTATTCCACGGGTCCTCGGTGAATATGTTCGTCATTTAGCTTAAAAATTCAAAAGCTTCATGACAAAATGGCATTGAATTTGTTCCTTATCATCAGATACATCAGATTCATATCGTTTTAAAAATTATGCATAGATATTTTTCGATAAAAATTGTAGTTAAATATTTTTCACCTTATTATCTCGTTCGTAAATCAAAGCTATTTAATTTCTTACTGTAAAATTTGTAGAGTAGTTTTTCAATAAAAAAATGGCCTCAATATTTTGCAATAGAAAAAAATGTTTTGTAATATCAGAGTACACTTACGGTTATGTACGTTTATGTTACATATTATTACAATAATGATTCATGACTCTTTTACTGCTACAGCTGGGCAATGCTTCTCATTAATTGATATTGAAAATCTGTCAAAAATAACTTGACAGTTTAATTAAGTTAAAATAACGCCGCAATCTGTGAGTCGCACAGTACGCGAACGGCGAATCTCAGCATAGCATGCGCAGGCGCACGCGGTGGCATTGTGTGCCTTGTTAACTATTAACGCGCCGATTTATGCCCCTTATAGCGCACCGCCGGATTTTGAATAATTATAAACGATCCCGCAAACTCCTTATACGACTGACCCCACGACGACCCTTGGCCCCGAGATATGGGGCTCTATAATTGCGCTTTTGCATGGAAATGTACTCTGATTTATTGAAATTTTTAGATCAGAGTATTTGTGCCTTTTTAACCGACTTCAAAAAAAGGAGGAGGTTCTCAATTCGTCGGAATCTTTTTTTTTTTTTTTATGTATGTTCACCGATTACTCGAAGACGCGTAAACCGATTTGAAAAATTCTTTTTTTGTTTGAAAGGGTATACTTCCCAAATGGTCCCATTTTTTTTTTGGTCAGGATCTCATAATGGGATCCTGGAGAAGTCGAGGGAACTCTTCAAATTTTATATGGATACTTGTAACGATTTGGGTACTGTTTGAAAGAGTAATATTTTTCAGGTTTTCCTATGGTCATCAGGTCAGGATCTGATCATGGGATCTTGGTGAAATCGAGGGAACTCTTCAAATTTTGCAAGTATACTTGAAGCGATTTGGGGATTTTTTTATAGTTACTAGTGCATTTGCTTGCAGATGCAGACTTAATGGCTATAGTCATCAAGTCAGGTTCTAATGATAGGATCTCGGAACAATTGAGGGAACTCTTCAGATTTTATAAGCACACTTCAAGCGATTAGGGCATTTTTTTCAATACCCTGTGCATTTTTTGTTATCCACTAAAAAGTAAAAAATAAAATGGAAAATTCTTTTCAAAAAACCGACTTCAAATGCCACTACAAAGAGTGAAATAATTTTTCAATGTAGGTACACCAATTCGAAGTCGGGCAATTCGTACAATCATAGTCCTTCGTATTAATCGCCCGACTTCGAATTGGTGTACCTACATTGAAAAATTATTTCACTCTTTGTAGTGGCATTTGAAGTCGGTTTTTTGAAAAGAATTTTCCATTTTTTATTTTTTAGAATATTTATGGCACTTACGTCTGGCAATCTATCTATCCTATCGTGCGTATGATTGTCTTGTCTTGTAACGGGTTGGTCACATACCTGAACTTATTTTGTTGTAAGATTATTATTGAATTAAGTACGAATATATTAAAAAGGTGCTGCATTTATACAACTTTTTATTTTATTTTATTTGGATAGGTTATTTTCATTTACGTCGTTTTTCGATGTACCTGCAGGCATTACAACGAAGAACCGAAATATTTTCCGTTTTTAAAATTTCTGGGAAATTGGTTCATTCTACGAAAAAGTTCTCACTCAGTTTATCTAAGGAATGAAGATTGATTTGGTATTTAATGGGTATTTATATCTTCCTCTCTTTATTCTTCGTAACAATAGAGACCTAAATACTTTGTATTTTTTCGGCAAATTAAGATCTCTTCCATTTTAGTCCCACCTACTAACGCTTTGGCGCAGCAAAGTGCTTCCAAAACTCTCGACTTTTTCCACAATTAAAATAACCAAACGCCAGGAATTAATGGCGGCCGATTTTTGGTGAGTGCTCCGTGCTAAAAAGTGCTAACATTCACACCTCACGTACGTCGTACAGCCACAAGCGCGTAACGACCTATTGATTCAGGATAAAGATGTTGTCGAAAAAAGATTCAATGAACGCCTCTTTCCGCCGTTCGTTTCGTGGCCCTTAACGGTAAGGGCGGTTGCAGGATGAAAATTAACCTGAGATAAAGTACTTTATGGGAAAAGTTTGTTTTCATATTTGCGCACGTTATTTGATTTATTGGATCCTTTTGATACACTACTAGCAAAAACAGAATTAAAATTATTTTAGGTTTTGGATAAGCTGATAATCTTCTAATTACATACATACAGTATTTGTAACCAAATACCTGCGAAACCTTGACTGATTTTTATGATTTTTTTGTGTAAATAAATTGGCCCGATTAGATAGTTATGATTAAAATAATGATGAAAGCGACATAATTCTTATAGGTATTAATCGCAAACTAGGTACATAAAATTGTAGTTTCTTTGTCGCATAATACTTATGTACTAAGCTCCTAACTTTCTAGATATTAGAAAAAGTAAAAAAAATATAAAGTTTGTCTTAAAATCTTAATATACCTCTTAGTCATTTAGCCTTAGGTGCCTGTTACGGGTTCACAAATTTTAAGGGATTATTACCCTTAACATTGTGTGAATTCTGTCTCCTTCACTCGTTTGCTCGCTAATTCAAGAGATACCTGGCTAAATCTCTTGTCTGTTTCAAGTGTGAAAATTAATTACAAAGTTTTATTACCAGAAAATTATAACTTATACTTAAATATATGTACATAAAAAGATTTAAAATAAAAATAACGGACTATTTTTAAACTAAGTTATAAATTTAAAACCTCATCGAATCCATCGCAACGAGGCATGGTACCCAAGATACTGGCAGCATTGCCTCTTTGGATGGCCAAACTAATACGTTGGCCAAGGTAGCTGCCAGCTCTTGGATCCCCGGTAGACTCGATAACTCTCTTTGAAATTTCTTCAAAAAGAGCTCGAGCCCCCGGGCCCCACGGCCCCAGAGTCTCCACACCAAAAGGCGCAAATATGAAAATCTTGTCAAGAGATTCATATTTGCGTCCCTTGGCCCGTTCGGCACTAGTAGCCGCAGCCCCCGCCATAGAGTGTGAAATCCCCTTATATTCCCGAATCGATTCAAACTATCGCACAAAAAACTGTCCAATTCGAGGTTCGACGCGGCACGTGTTATGTGTGTGAGGAGTAAAAAATACCGACTCTCCACTGTGAGGAATGGCGGCAAAATGAAAATAAATGAAAATACGACTCAAAATTAAAAGAGGAGTCCGACCGAAAAATTGTATATCTATATTTCCATGACAGCAAAAGAAATTAATCCTTCCCGGAGCCCGCTAACAATGATTGGAATTTTTATAGGACGGTTATTCAAAACTGAAGTAAGACCTAGAGTAACCTACTTAATAGATAGTGGTTGGTCAGGAAATATACATAAAATATGTATATGGCGGAAAATTTAAAGCTTGGAGATTTCCATGACATAAGAGTATCCATATCTTAAGGAAATGATACACAGGTTTATAAAAAGCATGCTATTAAATAATGTTTATGCTAGAAGACACTTCGTAAACATGCTAGTTGGTAGCAATTGCTCGAATGTAGTATGCCACTAGCTACTGCTAGTATGCTACTAGCTACTGCTAGTATGCCACTGGCTACTACTAGTAACTACGTACGCATGTGTAGTTGTACCTTCATGAGTTAAGGGTATGAATATATTTCCTTAATCCTTAAATTTTTAAAATTGGATTAAGTTTTCAAAAAGATTTTGATAGAGCGTAGGACAACTCGAAAAACATTCCTGGTAGCGGGTGGATCGGGACGGCACAGACTATAAGTATTCTGTGGCAGAGGACCATCTGCGATGAGGCGCTATCTGAAAGCCATGATGTCTATGTCCAGCAGTGGACGTCTATAGACTGAAAAAGTAAAGTTGGTAGAATTCGGTATCCGAAACCTTCCTCCGAGTGAAGCTCTCTGAGTTATTTCCAGGTTTAGCGTCTCGTCAATTTTTTGTTGTTATTTTCGATCTTTCTGCGATGTCTTTTGACTACTTAGTAGCAGATTAGATGCGTAATTGTGTCATGAGAGACGGTCACTCTATTGATCGGCTCTTCTCATAAACTTTTACTGAGTTATTGACCACAGCATGCGTCAGCTATTGTGGATATTTCAAGTCTTTTTGGGCCTGTTGCCCTTGGCTATTGAGACTGCGATACAATTTTTGCGAGTCACGTCAGTTATATAGTTTTCAGGAGTTTTTTTCTTATAGATTTATTTTACGTAACTGTTGTTTTGAAACATCTCTCATGGTACCCCGCCCGAGAGGATTCTCTGTAAAGCTACTTGTATATGATGAAATGTAATGACGTCAGTGCGCGACCGTTACTACTGACCAGTGTAAGCGGCACAAAACAGCGTATACAACTGTTGAGACCAGGGTGACTGCAAAGTGCAAAACATCCTGGATTTATTTCATTTATCGAGCGATAGGTGAACTTCGTTTCAACCGAGTTTTCACGCCGCAACTACCTATAACTTTTGGCTGTAAGTTGAAATGGAGATAGATTTGTTCTAAATAAACACCAAGGCTACTTTTAATTCCGGAGAAATTGACAGCTCCCGTGGGAATAGGGAAAACTAAAATTTACTAGAGCGAAGCCACGGGTATCCGCTAGCACATTAATAATATTATAGTTTGTTAATGTGTTCTTCGTACAAGGATGCACTTATCTCTACGAGAAATCTTTGCCGCATTGGCTCTAGATGGTTGGAGAGGTGACTGGAGAAGGAGAATAGAATCATTTTTATTCTGTCTTGTTTTGGTCTTGCAATAATAATGCACAAGGCTGCGGTTTAATTACGGAATGTGTATACTGCGTGGCCCTATCGACCTTAACAGTGACAACGATTGTTTGGGCGGATATAAAGCTCCGCCAGAGATGTAAGACCTTCTCACATCTCGCTAGGGCTCGAAGAGCTTGAGAAGATCGGGGGTGACGTCTTCCTAAAGGCGTCAACTGTGACACTCGGACGATTTAGGTCGACGTTGGACGCCTGGGTTGATTAGATATTTGCTAGTTGCTAGTCCGTTCGCCCTTGATACCATGGGTGTGATCCATGTCCGGCTAGCGACAGGACATGGGGTCCTTCGCCGGTGAAGGTGCTGCCTGGAGTTCGTCGATACTTTTTCTAGCCGCTGATTGGGTCCCTGACTTACGTCAGCCAATAGCGGGGCAGAATTCGCTAACGATCACGATAACGACGAATACGTTTTCCTTACGCAATCAGACCCCTGTTCCTAAAAACCTGGTCATCATGGCGTCTGTAGTCGCGTAATGGCCGCTCCCACGCTGGCGCGCGACAAAAACCCGCTCTCATTGCGATGCGGCGCGCGACACGACACGACACACGCAACTTTTTGAGGCGATGCCTTATAACGCGCCGCGACTTCAGCGCTATTTGCTTATGCGACTGACGGGCTGTAATGTGCAGCGCAAATTGATTTAAGATAATAAACAAAATAACGGTTATTCTCTTTCTTCCACCGATACGGAAGGTATAAACATTGAGGTTATATAATCATCAGAACATTATACGCAAAACCTTCTTCATACCGGAAGAATAATAATAGAACCGTCTGTCAACATTTTCCACTACATTTTCCGCCATATTGTGAGGAAACGTGTTTGCAGATTATGCAGTTTGCAGAATGACAAGGTGACCGCGGTCCATAGACAATACTGCTGCCGGTTTAAGGTTTAATGGGGTCTTACACTACTTTTGAATTTGATAAAAATATTACTTTATTATAAACTAGGATAAAAATAATAACGTGCAGTGAAAGAAATATTAAAATCCAACGAAGATTTACAAAGTTACAGGCGTTTAAACTTTGGAGTGGGGGGATCTTCTATCCCTTTCTCGCAAAACGAAAATTTGTATGAAGCCGCACGAAGCTACTATGGCATTGGTAAGGTGTGACGTCACAATGTCATGTTGCTATCTCTGTCTAATCACAAATCTTTAAATGCTTATAACTTTTTTGTTATTTGATCGATTTAATTAGTTCTTTCAGTGCACGTCATTATTTTAATTCTACTTTATAATAAAGTAATAAAAAAATTGGAGTCAAATACCCTATTACTACAGTTGGTCGGTGTCAAAAAAAAGGCACCGGTTCCTCGTCGTCTACTGCGTTCAGGGTATAATTAGGTCTATTCTGTCTTCACATCTCCTAAAGATGTTCCGGTGTCAGGACGAAACGTGCCTCGAAGTCACATTTGTGAAGAATTGTGTTCTACTTTCTTAATCAGTTACAGGTTAAAAATTTCTGAATGTCTGGTGGTAAGACTCTTATTGCAGAGTATTCCGCAGGCATAGAGGTTCAAGAGGTTGCCCTTGACTTCAAAAGTGCGGCAAAAAATACTTTGCCCAAATTGGCAAACCCGAGCCGTCGCTACACAATTTTTCACGCACACTAGCGCACCATATAAATTTCAAATTGACACACACTACAAAGAAAAGTTGGCGCACTCACGGAGCTGTCGTTGTTAGGTAGGGCTCTGCCTTTATCTAGTCGGAGCGCGAGCGACGAGCTATTATAACTCTATGACCGCAGTGTACCACCACTGTGTCAGTTATCTTATCCTGCCATGAAGTAGTGACCAGTGTACTGAAGCCAAGTATCAAGTAGGTTCCTTACAATTAAAAATAGCTGGTCGATTGATAATTATTTATTATCATAGAAATCGCAAAGTTACACCTGCTTTAATTTAATATACGAGGGTCCACCTAACATACTTTCGTGGCAGCCAAGCGGAAAGCGCTCTTCAATAAAAACACACAACTGTGTTTTATTATAATGGAGCTTGGGAGCTCCCTCGGCTGGTACCCGCGGTAGTTTATGTGGGAAAGGCTCTGCTGCAAGTGGGCCAGCACATCCGGCCGGCTTAGACTACGGGACGCCGGGCTTCCGAGAACGCGTTTAGATGCCAACTTGAATCATGATGAGTGTCACTGCCACATGGAAGTTATGATGCGTATACGTATCTTTGCACGTCCGATTTTCTTATTCTATTCGAAAACCGGTGTCTGATTGCATAAGAGAAAATTCATCGCTATCGTAATCGTTAGCAAATTTTACCCCCCGATCGGCTGACGTAAATAAACCAATCTGCATTCAGCATGCAGAATTTTTTAAACGATTACAATGAATACTATTTCCTTACATAATCCAGAGGCTGAACTTTTTTGATGAACACGAAAGGCTTCTTTTCGGACTAGACGAAAGAAAATTGTTTTTTCTAAGGTCTAATTAAATCCCATAGTTTCAGCATAGTTACAACTCGCGTAAATCGAGTTTTGTGTTCATGTTCGAAAAGTCTCTACGGAAGTGATGCCAACGGCTAAGTCATGCGAGCTAACACGACACAGAACTTTCGTTCCAAAAAAGTATTTTCCAATCTTATTATTAGTTACAATGTGCTTTTTAGGGTTCCATACCAATTTGGTAAAAATGGAACCCTTGGTGAGACTTTCTCCGTCCGTCCGTCCTTCTGTCACACTCGATTATTTCAGTAACTATCGAAGCTATCGACTTGAAATTTAGAATAGTTTTAGGTAATAGTGACCCAACGCCATTGCAATCATAAAACATTGAAAATTGTTTTTATTTTTATTTAAAAAGGGGGGAAAACCGGGGCTTCGAATTTTCAAAATGAAATAACAATATTGAGTGGGGTATCATATGAAAGGGCGTAACTTGTGTATTCTAAAACCGAATTTTTATTTAATTAATGTATATTTTACAGGAAAAATAAAATCAACTCCCTAACTATTATACTTTTTTTTTGATAATAACAATAAACAACCAAAAACAAAGTTACGTTTGCGGTTCGCTAACAAAAGTACCTACATGTAAATTATACTCGTAAATGTGAATTGATTGATTGAACAAAAGTGATTCTTTCAATGTTTTACTTCTTTTATGGTATGGAACCCTCGTTGCGCAAGTCCGACTCGCACTTGGCCGGTTTTTGAGAGTCATAAAACCATGCAACAGCTGCAGCTATACTGACTTATCTTAGATAATAATCTAATATTTCTTTTGTTACACTTATGGAACGATATTAAAAAATGTATGAGTCCATCCAGTCGCTAGAAACGCGACTGCCACGAAGCAATCTTAGAAATGGAATAGCTTGTCATATAACTGACTGACTTTGTAGAGACAGCCATATATAATCTTTGACTGTTGCGATAACCTCCGATGTTCAGTCGATGTCAGTGAAACCAGTCGTCCGTGTCACACACAACAGTTGAACCATCAAACCTATCGCTGTTTACAATGCGTTCCCGGTAAGCCATCAAGAAGGTATTTTCTCAATAGAGCGAGCGGTTTTAATTAGGAAAATTGAACGCCAACAATTCCAGCCGTCCACTTTAATGTGAGAAAACCGCAGACTGGGGGACACTTCCACGTATAATCATAGACCAGTTTAACAGCGCAGACGCGGCACAACTCTCGCACTTGATGCTTATCTAGTCCGATTATTGAATCGAATCATATATTCTTGTTCCATAACTTGCACAGATCTCGTGATAGATGCACTCGTAGTTTAGAGAACGAAGAGTGACATTCTACAATTCACGCGGGCGGATGGAGCCACGGGCAAAACGGGCTAGTATGATTTAAGAAGTATCCTATTCCACTTTCCAGGATTCCATGATTGCGTTATATAAACAGAAAGCAATACATTTCTTTTGCGCTGACAATTAATTAATTAATACGTTGCTTCGCATATATTTTTGTCCTGAACAATGTATCTTCTCTAAATGTAGTTTTTATTTGCGTAAATAGAAACGATCTACAGAGAGAAACTAACGCAGTCTCGTTAAAAAGTCACCATTAAAAAAATAATCAAAATAAATCACCAATACTGCTTTAGGATGGAATATTTGACACTGCGTTGGTACCACCGGATGAGCTCTACAAAAGTCACCGCCGCCATTATACTGAGGTAGGTACGTCTACAGCCAGCGTCCCAAGCGGAAAAATTGTGAACTTGAGACGCTGGGTGTATGGGCAAATGTATGAAGAAAAACGTTCATTCGAAGCGAGTTTACTCGAAAATTGTACAAAAACCTGTACTAACCCTGTTTACTCCTGACGGCTGTTAAAGTGTTTAAGCCTAGTGCACACTCTGTTTATTAATCTTTGCGCTTACACAGCTCGCCACGGCCCTCCGCGCATTCCAGCGCGTGCATGTTTTTGCAATCCTGCGCAACGAGGGCTCAAAATATTTGCGATTATTTATTATCGGGCTCAAAATCACCACTAGCCGGGGTTTGGCCTAATCGCATTAATATAAATATCTGGGTGACCGAGCTTAGCTCAGTAGTATTACTATTCACCAATAGATGGCAGCAGGAGTCATTATGTTTTTGGAAAATTCGACATTTTCTAAAAATGAATCTAGATCGATTTATCGCCCCCACAAGTCACAACCCCCTGTATAGGTACTAAATTTCATGAAAATCGTTCGAGCCGTTTCCGAGATTCAGATTATATAGAAATATATATATAAATATATATACATGATTTGCTCGTTTAAAGGTATGGGATATGGAACACAAAAAGATTTCAAAAAAAGTTTTATGAGGTAGAGCTATATATTTTGAAAAGGTTACTATTACACTGTTTTCATTTTGAGTCAAATTTAGGTTTCTGCGTGAAGGAGTAATGAACGAACTCTCCTTCACACTGCCGTTGCTCATGAATACATTTATGTAGTAACGCTTTCCAAACAAAATTCTTGTTAAGGACTTTACACCCTCAAGTATTTATAAAACAAATAATAATTAATAGAACTTGGGTGTGAAATTATTTTTTAAGTTCAAATTTAACAATTAAGATTATGGGTGTAGGATGGTTTTTGAGATTACTGCCCTTGGGCAAACTCCTTTCTCTATCTCTGAAATCTAATAAACTCAATGTAATTTCGCGTTGAACTGAGAAACAGAGAATCGACGGAAAGCTCGCGGCTTTTAAAAAGACCCGAAGCTATGCAAATTAGGGATCCTCATAACATGGTAACAGCACGGTTATGCTCGTAAGCAATGAAAAACAATGGTAAAGGAGGGTAGTACAACAATAAAATAATCAGACCGCGGTCGTGCGATGGGCTTTTGTTGGTTTTTTAAGAATTTTTTGCCGGAGATCGTTTCGCTATCTCCCGATGCTCCACTGTGCACTGATTATGTAAAAGTACCGTTCGCATAAAAATATATTTTGTATCTTGTTGTGTAATTATTTTAGGGTCAAAATAATAAGTCTGCCTATTACTCCTACCAAATTCTTGCCAAAAAACACGATTGCCTTCTTGGGTTTTGACAGAATATTCTACTACCTATGATATAACAAGAGAAAAAAGAAGCATATCTATGTCTACTACGTATTTTCAGTCTGTGCCTTTTCTGACAGATTGTGAGTAAATAATGATATTGCAGGCTCAAGTATTCGAGTATTTTAATCGTTATGTACTGTTATTATATTTTATTCCCAATAATAAGTATTACCCGTTTGCAGAAGCTAGTGATTTCCCCTCCCTCCGGCACCCGCCCAGGCCTGTTATTTTTCAGACGAGCGCGGGTTGCGGTTGTAGACGTGAGAGGGGAAGTCACCGGAAACACTTCTGCGAACGGGTTATAATTATCACTTTTACATGATCACAGCAAGAATCATAAATGCTGACTCATAACTAGGGTAGCTACGCTGGAAGAAAATCCAAAATTAGGATTAAGTTGTTGCTTTTGTACCTTTTTGTGTGCAATAAATATTAAATAAATAAATAAATAAATAAATCATGAGAACCATCAATCAATTCATGTTCTGCGTCTAATTTTTGTGCTAACGCTACACATTAATTGATACGATTTTATAAGCAAACTTTGTCGTGGTCAGCCAGCCCGCGCTTAAGGCGAAGCTCTGTTTTATTGGCGTCATTTAATTATAATTACAACTTATGCTCGCTATTGATTCTGTCGTATGTACCGAGCATTCGACTTATGACTACCACCGTGTAGAGGGCCTATTAGTTTAATTTATAATCCTGCAGAGGTTACCGCTGTAACTAAATAATATTAACAACGGTTGAACATCGTAGGTAGCGATAGCAATATCTTACGAATACCTTATGAAGATAGCAACGTTTTTAGGGTTCCGTACCCGAAGGGTAAAAAAGGAACCCTATTACTGAGACTTCGCTGTCCGTCCGTCCGTCTGTCTGTCACCAAGCTGTACCTCTGAAACCGTGATAGCTACAGACTTGCAATTATCAGAGATGATGTATTTTTGTTGCCGCTTTAACAACAAATACTAAAAAATAGAATTTAACTAGCTGATGCCCGCGACTTCGTCCACGTGGGATAAAAACTATTCTATCTTTTAAGTTGGACCAAATGACAGATATTCACGAAGTTTGAACTAAATCGGTTCAGTAGTTTAGGAGTCCATTGAGGACAAACATTGTGACACGAGATTTATATATAGAATTTAATAAATATTTAAGGGGGCTCTCATACAGCAAACATAATTTTTGCTTGTTTTTGCTCGATATTGATAACGATAACAGGAAGACCACAGAAATTTTATAATCAGTAAAAATAAGTTAAGTTAAGTAGGTATACTTTGATAACTATTTAACGACTTAAAAACTAAGTTTACGAGGGTTCCAGCTTCCAACGCGCCCTGAACTAAGAAGAAGCCCACAACAAACTCAGCCGGGTATTGTTTTTTTTTTGTTATCACTATTTCACAATATATTATAAATTTGAACTAACTATAAATAAGGTAAATGCGAATGACGTCATTGTTACGTACATACATTTCAATACATATTCACCAGTACAAAAAATGTATATTAAACAATATATACATTTTTTGCGCATGCTTTTGGGGCCATATTCAAATTCTGGCCTTAAATCCAGAAACATTGTTTTTCGATGCTCGCTCGCATCAAGTGTTACATGTCTGTATGTTTGTATGTATGTATGTATGAAAACGCCAATGCTACCTCGTACTATGCATAAGAACTCAATGACTCATACAGTATGATTTTATACGTTTCGTGATAGTATTATGAAATTTCTTACACAACTCTATGAGACTTTTATTAAAGCAAAGATTATGGGGGTGTGCTTAAATAAAATTGTTGAATCGAGAATTTCTCAAAAATATTTATTTTGTAAAAACAAGGAGAATGACAAACTTTATTACGGTCTCCACATTAATTCCTACAATTATTATTTACCTAATTCACATCCGGATATCAAAGTCATAGGTAAATAAACAAGTTGTTCCTCTCAATAAAATGTGTGTGACAGGAAATGTGCATTAAAAATAAAGTAACTTTTAATACCTATGCAAAATTAATTTCCGGATATGAAAAACAAATTTCTGAAGCCATTGGGTTCTTAAAAAACACTATTTTTTTCCTAGAATATTTTGGTTTTGGTTCATGCGAAAACTTGAGACCACTTTCATCATTCATCATTCTTCTAAAATTTCGTCGACGTAAATTGCGAAGGTGTGTCCCAACACTACCCTGTAACCATCTCTGACATTGGCATATAAATCTATGGACCCCGGGTGTACTACAAAATTCACGAAAAAAGTGTCCCGAGAAAACCTATGTTAACGAGGGTACACATGTATTTTTAAAAACAAACTAAAACGTTCTAATTTATGTCTTAAACTATTATTATATAGCCTAATTTTGCTCAAGTGCGATTGGAACTCTTTTCGAGTTTTGGATTTCTCTAGGTTCGGAGACTTTTAGCGCTGACCCGAAATCCTTAGTAAGTATTGTATATCAATGATCGCAGATGAATAATTGTCTCGTAGCGTCTATCGGTGGTATCTGCAATCGAAGCGCGAATAATTCGGTTAGTGTCGGGGTCACGGCGGTTTTTAGCGCAACGACGCCGCGCGTGCTAGCTAGCGGCGGTCTAGTGTTGTATATGATTATCGATAATAATATTTACTATAATATAATCATCATTAATATTCTACTAATGGGAACATGCTTTCTTTATAATAGGTGAGACGAAAATTTCTTATTAATGTCTAATTAGTTGCACAAATTTTTCGGTTTGTAAGTTCAAATTATCAATTTAAAATTTGTCGATTTGGATAAGTTTCAAGTTTCTGTCAACTTGAAAAAGCAATATTATATTTTAATAAATTTGGGTTCGACCAAGGATAATACTGAGGACCTTCGAAACATTAATAAACGTTATTGCTAATAGTTTTACTATAGTTTTAAAAGAAAGAGATACAGCATACTGAGGTATCTTTCTGACAAATACAGGTGTCATTTTTGTGTGTCATTGACAGTAGTCAAGCCTTAGCAATCGTGTTGATAGCTTCATTGTAATTCGCATGACACTTTTCACACTTGTAAACTTAAAAGTCACAGTTCGTCGCGCTCGAGTACGGCGTGCATCTATCGATAGGAAGCGCATCTCTATCGCGCTAGTGATGCGCGTAAATCGGTGCGCGTGCGCGCCTCGGGGCGGCGCGGACTCGTAATTCGCACTCCCCATAACTCGCCCAGCACTAACCGTACTTATCAACGGAAACTACATTGTGCCTCCGATCTGGTACAAAAAATGGTACAAAAAATGGTGGTAAAAAAAATTAAATCTGGCTATAGATTTAAATTTTTTTAAAAGGGGGAGAATATCAAGTATGTATATGAAATGAAATGGAATTCTTTATTTTCACATAGGCCTAAATAATAGGCGCCCATTTAAAGTCAAAAACTCTACCGCCAAGTTCGGAATGCAGGTTTGCACCGAGAAGAACTGGCAAGAAACTCGGCACTTGCTCCTTTCAAAAATGTCATGATATACAATTATTCTAATATATTGTGAAAAGTTATTACATAACTTTTAAGATATCTCATGAGGAGATGGAAATATATACCTATCATTCCAAGAATCTTTGTCATCGAAAAATTCTTCAATAGTATAGTAACCCTGATTTATGAGATGTTTCTTGACAGTGGCTTTAAACTTGTGTAAAGGTAAGTCCAAAACAGACTTCGGGATCATATTGTAGAAGCGTATACACTCAACCTCACAAAGGACTTCTGTACCTTACGCAAACGGTGTGGCACTACAACTAACTTGTGTCCTCCATTTCTATTTGGACGGTTACTTATATCTATACGTTGCTTATAATTATTAATATTTTGACGTACAAAGAGTAAACAATTATAAATGTATTGAGATGCCACTGTTAGAATATATCAATTGGTTTGCTAGGAGCGTTGGTGTACATATACGTAGTAACTCAAAATAAACAGGTTTAGCTCTGCCTCTCATCGAATGCGTCGGGGATTCGAAACCCGAGCACGAACTTCTGCCTATATCTATCTATCTACTAATATTATGCATAGTAATATCTCTCCGATCATGCCGAGCTGTCGTCCTATCTGGCTATTTAAAAGTGAGGGAATATAGAGTTCTATAATGACTCTCGTGTGTTTGGCTAAATATAAATAATAAATTAATAAATAAATCACATTGCAATCTAGGTCCATAGCACCGAATAGGTATATAACATTTAATACTCCGAAGTAAGCGATAGCTTGTGTTACGGATGCTAAATAACTGATAAATATACATTATATATATATTAATAAATAAATATTAATAAATAAATCACTATTAATCAATAAATAAATATTTATAAATATATATTAATAAATAAATCACATCGCAATCTAGGTCCATAGCACCGAATAGGTATATAACATTTAATACTCCGAAGTAAGCGATAGCTTGTGTTACGGATGCTAAATAACTGATAAATATACTTATATTTAATAAATACAATATATTGAAAAACACTCTAACACTTGGAAACATTCATGCTCATCTCACAAATCCAGTTGTAGGGAATCAAACCCACGACATAGACGAAAGAATCGCTAATGCTACGCAATTTGGTCGTCAAAAAATCGCCGTAGAGATGGAATCACCTAGACCGAAATTGGTTTGAAAAACGTTATTTTTATGGACGGTGAAAAACCACTATTATAATATTATTTGGCTTCGCAAAACAAATATTATGTGTATCGAATACATTTATATTACTTTGTTGTTGAAAATGACTCGCGTGTCGAATAACCGCGTTTCCATTGATTGTGTTACAGTTTAAACTCGATTTTTGGTAATTAAAAGCATTAATTGTCACGGAACAAGGCTTTCGTGTTCAGGTTTTGCCGTGAGGTGCTTGCTTTAAATCAAGGGAGATAGCGAGTAGATTTAGTTTTGTTTACAACTTTTAATCAGTATATTCTCTCAGTTTCATGTATGTATGTACGTATGTATGTGAGTTTCTATATTCCACTATAAATTCTGAACGGCTGAATAGATTTGGACATATGGGCTATCTTTAGAATCCTTACATAATTCCGAGTAACATGGGCTATATTTTTTGGAAAAAGTAGTGTTACTTGTTTTAATTAGTTATTAGTTGATGAAATTGTCGTTTAAGTATGTGATTATACATTGGGACAAAATTGGAGCGCACCTAATAAGGAGTGTTTATAAAACACCTGCATACCAACCTAATAACATTTGATACTTGCCAGAGGATACTGAACTGCTCCACGAGCTGAACGGTTCATGAACCTTTCATGATGTCAGGCCATCACAAAATTATTGTTATGATAAAATAGATAAAAATAGTCAAGATAGGCCCATCCGAACATTTTAAGTAAACGTTCTTCATACAAGAAAATGTGAGCGACATCTGTCTAAACTCCAGCGAAATACATGTTTATTTTTTTATATTTTTCTCGTTATCTATGGTCACCTTGCCTGCAATATTATTAGAATTTCAAAAAAAAAGAAAGGTTTTTACCTATCTACCTATACTGACTACTGCCGGGGGGGTGCAAAATAGTCTTGCTCCCTTAAACTGGCGACATTTTTTCGCGCTGTTCGTCCTGTCTTGAGTATACAAGTCTGTGTATGATAATCATAACCGTATGAGAGGCATATTTAGCATACTTATTTCTTTATCTAACTTGTTCTTATCAAACTTATTTGAACGATTTTCAATGACTATCAGAGTGTCATTATAATTATGCTACTTGTTTCGGTACTACTTTACTAATTTTAACAGAGACATAATATTTACTAATCTTTAAAATAAATATGGCATTCTGATCTCTATGTCTACTAGGTATATAAAGTGTATTATACTACTACATTAGTATTCGTAGACTGAAAGTGTCTGTAAAAGTTAATTGATTCAATTGTAAAGCCGTCTATAAGATATATTTACACATCTGTAATCGAAAACTGACCAATTGTTTATTTTAATTCATCATTATGATTAATATAAAGATTATTTTGATCAATTTTAAAAATCGCCGCTGTGCGCCCTTAATTTGTACTACAAACCATTCACTAACAATCGCCGAATTAAGTTCAACTAAGTAGGCGTGTAAGCAAAACCTGTATATTATTTTAAAATTAAGTGCAATTTTTCGCTCTACATTAAAATACGGAACCCTCTACTTTCACTGTTGATTAGTTATTGATGTGCTTATCAATCTGGTGAACGACACAGATAATAAAGATCTTAATTAAAGGGATTTTTAATGTAACCTCTTTAAAACGTCGTTGAATTTGTAAATGAAATTCGATACTACTTCCACGAATGTATGGTCGAAATATCAAAAGCTTCTCACATGGACATTAAACATACGTATCACTTAACATCAAGTGAACGCCTTGCTCGTCTTATCAGTCTTGCTGTCTCCTTGCAAATCTCATTCACACAGGTTTCCTCACAATTTTTCCTACACCATTAACAAAAGTAAAGAAAACCGCTATTTAGATATTTTTTGCCTGCTGCTCTTCAAGTACAGATTATTATAAAACAATTAATAATCCTATACCTTTAAACGAGCAATTCTTGTATATATATTTCTATATAATCTGAATCTCAGAAACGGCTCGAACGATTTTCATGAAATTTAGTATACAGGGGGTTTTGGGGGCGATAAATCGATCTAGCTAGGATTCATTTAAAAAAATCGAATTTACCAAAAAAAATATGACTACTGCTGCCATCTATTAGCCGATAGATATACTACCGAGCAAAGCTCGGTCACCCAGATATTTTTAATTAAAAGAACACTACCATAATCAATATCAATACGTCCAGTTATATCGATTTGTATTTACGAAAATATGTTTTTAAATAAGACACGTACGGAGTATCTCATTATTTTAACTTCAAAGATAAACCTCGAATTACGTCTCAATATATTACATCCCCGATTACTACCAATAATTAAATCATTCGTAAGTATGTCGAGTTATTTCCGAAATTATAGCCCTCGCCCCTAACTTGCGGCAATGTAATGTATTATTTTTAGAGATCCGTATAATTGTGCAAATGGCAAAAGAAACTGAATTACAAACTCACGTTAATGCTTTGTGAACGTATATTGGCATATTGTAATGCCGGACATACACCATCCTTCCAGCAGTGATAGCTCAGTGGTTCAGACCTCTGCTTTTCCGAGTTATGTACGTTTTTAGCAAACTAAATATCACTTGCTTAGCGGTGAAGAAAAACATCGTGAGGAAACTTGCATGCCTGAGAGTTCACAAAAATGTTCTCGAAGGTGTGTGCCGCCAACCCGCACTTGCCAGCGTGGTGGGCTGTGGCCAAACCCCTCTCAGTATGAGAGGAGACACGTGCCCATTAGTCGGATATAAATAGGGGTTGAGATGAGACACCATACTTCCAATACAAGTCCAATACATATTCTAATTATATTATAACAGTTGACTGCCACGCCAACCGACAAACACAAATAGTCAGTTCTTACTGATCCAATTGGCACCGTCATCATACCGATAGGACGAAAGAAAGGGTGGTGTATGGCCAGCATAACTCGTAAGACCAAATATATCGATAGAACCTCCACTGGGAAGAGAATATTATCACATATTTAAATTTAAGTTTTAGTGCTTGTGTTTCAAAGTCACTCCATCTTCAATCTATACAAACAAACCTCCTAACTTTCACTTTCTATCATTGCACAATTTCAATTTCTAAGTTGTTAATACAAAAAACTCGACGTCTGGAATATTCTCCCAGCCTACGGAATTTTCACCACCTACTACTTGTGCACCTTCAAATCAAGAGTGAATAAGGATTTCATTGGCAAGCACGCTCCAACTTAGACTGTATCACGACTTTGTAGCGGTCTTCGATAGCTGACGATAGATGGCGTAACCAGCGCTATAGCACACGCTGACAGAGCATTCGACGAGCGTTCTATAAATACAACTTCTGACGTCATATGCTCGGATCACAAGCGGTCCCCAGGCACAACACCTGCCTGGAGGGAAATTTCCCTATTGCTCTCTGCCCCGCTAAAACTTTCTATCATGTTTAATCTTTCTTATGCCTATCTTTAAAACGGCTACGGAACCTTCTTCCATAGCGTGGACGCTCGCCTTAAGCGATTTTTATTGCGCATGCCCCTTTGTCCGGTACGTTATACGCCCTAGCGGAAAATAAACAAGTGGGCCCGCATAAATGATTATGCGAGCAATATCCGAAAAGATTACGATCTTATCGTGCATCGAAACATGCAGCGATCGGTGCGTTTGTAACTTAAGACATTTTTATACGTGACGATTTTCTTTCGTAAACGTATTACGTTGTATATCATCGTATTCATCGCTATCTTAATGGTTAACAAACTCTGCCACCTGATTAGCTAGAAGAAATGTAAACAACAGATTTTGCCAATCAGTGGCCAAAATTTCTTTACGATTACGATAGCTATGAATATGTTTTTCTCACCCAATTGCCTTCATAGACGGATATCAACTTGAATAGGTAAAAAAACATTCATCAAGAAGATTTTTAAGTTTCCCCTCTTAATAGTTACTAAACCAAACAACATGGTTATAAAACCAGACAGAATTGATAGTGAAATGATATTCACAAATAACTCGTATCCGAAAATTATGGAAACAAACAACATCAATAAAATATGTTTGAATAATTCAATTTCGTTTCATATAACAATATCATTCGTTTAAAATAAATATTCGTGCATTCACATTTACTATCAGACATGACATGGAAAATGGAATAATGAGGTTTAAATGTTACACATATTTTAGGTATAACCACTGATATTTTTGAAGTTTTTGATTTATAAAACAGATTTATGAAACCTTTGTTACGTTTGATGTCAAAATGTGTAGTTTTTCTGTTGTTGTCTTTATAAAATGGGCGCACAAACATGCACTTATAATAAGCTGGCAACACATAAGTGAGTGCTTGAGGTGCCATAAAATGTTCAGGTACGCATTTGTTTGCAAGAAACCAGAAGATATTCTACAAAATCCAGGTTTTTCTGACAATTACCCTGACCTGTTATCAATTTATTCTTAAGTTTTTCAGCAATCTGTATTTTTTGTAGCGTATCGCATAAAATAATTTAAATGCAAATGTTGCAGTATTAATCGAGTTGGGGACCGATAAACTAAAATTAAATCAGCTTCGTAATTATTTTGTGATCGACGTTAATTTGTATTTGGACAGCGTATAATCTGTAATAACTCCAAATTAAGATAAGCTTTTACGATTAAATTTGCTCGTATAAATTAATCATTGAATATACAGTCGGCGTTAATCAATTCATTTGTAGTGACCACCTACAACTAATATTAAAAAAATTAAAATTACTAACTACTCGATATTATATATTTTTAAAGGTTTCGTAATTATTGATGTTTATAGTACCTATTGGGCAATGTTTTGGATCTTTCCTTCTTTATGAATAATAATTTTCACTATCACCAACAGAAATATTTATCATTGCATTGGAAGTTTTTTTGGTAATTTTTCTATGCGTTCTTTGCTGGATGTTTGCTCTCTAGTTTTTGGAACTTAATTTTATTTTCCAGTCAGGTTTTTATCTCATTTTAAATTAAGTACCTTCATTAGTCAGGTATCTACATACGCTATGTTTTGCATGATATTTTAATCAGAATAATTGCATAGCAGTCTCCATTATCTCAGATGTACATCATATGTTACTTAGTTGCATCAAAAGTAGAGTTTTCTATAATATAATTATCTTCTTACATGTGTTTGCGTATTGTAAGTTTAACATACACTTATTACGTTTACTAAAATTTTACACAATATACGAATAATGCCTATTTTATTAATAACATCATATCCGATATCGTATCGTTATCGTTGGTTGTTAAAACCATCTTATTAATGCGCTCCTCTGTAATCTGTCTTAAGAAACCCGGCATTGTGTCCACTTTCTTTCCGAACGTTTGCAAAACTTTTGGTGGACAGCTTTTACAAAAAATAAAAGAGGTATCGTAAGTTAAGTGAATGCTGAAGCCGGTGTCTTGAAAAAATTCATAGAGCAAAGTTTGGCTTTAATTTGGCACCTTTCACTAGAAAAAAAGAATGAATACATAATAAATCAAACCTACAAAATAAAACCATGAAGGAACGAAATCAAAAATGTCTGATTTTGGTATTATGCACCTATGCACCCTTTAAACTCACATACTTCATCCGAAGACAAATACGAGTATGTCTTCGAATAAAGAGAAACATTCATCTTGTTCTTTTCATTTATATAAGAAAGAAGAGAACATATTTATGAATATTATCTTCTTTGTAATTTCGGGTAAGCTAAGATCATGGAGTGAAAGAAGAATGAAACTTTTACTCCAGTTATACTTATCTTTAAATTTTCTCGGGCTCTCTAATTTTGAAATCCCTTTTCTTTCTCTTTTTTACACATTATAGTTTTTAATACAGAGCATTGCGGCCTTTTCGATGAAAATTCACCTGTTGCATGGAATACATAATGATAGTACATAACGGTTCTTTTTGCGACTGGTTTCTTTTCTTCTTTACTTGTTATAAGGTCTCTGGTAAAGAAATATTATTAAGAACCATATAAAATATCTGTTAGTTTTTTCAAACAAAAGTATATTCACACTTTTGTTTTATATTTTTCATCACAAATAAACATCAATATTTAACAGGTACATCGGGATATATTAATTTCATTTATTATAATTAGCTGGAGTTTGCATTTGGTAGTTACTCTAATACTTTTTACGTATGCATATCTTTAAGTACAATAAAGCAACTTTACTCACTTGGTTCTATGAAAAAGGGACATCAGCAGAGAAATGTTTTAACGATATTGTCCCCTCAATTAAGGAGGAACGGAGCTAAAGATATTTCCTTTAGGAATTTCGCGCCGGCACTGTCTTGTCAATAAAATCCATATAAATTGCCTCTACAGAGCCGAATTTGAATATAATAGCCCTCTCCTATGGTTCCCTTTTTGCCCCTTAAGCTGGCAATCGTTCGATTATATTGTAAGCAAATTATCTGCTTGGATCTGGCAAGCGGTTTTTTCGAAATGAGAAAAAGCCTATATTGTACTTCGTTTTGGTTGCTTGCTTTTTGTTCGAATGTATGGGTTATTATTTAGAGATTACCCATTCATATAACGCGTAATAAGTAATTTCTGAATATCTTATTTATTTTATTATATAACGCCATAAATACCTAATGGCTATTCGAGAAAAATTGCAAGTTTGTCTTACCAAAGTTATTGCAAAATACCGCGAAACATATTTTGGGTGCCTATTTTTTTCGATCTTGTTGATTAAATCGTAACTAAATTTTAAATCTTATATTCTTGACGTCTGAAAACTGTTGATGTCAATAAGATAAATCTCCTCTCTCCAATAAAAGAACTCAAACTAAAAGCTCAGCCGTAAAAAACATAAAATATTCACCAAAAACCCTTCACAACCCATTTCTGGGAACAGGCTTCCTCTAAAGCTAATGAGATCAGATAACCCATCACGCTACTGCAGTGCGGGTTGGTAGGCATTACACACGTTTGAGAAATTGATAGAAACTGTCAAGTAACCATCCAGGTTTCCACGTTATTATTTCCTTCCACCGTTATGTAAAGCTTTTTTGAAAGTATTTTAAAAAGCTTGAGGTATACCCGCCATGTCAGACAGCATGAAGATATATTATTATTTTCTCACTCGGAGGCCGCTGTAATAATCAATTAAGGTGCCAAAATTTCCGGCTACGGTGATTTTAAGCCGAAACTTTGCGATGGCCACTTAGCTCGGATGATGTGAATTGGCACTTTTCTCAAAAAATATTTTCATCGTCGTCGGTTCAGCCGATGTACTGTTGGACTTAAGCCTCCTGGTTGATAACACCTGTTTTGATATTTGACCACTTTCATAAATAAATAAATATATATCAGGATATTTCACACATTACAATCTAGCAGCAGTAAGCGATAGCTTGTGTTTTGGGTACTAGATAACTGATAAATATACATACATATTAATATACATAAATATTATAATCTGAAAAACACCCATACACTGAAAGACATTCATGCTCATCACACAAACATTAATTACCAGTAGTGGGAATCGAACCCACGACCTCCGACGCAGATGGCAGGCTCGCTACCGCTACGCCATTCGGTCGTCAAACTATAATATTATATTGTTTATTCAACAACAAGTTATAGAAGTTGACTTCTATAAGCACCAAACGAGCTAAATATACTTCTATTAACACCACAAGTACCTATGAGCAAAAAATCAAGCCAAGGCTGTGTGGGAGCCCAGTGCCCACTTTAATATTTATTTTATGCTGTTCTTTATTACCTGTTTGATGTTATGGCGGCAACAAAAATACATCACCTGTTAAATTTCAACTGTCTAGCTATAACGGTTCAGGAAATAGAGCTTGGAAACAAACGGATTTTACCCTTAGGGTATGGAATCCTTAAAACCATTCAACTGACCAGCCAAATTCTTGTAAATACTCATGCAAAATTAACAAAACTATAAGCGCTACGACCATTTTAAGGCAACAGCACTATATCCAGACAGAATGAACCTGTCGAATGTGGCAACATTACACTTTCGCGCCACGCGACGTATCGAAGCCGCCATTTTGTGTTCCACGCAATTACTTTACTACGAAATTAATCATCATTATCATCAAATTACTCACTGGCTTACATACTACTTAGTACGGTTCTTCACAAACCACGAGAACAGTTACAGTCACAACCTGCGAGATTTGCAAATCTTTAGGAACAATCTAGTTATTCTAATTAATTTCTTCCACGTTTCTGATACAAACCGCTAAAGTGTGGAGCTTTCGAGTCAAGTATATAATCTGGACTCTTTCAAGAGATGAGTGAATAGGCTGGCAAACGCGCTCTACTAGGACCTCAACAGTAAGTTTTCTATCAGGCATGATTGTTGTCTAGTGCAATAATTTAAAAAAAATATTGCTAAAATTTTGAGGTAAGTAATTTGTTTTGTAGTGATGTTTTTTTCCATCTATTATGTGAATGAATTGATAATGATGTGTCGCTTGCTTTGCAAAATACATTGAATGCACGCGTAGATATTCGCTTAGGGATGGGTCGGCGCTGAACCCAACATGAGGTCCTTTCGGTTACTTCAAAAATATAGCCGAAGTTTTGGCGACGTAAAATTACCATGCATGTCCCGACACTTAGCCGGAAAGGTCAGAGCTGTAAATAATTACTGAATTCAATTCAGCGACTAGTACTAGTCACTTCAGATGCCGTTGAATAAACATTCATTTGGATTCTTCTTTGAAGTTTGAATCATGTTTGAATGTTATATTGTGTGATAAGGAGGTGATAAGTTATTCGTTTTGAATGGTTTTGATGTTCGGCACAAGTAGTTACATCAATATTAATTGACTATTATTTTGCTAGTTCAATAGTGCATTATGTTTGAAGACATTTTGCGTAATCTATTAGGTAGTTTTTTTTTTTTTTTTAATGGATAGGCTTGCGCTTGACTACAATCATATCTGATGAACAGAAATGATGAGGTCTAGGATGGAGCGCGCTTGCCTAGAAAATGCCTATTCACTCTTCTCTTGAAGGCACTCAGGTTGTACTTGGCTGGGAACACAGAAGCTGGAAGGGTGTTCCACACCTTAGCGGTACGTATCAGAAACGTGGATGAAAAACGTTTCGTTCGAGCTTGCTGGACATCAACCACATAAGGATGCCACTTCTCCCGGCGTCTTGCGGTTCTATGGTAGAAAGGTGATGGAGGTTAATTGGTGATGAAGGTTGATAGATAGATACTTGTGGGTATCGCCATTCCACATCTTGTGAAAGCGGAGAAGGAAAAATTATCAAATTACTTGGAGCTTGCTCATGATATTACCGCCATGTGGAATGTAGATTAGACGAAATGTTCCGATAGTCGTTTCAGTTAATGGTCTTACAGCGAAAAGCTTTGACCAACAACTTAAGAAGCTTTCGCTTGGCTATTATGGGTTAGGGTCCGCCTCAGGGCCGCATACAGAAGGCAGTGGTACGGAGACGGCACGTATTGTGAAGAGGTTCATCACTCTAGAACCCTGACCACCGGTGGCTTGGGTGGAGGACTCAAATTTTTATTATTGTAAATGTGCTTTTAGGGTTCCTTTCTTACCCTTCGGATATTACTGAGACTTCGCTGTCCGTCCGTCCCTCCGTCCTTCCATCTGTCACCAGGCTGTATCTCTTGAACCGTGAAAGCTACAGATTTGAGATTTTCACAGATGATCTATTTCTGTTGCTTCTATAACAACAAATACAAAAATATTTGATAAAATAAATATTTAAGGGGGCTCCCATACAACAAACGTGTTTCATTTGCTCGTTTTTGAATTTGTTGGACAGCGGTGTTTAGTTTGCATTAATACTATTGGGAATAGGTCTTGATGGTACGGAACCCTCAGTGCGCGAGCCCGACTCGCACTTGACCAATTTTTCCATTGATTTAATGAATACAAAACATTAAAACGACGACCTCTGTGGCGCAGGGGACGCACGCTCGGATTCGAGTGGGAGGTCGCGGGTTCGATTCCCGCCACGGGCCACTTTGGAATTTTATAATTTCTAAATTGGCTCAGGTCACGTCTGGTGGGAGGCTTTGGCCGTGGCTAGTTACCACCCTACCAGCAAAGACGTACCGCCAAGCGATTTAGCGTTCCGGTACGATGCTGTGTAGAAACCGTTGGGGTGACATAACTTACCCCTTCCAAGTTAGTACGCTAACATCTTCGGCTGCATCAGCACTTACCATCAGGTGAGATCGCAGTCAAGTACTAACTTGTATAGCGTAAAATAAAATACAAGAAAGCCAAGAGCCTGTTCGCCCAATTCCCTTATCACACACGATCGGCTTACGTAAATTAGTAACTTAATGGGGTCTTACACTACTTTTGAATTTGATAAAAAATATTACTTTATTATAAACTAGGATAAAAATAATAACGTGCAGTGAAAGAAATATTAAAATCCAACGAAGATTTACAAAGTTATAGGCGTTTAAACTTTGGAGTGGGGGGATCTTCTATCCCTTTCTCGCAAAACGAAAATTTGTATGAAGCCGCACGAAGCTACTATGGCATTGGTACGGTGTGACGTCACAATGTCATGTTGCTATCTCTGTCTAATCACAAATCTTTAAATGCTTATAACTTTTTTGTTATTTGATCGATTTAATTAGTTCTTTCAGTATAATAATTCAATAATTCAATAATAATTCAATAATATTTATTGCGAAACTTAGTTTACATAGATCTTATAGAGATTGTCAAGTTCGAACAAGTTCTACCTTACGGCATGCAATATAGGTTACAATATTTATAATATCACCCTACAACTATAATATTATGTTTCGTTTCAAAATATCTTTATTGTCACAACTAAATAATAATATTATGTAACTAAAAATATAATATTATGTAATTATGGAAGAAACAATATGCAGTGACTTTTTACTTAAATGGCCCTGTATTACGCAGAAAAAAAAATAGTTATTAATAACAAATCATCTAATGACGCCTTCTCGTCATAATATAATATCTCATATTAATAGTGCACGTCATTATTTTAATTCTACTTTATAATAAAGTAATAAAAAAATTGGAGTCAAATACCCTATTGCTCGTTGCGCAAAGCATCAGCTACGCTACATTTTACTCTTATAATTATAATTATTTAAGCTTTTTAAAATCCTTTAATTGTGGGTACATGTCGACGGGAGCCCTTAGCGCGTAAATCGGCGAGTGATAGTTGCGTTGCGCCCATAGGCTTATAAATCTATGGACGACGGGTGTAATACAAAATTCACGAAAAAAGTGTCCCGAGAAAACCTATATAAACGAGGGTACATGAGTATTTTTATACACAAACTAAAACTTTGTAATTTATGTCTTACACCATTACTATACGGCCTAATTTTCAAACACGAGACTGAAGTGCGATTGTATGTCTTTTAGCGTTTTGTATGTCATCGGTTCGGACACTTTTTAGCGCTGACCCCAACTCCTTAGTTTATAACTCAATGGTTGTGCCAGTTTTAATTACTGCTTTATTTTTGTTTCCGAGAGCCAGATTAAAATTCCGAGTGCAATATTTTAAATTATAAACTGAAAAAACTTGAATTACGGTTTAAGATCTTTATTTTCTCAAAAGAATTACAGTAATTCACTTAAATGAGAAAACTTAACTAACAAAGTAATTGTTACACTGAGCATGCACCATTTACTACTTATGTATAAACAACAAAATACTATCATAATATGAACTATTTAGCTATAATTACACATTCTAAAAAAAAGTGGGTAGTTATCAAAATGCGACTTGATGCGACAGAAAACATTATGGACCGGCGAAAAGAACTTTGAATTAATTACTTTAAGAGCTTTTTGTTTTTATTTTTCACGAGACATCTTACTCTGTAAAAAGTTATACCATAGCATTAGGTTCCTACTTTGTTTCAGTTTGGAGGGCATGATAGACCCTTAGTAGATGATTCAGACTTTTGATGATTTCCCTGATTTTACGCATTGGCATCTAAATTCGATTCCGGGCATGGGTTAATATAGAATTTTAAAGTTTCTCTATGAAATCTTAATTGACTCCGTTCTGGTTGGTCCGGTCTGGTGGCAGGCGTCGGTCTTGACAGATTGGTGATCTGATTAAGTACCAGCTTACCAGCAAAGACAAACCGTCAAAAGATTTAGTGTTCTGGTGCGATGCTGTGTAGCAACCAGGGTTTACTAACCCCTTTCCTATTAGCACGATAACATCTGGTTGCATTATCACTTAATATTTGGTGAGATCACACTCAAGTACCTGGTAACTTGTAGTGTGTAAAAAAACCGGCCAAGTGCGAGTCGGACTCCCGCACCGAGGGTTCCATACCATAAAAGAAGTAAAACATTGAAAGAATCACTTTTGTTTATGAATTTACGAGTATAATTTACATGTAGGTACATTTGTTGGCAAACCGCAAACGTAACTTTGTTTTTGGCGGATTATTGTTATTATCAAAGAAAGTATATTAGTCAGCGAGTTGATTTTATTTTTCCTGTAAAAATATATTAATTTCTATTGATCATAATTATTTCAGATTTTTTGATTGGTAAACTTCGGAGATAAGGGGGGGGAACGGTATTTTTTCGACAGTTTGCCCAATAAATCAAAAACTATCAGGCATAAAATTAAATAATAATTAGTTTCAGAATACACAAGTAACGCCCTTTCATATGATATCCCACTCAATATTGTTATCTAATTTTGAAATTTTGTCGACCCGATTTTCCCCCTTTTAAAATAAAAATAAAAACAATTTTCAAATTTTTACGATTGTTATGACGTCGGGTCACTATTACCCATAACTATTCTAAATTTCAAGTCGATAGCTTGAATAGTTACTGAAATAATCGAGTGTGACAGACGGACGGCCGGACGGACGGACGGAGAAAGTCTCACCATAAGGGTTCCATTTTTACCATTTTGGTATGGAACCCTAAAAAACCGTCACGAACGTACTGCAGTGTTTATTAATATTGCCTGTGTACCTATTCGGTGGTAGTGCGTATGCAAAGGCACTGCTATAGAAATGAGCCCTTAAGCGCATGTCTTGCTACGAGTAGTCTCTCTGCCATTCTAAGCTGTAAAAGAATTGTTTGATGACACCTAGTTTAACCTACTTTACAGTACACCTATCTAGGTTAATATATTTAACTCTTACTGTAAATTTTGACTTCAACATTATTTAAGTTTATAATATCTCCACACATACTAATTATAAAATGTACCTAAATGTTTAAATCTTCCGAAAACTTTGGTGACTTACAAAGTTTTATGAAAATGCATAACTTAAATAATATATCCCGCAGCGTTGCTAGTTTCTCTGGGGTGTTGGGGAAGCACTTTAAGCCTGGAAACTTTAGCCGCGGAGTTTCCGACACAACCAAGTTTTCTTAGTGTTTCCTACTTTACGTCTTTACCTAGGAATTATTTCATACTACATTTACGGAGAAAGATTTGAGTTACCTAATCTTAGAAAGCTGAGGTTTTTAGGGTTCCCTACCAAAATGGTAAAAATAGTGAGACTTACCCTTATGGTGAGACTTTCTCCGTCCGTGCGTCTGCCACACTTGATTATTTTTTGTGTCAAAAGTGGATACTGAAGAAACTTCTCGTATAGCTAGATGTTCTTAGAGCAACAGCAAAATGCTTGCTAGTTTTAGTTGAAAACATGTAAGTATTATATTTTTGCGTGACGAAAATCACATCACGGGAAAATCTACGAAAATCTTTAAAAATGTAAAATGAAAGTTTCTTTTACTAGTCAACAGAAGGTGCACGCATGCAATCACGTATATAAATTTGGTATTGAACTCCATAGCGCGAGTCTACTGAAGGCGAGCGATGGGTGAAACTTTGTATTTACTGAGCGTCATATGACACTCGCGTTGTTTTTTTTTATAAAATATTTATTAGTTAAAATATTTATTTAAAAATGCTCGTCGTACGAAATTAATTAATATTTCGGCGAGGGATCAAGATGACCCGCGCCGGAGGCAGGGTCGGATTTATGCCAGCAATCACTACGGACCTTGATTTATTGGACAATTCACTTCGACACTGATTGTGCGGGGAATTAAAAACATTAAACCGCCGTAAGCTCAGCCCACGTGCTATGTTCCTAGTCGAGGAGCTAGTGAATGGTTTGTCATCATCATTTACCATCAGGTGAGATCGCAGTCAAGTATTAACTTGTACAGCGTAAAAAAAAATCCTAAAACTATTCTGAATTTCAAGTCGATAGCTTCGATAGTTACTGAAATAGTCGAGTGTGACAGAAGGACGGACGGACGGACGGAGAAAGTCTCACCATAAGGTTTTCATTTTTACCAAATTGGTATGGAACCCTAACAATGTTTACACTTATGTACTAAGTCTGAAGCTTCCACCACCTGGGCAACAAAGTTGATCATTGGCCAAGTGACGAAAGCACCAGCAAATCTCAAACAAAATCAAATATTATTTTGTAGGCTGCATATTATCCTTTTCTCGCGATGTTTTTTTCAATCGCTCAAAAAGGCAGACGTAAAAAAACGCTAAAAATACGCTGCGTTACGAAAGATTCCTTGTTGTATCTTTTGCATGTCTTAAAAAGGTGGAAACATTGACACGCTTGTAATTGTGATGACATCTGTATTTGACATATTGTTTTTACGCAAATAAACTGATTGATTGATTGAAGCAATGATATCCCATTGGCAAAATAAAAAGCAATGCTATCTCATCTTTTCTGTTACTGGCGCAGCTGTCAAACTTCCCTTTATGTACTCCTTCTTATCCTGTCCATTCTCAATACATCCCATCTCAACCTCAACATTCGCATTACTGTCGCATGCACTCTTCTTTCATCTGTCCCTTTTACCGCCCAACACTGATTCATAAAATGCGACAGGTCTGACGATCCTCTTATATTTTTTCCCCTTACAAACCGGTATGTCTGTAAGTTAAATATAATGTTGTCACTGATGTGTGAAGTCTGCCAACCCACACTTGGCTAGCTCGGTAGGCTATGGCGAAATCACCGTCAATATAAGAGAAGATCGTTGTTCAGCCGTGGGGGTTGAAACACAAAACCGAACGAAATAAAGGTCATCTAAAACAGCAGTTTTGATACAAGAACTGTTTATTAATTATTATTTCCTCGCCAGGTCAGGGTAAGAGTAAGTTAAGACGCACTTAACATTTAACACTCGGTCGTTATTAACTTTTTATCAGCGGCCAGCGGGCGGGTTCCATTAAAAATTCCTTCTCAAAAATGAAAATTTAATTTTCTGCCCACCACTGACACGATTAACTTTAAACACCCATAATTAACAATTAAATGCTTTCGCAAAAAGTTAACCGACATCTTTGTTTTGTTACAGGTATGTACGGCGATTTTGTAGGTGCAGCCACGGCAATATAATACAATAAATATTGTACAGGTACTTACTACGGAGGAGAGGTTACAACAAACTCAGCAATTATATTATACAAGCTTAAAAAAATAACATAAAGAATATTTAAATAGAGAATATTTTTGTAAGGCAAAAACCTGCACTTTCTCTTGAACTAAATTCTAGAGGGTTGGTACCTACTTCATACACAGGTTCAGCTTAGCTTAGCGATTCACGTATTGTTTATATACAAACTCACGTGATGACTCACTCCACTTCACCACAGACTTCACATTTAAAGCGTGACGTAGTAGGCGTGAGCGGGGGATGGAGCGACATTCATCAAATGTAGCGTCACGTGAAACGCTTGCTATCGCTTATCTACGAATTAAAGCTTGAACGTGAAGGCTAAACGAGTGTTGGCAGACTTCACACACCTTTTATTACATTATTGAGAACGCTCAGGTTTGCAGTTTCCATCAGCGTTATAACATTAGTTGCATCATCTGGTAAATTAAGTTTTTACGAATATAATATATAAACTCGCCGGCATATTTAGCGGAACATAAAAAAAAGGTCCATAATTAAAAAAATATGGTTTTATTTTAAAATCTACTTACTACACTTCTTTTGTTATTTAAAGTTTCATTTGTTTTTACTTAAAATGAGATCACATTAAGAACAGATTTTGCGAGTAAAGGCTATTTGTGAAAAATGGTACATTTTTGAACTTTTCATGTAACCTGGAAAAGTGAAATTTAATATTAAAATTACAATTAATTAAATTAGAAAAATGGTGATTAATATCGCGTATTTCCTCCACGTGCTCTTATTAAAGTTTCTACCCGTCTAGGCATACTGAGAATGATGTTATCGATGGTCTCCTGGGATAGTCTCCGCCATTCCTCAACTACGGCGATTCGCAGTTCTCCCACGTTGGCAGGAGCTGGAATTCTGAACTTAACTTTTCTTTTCAGCAAGTCCCAAACGTGCTCTATTGGGTTCATATCCGGTGATCTCGCCGGCCACTCCATAACAGTGATATTCATATCATTAAGATAAGCTTGAGTTACCCGAGCGGTATGCGGCAGAGCATTATCCTGCATAAAAACAAAATCGTCACCGATATATGGGGCAAACGGTACGACATTTTCTTCTAAAACTTCTCTGATATAGCGGTCTGCAGTCAGACTCCCTCAGATATTCCAGGCAGAAGTTTTCGCCATAATAGACTGTGCTGAAACTTGTCTGCAAAGAGACTACAAAAACAAAACTATATACATCCACTCGGATAGCCAAGCGGCTCTCTCGGCCTTGTCTTCTGAGAAACTTAACTCAAAGCTGGTCGAAAACTGCAGGAAATCGCTGAATGCCCTGGCAGCAAGTAACAGGGTCATTCTAAGGTGGGTTCCCGGTCATACAGGGATCATCGGCAATGAGAAAGCTGATGAACTTGCAAAAACAGGCGCAAAGGGGAAGCAGATAGGCCCTGAACCTGTCTGCGGCATACCCAAAAGCCTGGCGCAATTAACCCTGATGATTGAATGTCGGTTTAATCTAGCCTCGCGCTGGCATAAACTAACAGGTATGGACCATTCAAGGGCACTAATAAAACCCTTCAATGGAAAATCAGCCTCTGAGGCCCTAGCACTCAACAGGAAAAAACTGTGCATCTTAGTAAGGGCGCTTACAGGGCACTGTGGACTCAATCGACACATGTATAACCTGAAGCTAACGGACACAGACATGTGCAGACTCTGCAATGAGGCGGCGGAAACGCCACTGCACATAATCTGTTCCTGCCCAGCTCTGATGCATAAACGTAGCATCATTCTGGGGAAACACATTCTAGACTCTAATGATGCTAAACTTCTTTCAGCCAAGAAGCTGCTGCTGTTCCTGGCGGCAAATACTATTGGCTGGGAGCTATAATTGGCGGCGTCACAATAGATCGAGGACGGTCAAAGTGACATCTACAACTACCGCCGAACTGAAAGATACAAGATACAGACTCCCTCTGTCAATCACTACCAAGTCTGTGCGAGCTCCCAAACAAATGCCCGCCCAAACCATTATTGATCCACCACCGTATGCAACTGTAGTTTCAAAATTTGTCTGAATGTATCGTTCTCCTTTGCGTCTGTATATTCTTTGCCTGCCGTCAATTTGATTTAAGAGAATTCTGCACTCATCACTAAACAATACCTTACTCCATTGGTCCGCGTTCCAAAGTCGATGTTCCTGAGCAAAAGTTAACCTGTTTCTACGATGATTTACCTCGAGCCTTGGAGCCTTGGCGGGCACAAATGAACCCAAACCAGCTTCTTCGAGCCTTCTTCGTACCGTACGCTCACTTACGGTTACACCCCGCACTGCTTCTAACTCATGTCGGGCTTGGACGGCCGTCAAACGGGGGTTCCTACGTACACGAAGCCGAATGAAACGATCATCCCTACTCGAAGTGCGTCTTTTTCTGCCTTTTCCTGCTCTTCTCACATAAGTACAGCACAATTATTTGTAAACGCTGTGCGCAGTTCTAAATGTCTACCCACGCTGTCCGGTGCCTTTTGTATTCTATATTTTCAATGTTTCGTGTATGTGACGTTATTGTGCCTTAATAAATAAATAAATAAATAAGTACCGGTCTCCCTGAACCGTTGGATACTGCGATGGATCGTTGAAACTGGTCGACGAAGATCTCTGGATATCACTCTGTAGGTTTGACCATTTCTTCGCATTTCGAGTGCCCTGGCAATCTCCGTTGGGGCTAAGTCAGGCATAATTCAGTCATCAACTCCAGAAAGATACGCGATTAAAAAAAAAATAACAAAAAACAGTATTTCAATGAAATTTTAAATCAAACTCAGAAGGAAGAAATACTCGAAGTTCGCTCCAGATAAGGTGTATTTGAATAAAATTAAAACAATTGCATAAAATGTGATGTTCAGTTGTTTTCTTAATTTGAAAATATTTCTTTTTAAATTTAATAACGTATAAACCAGCCAACAACTTTATATGATACTGATATCAAACCTTTTTTTTATGTTCCGCTAAATATGCCGGCGAGTTTAGTTATGCAGCTTAAAATTACATTACAATGCGACAAGGTTATATAAGCGTGTGGCCAAAATCAGAACTAACGCCGCTTTCATGTGAAACTGTTTGATGGTTCACTCTGTCGGTATATCGCTATTGTATGTTGTGTCGTTTTTGCTTAATATTAACTAAATTAAAACTAAAATTGAAGTAAAATTGAGATTTTATTTTGTGGCTGCCTTTGTACTATAACAACGCCCTACTGACAATGTCATTCAAGTGCCAAGAGAGCCTTGTCGGACTGTATGTGTTTGTGTAATGTAATTTTAAGCTGCATCATCACTTACCATCAAGAAAGATTGTAGTGTAGAGTGAAAGCACGACGTAACTCTGAAAATCAAACATGCAAGGCCTGGGTCTGAAAAACCTGGACCCGCCTATACTAAGTCGTAATCTCAATCACTAGGCTATTACCAAGACCTAGGTATTAAAATTAAAATCATGCACCTTACCAAATCACCCTGAGTCACGGTGTGACAATGGGTGTCGCTATGACGTCATGATGCAGATTACGAAGTCGCACGTCGTCGCCCAATATGGCAGCGTGTTTGTCGCAGTTAACTGCCTCAGTACAGATGTAGGGTGCTAATTGTTCTTGATTGTCCACGCTTTGTCTGTAATGCTAGCTTGGAGTGCTGAACGCCGTAAAAGGTGGTTAGTGACGGTTAGTATAGGCTAGGGCATCTTGCGTGTAAACGCGGAACATGGGACGAGGCGTCGCGCGTTGTCAACGACAATATTGTTGCGTGTTGATATAAAAGTGAAAAACCGTAACTGCCTCAATACAGATGTAGGGTGCTAATTGTTCTTGATTGTCCACGCTTTGTCTGTAATGCTAGCTTGGAGTGCTGAGCGCCGTAAAAGGGGGTAAGTGACGGTTAGTATAGGCTAGGGCATCTTGCGTGTAAACGCGGAACATGGGACGAGGCGTCGCGCGTTGTCAACGACAATATTGTTGCGTGTTGATATAAAAGTGAAAAACCGTAACTGCCTCAATACAGATGTAGGGTGCTAATTGTTCTTGATTGTCCACGCTTTGTCTGTAATGCTAGCTTGGAGTGCTGAGCGCCGTAAAAGGGGGTAAGTGACGGTTAGTATAGGCTAGGGCATCTTGCGTGTAAACGCGGAGCGTGGGGCTTAGCGTCGCGCGTTGTCAATGATATGGTTGCGTGTTGATAAAAGTGAAAAACCGTAACTGCCTCAATACAGATGTAGGGTGCTAATTGTTCTTGATTGTCCACGCTTTGTCTGTAATGCTAGCTTGGAGTGCTGAACGCCGTAAAAGGGGGTAAGTGACGGTTAGTATAGGCTAGGGCATTTTGCGTGTAAACGCGAAGCGTGGGCGTAGCGTCCCGCGTTTTTAACCCCACGATCGCGACGGTGTACTTTTAAAATAACGATTTTTAAAAACGTAGAATTTTTATAAGGCCTTATTGTTCTGGATTGTCTATAAATTTTGTCTGTAATGCTAGTTTGAAGCTTGGAAGTTGAACAGGAATCAATAACTCACAAAACAGAACGCAAAATGTATGCGTGATTTATGCGCAAAGAATGTGTAATATGAAGCTAAGTTTCTTTTTTGACGGTATCGTGTAGTGGGCTAGGCTTAACAAAATGGTATTTGGAGTAACGAAAACCTAGAAAAATCTTCGAAAATCTAGAATAAAAACTTTTCTTATTAGTCAATATGCATGCAATCGTATTGATTTGGTATGACGAACTCGCTAGCGCGAGCGAACTGAGGCATCTATCGAGCAATGGGTGAAACCACACATGAAACGTGTTATTCCAAATTTTATTTTACCGAGTGTCCCGTGACAAGTCTTTTTCAAGTCGTCGCTTTGCGAGTTAATCCTTTTGCATGGATTTATATTAATGACAATAGCTTTGTCGTGTTATCTGAGCGACACTGTCATATAACATTTCTATCGCCATAGAGATACTGTGTTCAATGACTGTCGCACTTTTAAATAAGCGTATGCCATCGACCGGAAAACTCGCGGCACACGCTCCGCATTACGATCCGCCTTTACAAAATAGAGGCTTATTGCTTTCATCTGGTTAGAATAATTCAACAAATTACGGACAGTCAGTGACGTGAACTCAACGGGTCTGCCCGCGAAATTCAAAATTTTCGTGGTTTTTTGCAATTTGTACGGTAATTAGACATGATAGGCTTATGGCAATCAATTTGCGAGAATGGCAGTATCATCTTTACATGATTATATCAAAATCTTTGCATAAAAATGTGTATCCTAGGAAATTAATCCGAGTATCGAGTTTTATGTAAGTAACTCGCAAATCTTGGACTAATTTCTTTAACTCGACATTTTCGAGCAGAGATTTTTATATAAACACGTGAAGAAGATATTGGGATTATCGCAATTTGACGGCCATAAGCCTATTATATCTTATTAGCTTAAAAATCACGAAAAACCACGAAAAATTTGAATTTCGCGGGCACAGCCGTGGTGTGCTCCTTAAGCGTCTTGGTTTATATAGAAATTTTGCAGCTGGAAGTAAACAAAGTAAATAAAAAACATAAAAAGCACGGTGATACTAGGTTGTTATTAATATTTATTATTTTGACTGGGTATGTAACAAAATCATGTTGTTTTTAATTTACATACCGGTACGGCATTCATCATTTTTAATACAATTGATAATACATACAAATAAAATGGACTATTACTTTTGGTTCGCCTGTTTCTTTACCGACAGAGTTCCAAATTCGTCAGGGCGCTTATTTTGGCGAGTGTCGATGGCATTAATTAAAAATGTTGAATTTCTTACCGATTTAATTGGTCGAAGCGCGAGCATTCAAGTTTTTCTTATGTGTGTTCTGGTTTAAATCTTGAGCCATGTCTTAAATGTTATTATAATTTTATTAAATTAGACCTTAACAAAAATATCTTTGCACCTGCTGAGGTTTCTTTCAAGGGCAAACTTCTTGTGGAATCGAAACAAGATCTTTGCGATAGTAAAAGAAACGAACTACCAAAAAGTTGAGGATGCATATTGCTATATATCTATAGTATATTGCACTGATAGATGTGCCCTATCAGATACCCCACTTTTCTCACTTTTTAATTCTGTTCACTTCTATGAAGATCGATCACTTTATAACAACTAGATATTCAAAAATTTATGTCGATAGCTTTAATAATTACTGAAATAATCAACTGTTAGCTAGAGGGACGGATGAAGTCACTATAATATAAGAGTTCCATTTTTACCATTTTGGTAGAGAACACTAAATTGGCACGTGCCGAGTCCTTCACCACAGTAGCACAGAATAGTATGTATTTGGTAAAAGTATGTTTTAAAAAAACTAAGCACCCATAGAATGTCGTAATCAGATAAAATACCTAGTTAATTTCCACCAGACTCGATTAAATCTATTCGAGATTTCGCTAATCGATACCAATTAATCTTAACTGGACCGGTAACGTGGCAATTAATAATCTGCATGTTATAGTTTCTATCATGTTACGAGATTACTTAGGCTATAATTAGGCTTTATTGGCAGTAAAAGTAGGTCTTAGGTATGTTGATACAAAACATATTGTAAATTAATAGGGGATTCTATAAGTGTAGCTCATTTAATCACCAAGATTAAGGGGCCTGTGAACTACGATGTCTCCGTTAATGCAAAATACCAAATCATTTGTAATTCGTGAATATTTCGATCATGTTGTGGTGTTATTCGGATTCATATAGTAATAATCTATGCTCCTAGCCATATTTGGTTCGGAAATATGTCTTATAATAAAATAATAATCAATTTTGATCAAAATTTTTATAACTTTGGTCGAGTTCCGTAATACCAAAAATTATAAATGAAAACTTGTAACTTTCTTTATTAACTGGTGTTTTTATTTGGCTGGACAATAAAAACTGTGCTCCTGAACTAATGCGACGTGAGATAGTGTTGTTTTTATTACAAAACAAATAAGCAGAAAACATACGGCATAAACATAAAAATAAGCAAAACTAAATCCGTTTACAATTTCGTTTAACAGTATATCGGAACCAGATATGGCCAGGAGCATAGATTATTACTATACGAACCCGAATAACACCACAACATGATCAAAATATACACGAATTACAAATGATTTTGGTATTACGTTTGTATGGGAGACATGGTAGTTCACAGGACTCTTAAGAAATGAATTTACATATGTGTTTGTGAACCCTCGTAAACTTAGTTTTAGTCGACTTGTAGTTATCACCATTCTTATGCAACAAATATCACACCTACTTTTTACAAGTGCTTATATGTTAGGCCTATGTGAAATAAAGATATTTTGAATTTTTGAGTCATACAAATACAGTGAAAATATTTTTTTATCCTAGACCTAATTTATGGCCATTTATAAAATACCAAACTACTCTACCTTGTTTGAAAAATAGACATTACGGTGCTATCTATCGGTATTTTAAGCAAATAAAGAATTTATTTATTTATCTGCCTGTACGAACTCCGCAACAGTCCTAGGTACTGCACCTTTTAAGGATCTCCTGTTTTGAATTTTTCCTCAAAAAACTCTTTAATTTTCCTTTCTACTCTTGCCAATATTCGCTAGATTAAACCGAGGACGTGGTAAATCTCATTCAAACATGCCAACTATTAGTGCGTTTACCAACGAGGTACTAGGCACTTAGTAAGTTATTATCTTGTCAAAACAACGTGCAAATGAAGTCGCTATCTTCGCGTTCGACGCAAAAATGTATCTTCCACCAACGGAGAGAACTGACATTGATATATTTATTGGCATTCTTTGAAGGATCTAGTTTTTACTATAAACTTAAAAGGAAGTAAGTTGAATGTTGCCACTTGAAAGCCTTAAATTGGTGCTATACTGCCATGTTTTAGAAGCAAGCAATTATCTACATTATCAAGGCTTACAATGGGATGCAATCTATTCTAATGCGAGATGGAAAAGCTCGCGAATAATAAACTTAAACAGAACAATTGATAATAATATCAAGATAGGCCCATCCGAACGTTTTACGTAAACCTTCTTCATACGAGAAGCAAATAGTAGCGCCAACTGTCAAAATACTATAGATGGCCGCTGAGCGAACTACCGCGTGGCCTTATACTGTTGGTGCTAATGACTCCGATAAACTGGCGATATTTTTTCGCGAGGTCGCCGGGTTTAGAGTATAAATGTCAATGAACAGAACATTAAAAACAAACCACAGCATTAAAATCATTTGTAAAAGGATGAACAAGTTATCATTTGAAATATTTTAAAAAACAAGCTTTTATACGTTAATTTGACGACCTCTGTGGCTGAGTGGTAAGCGTGCCGGTTTTCAAGGCGCCGCCATCTCTGAGGTTCCGGGTTCGATCCCCGGTCGGGGCAATGTATTTTAGAAACAATAAGTTTTCTACATTGTCTCGGGTCTGGGTGTTGTGGTACCTTCGTTGTTTCTGATTTCCTTAACACAAGTGCATAAGCTACTTACTAAGGGATCGGAGCAATGTATGTGATGTTGTCCACTATATATTTATATATTTATATTTATTTATTTATTTATAATAAAAAAAAATCCGTACTCTTTTCAGCACCAGACCCTGGTTACCATCTAACACCAAAGTACTCGTCAAGATGGATAAGCGAGTCAAATGTCGAAACTCGACGGGGTTGTGTCTTTTAACTACTGAGTTTCTATGGCCATCCTCCAGTTTCATGCTCATTACTAGCAGATACTTCGTTTATATGCTATGCTAGTTAGTAACAACTGCATGAAACTCGAACCCAGTCGAATGAGACCAGTTGAGAACATGTGAAGAAACAGACTTTCAAGTTATTACTGATTTTGTGTGCACATACCCAAAAAAACACAACCTAAATTGAAATGGCTCTACAGGGGTGGGGCGTCCCCATTAATGGGGGATTTTTGGATTGTAATGAGCTATAGAACACTCCCTTAAATTATCGCTAGTTCGATCCCGGACACATTGTATAGCATGTTTCCGTGCTACTACGTAGCATGTGTACCTATCTGTACCTTAAAACTGACTGGTGGTTATGCACTATTATTCAGTTAAAACCAAGAATACATAAGACTTAAAATTATAATTTAGTCTTTATTTATTTTATCTACGTTTAAAACTTAATTCAAGTACTTAACTCAAACTTATCTACTTGCTATTTCGTATTGACTGTTGCCTCACCCCGCGTCTCAGATAGCTTTAATAACGGTGTTAATGATGACGCCAGCGATCGAACGATAGCGTCCGATCATCGGTCGATCTAAAAAACGATCGGATCGAGAATAAAATCGATGCGATCGCTCGATACAAATCGTCGGCCGAATCAATTACCCGTTAATGATCGGGGAGTTGTAGGGCAGGCAGCAATCACGGTTTCTTATTTGTCATTCGTCAAAATTGTTTGGCTTGGCCCAAATTGTGGGAGGTAGGAGTTTCGCGATTTGATATCATTTGGGAATCGATAGGTTTACTCGACTTAGATTTTCGAATACCCATCATTGATTAAACGTTATCTGTTACCTCAATAAAAATTTTGGGGATTTTGCCAATAGGCATATTTATTGGTGATCTTTCTATTTTTATGCTCAAAATTGTCTGATAACAAAGTTCACGTCAGGAGAAGGATCTCGCTTGCACAGAACAGCGGCTCCGCCGAAGTACGTGATACTGAGTGAGAACACCGATAACTTAACTCAGGGTTGTTGTATCTTTGCGGAGCGGATGAGAGAGGATGACGTGGGCTCTCATCCCATCCGCCGCAGAAGGGCTGGGCGCAGGCGTGCTGCCCATGATCGCCACCTGCCCCCTTAAAAGGGCACCCGGGCGATAGACACGGGGAGTTTGTTTCCCGATGGAGAATGGCCCTCGAGCCGGGAGGTGCATTTTTGTGTTCACGATGCACCTCTGTCAGGGAATTGAGACGTAGATGAAGAAGGAAGGAGGGTCTGCCTCGGCAGACACCGTTGGCTGGGTAGCGCGAGTGCTTCCGGTCCCGTAGCCCAACCACCAGGCGACGAGGTGAACACCGTGGGGTTTTAGTCGGTGTGACTCCGACATAACGGAAGTGCCTCTCCGTGGCACGCCGGTATCCATAACGGATTTCCCCACCAAAAAAAAGGGGTTGTTGTATCTTAAATAAAATCATACTGTTTATTTTCTAGCACGGTAAACTTTGTTTCGAGTGGACTCTGTTGCTTTTGTTGCTTTGGCCCAAAACCCTGTGACGCAAGAACCAGCACTACCAGCAGTCCTATAATATGTGTAACATCTGTACACTATGTTGGCAAACAGTCGTTGTACCTTATGCAAAATGGCATCGCACTTGCGCTTTGGTCATTTAAAATATCGCGTGCTTCCCCAATTTCCAATTATACATTTTCGCCCCTCTTACAAAATCACTCACACAAAAAATATCCAGCAAAATTTTAGATCTACCTTAGACAGGGCGGAGGGCACGAAAAAATGTCGCCAGTTTATCGGTGCCAAAAATGTTTGTTTTGTCACCAACAGTATAGCCACGCTGTAACTCGCTCAGCAGCTACCTATAGAGTTTTGACAGATGGCGTTACTGTTTTCATGTACGAAAAAAGCTAAATCGTTCGGATGCGTATATCATGAGGTTTCTTATCGGAGTCAATAACTCAGTCTTTCGCTTGTGAATTGAGCCCCACGAAGATGCGCTGTGGTTTAATAGTTTTAAACAAACATTCCTATTACGTGGCTCCACTGGTGTAGAGTGGTGTAAAAAACATCATTACATAGGAGCAGAGCTCGTAGGTGATAATTTCACTAATGATAGCCCGCGACTTGACGGGATGATAAATAGGTTAAAGCACTTTTAGAGATCGCTTTGAGATGATCATTCTCTTTAATGCTTACTTTTTTTATCGTAATATTTGTATATAGGTATAACAAGGACCGTTAATGAAACGAATCGACCCGTTTTATCATAGCTTTTGTACTGCTATTAGATGCAGCGTTGTCAAAGTTAGGTAGAAGTTTTATTCCCCAATAGAGGGCAAACTTATCTTCTTCCCTCTTATCTTTAAATGCTAAAAGGTTGTATTTAATTAAGTTTCAACTTTCACCAAAAAATTAATATATGTTTTTAAAAGAGCAATTGCCGAGTTTCTTACCATGTTCTTCTCAGTGCTTTCTGAACTTATGACTTCAGAATTCAAATAAAATGTATAATAAATTAAGTAAAAAGAATATATTTGTTCAGGAAATTTGTCTCTTAAAAAAAACTTTATAAAGTCTTTTGGGTAACAAATATAATTTGTCATTTTTTTTAATTTTAAGGAATAGATTATGGACATATAAATCGATATCTGATTTAGTTTAAGATCTATTGCTGCAAATAATAGAAAAGTAGGCTTAAGTAGGCTTTTTAACGTTTATAGAAAGAAGCGAGTATAAAGAACCCGTTTAAATAATGACCCCTCACGGCTGACAAAATCTTTTTTAATCAATTTCTTGCAAATAACTTCTTACTTTCACGAAGACGCTCCCAAAAGAAAGTACCGATACACCGACTTGGAAAAAAAAGAGTAAAAACAGAATTACGGCTTACCGGTAAACCCCGAGGCGCAAAACGAAACGTACTATACGCAATTACGGACGTAGTGTAGTGACGTGCGCGAGTCGATAACTTGATGACTTTATTAACGGTTCCCGGTTAATAACCTCTATAAGATTGCCGATAGTAATATTTGCTTGGCAGTTTCACGGAGGGCTAATTACTGTACCAAAAATTAAAAAGAATGACGAAAACTTTTATCGATAGATGGAGCATTTATTAACGATCATTTTAAAGAGGCTCTATCAAATTTACGACTTTGAAGGCCACCCGTAGTTTATTTTATTTAAGGAATTACGTTTAAGGTTAATAACTTGTATACGTTTTAATATGGTGGATAATAATGGTTTAAGTGGAGAGTTTTTTATTTTACCAAAAGACTTCATTACATAGAACACATAGTTAACTTCGATGTAGCGACTCAGCGGTCCAGAGGCGGATTAAATGTAGAGAGCGCCCTAGGCAAGCACCTCATGGGCGCCCCCCTAGCAGCCATATCAAAAAGTTTACTAACTTCGAAAGCACGAGGAATCGCCTCATTTCAGCTGGTAGCTATAAGTTGGTGTTTACTATAGTTGGTGATTATACTATCTCGAACGAGTGAAGAACATCATTTGACACTTTTCTATATTAAAGAAGAGGCGGCTTCGGTCACTCTAAATAATATTAAGTAGTAGGGATAACTTAAAACCTAACTATGCGACCAACGAAAGTGACATTCGGGCTTATTAAGCCCGGTGGACTGTCACCTGGTACTACCAGGTAACATCACATCAACTACCGGGTTGGTAGTTGATGTGATTTATGAATTGCAGTAAAATGACAAATTGTTTGTCGGTTTGGGTTCCATTTTAACTTGGTTGTATAAAAAAATTAAGAATGAATTCTGTAAGATACGAAAAATCACCTAAAAGGTAAAAAAGGACTTCTGCAAGGTTCTGGAAACACTGTATAAAACTGAAAACCACAGATAATATAATAATAATAATAACAAATAAGTTTATTTGCCAATTGCTTGAATCTGATCACAAAACTAAATATTATAGTTTAAGTGTAACTTATATAAAAAAAATTAACAAGTTAAAGACAACTAAAACCATACTAAAAAAATATACAATTTTATTTAAAGTTTCAGCAATGGCAATTTCAGCCCCCGTAGGTATACTATTCAATAGCTTGTATTAAGGCTTATTTTCACAGGCCAGTATTTCGATCCAGGCCAGCCAGATTTCAGTGGACTGGATCCATATTTGACCAATGTAAAAACTTTGCAATCCAGTCCAGAATCCAGTAATCAGCACTAGATTAGAATAAAGCGGAAGCTAGTTTTTAACCGACTTCAAAAAAAGAAAGAGGTTCTGTATTCGACCCGTATGTATGTATGTATGTATGTATGTGGGTGTGTATGTATGTATGTATGTTTGTCCGCGATTATTTCACGTTTGGCTGAACCGATTTTGATGCGGTTTTCAGGAAAGTATTTGTTACATTCTGGAAAAGGTTTTAGTATATTAACCGACTTAAAAAAATAAGAGGTTCTTAGTTTGATCGACATATTTGTATTTAAGTTTGTTCGCGATTATCTCGAGTTCGGCTAAACGGATTTAGATGATTCTTTTTTTGTTAGATAGGCCATACATCACAGGTAGACTCGTTTTAATTTCGTCGAGATTTAATGAATATCTTCGGAGATGGAGAGCGGAACTCCTCAACGGAAAATAGTAAATCGCTTGCGATCGGTATAATAGTGTACAGTGTAGATTTTATCGGACTTCAAAAGAGAAGGAGATTCTCAAGTTGACTGAAATATATGTTTTAATTGACTGACGTCAAAAAAAGAGGTTCTCTGTTTAATCCCTATATCGGTATTTAGGATTTTCCGTGATTATTGTACATGCATTTTATTGTGATAGTCCGTTTTAAATTTGGTTAAAACGTGGCAACTAAATCATAAAAGCTTGTCTTTAAAAACTTTTTTGCACTAAAAAGGGTAAAATAAATTATTTTTTAAAAAAATTGAACCGACTTCAACACCACAAATAGGCACTCAAAAGCGAAAAATAAATTAATATAATTATTATAACCGCTACTACCCACTCATCTATTTTGAAGTCGGTGCCAGCGAAGCTTACTACTACTTCATACTATGGATGTAGTTTTGCACTATTATAAAGATTTACTTATGTATTTGAATTGGCTGGCACCGACTTCAAAATAGATGAGTGGGTAGTAGCGGTTATAATAATTATATTAATTTATTTTTCGCTTTTGAGTGCCTATTTGTGGTGTTGAAGTCGGTTCAATTTTTTTAAAAAATAATTTATTGAGTCCAGTGACCACCTCCCGCACCCCGCGCCTTCCGTGCCTGTGCCGCTGGGCTTGTTTAAACGCGTCGATCCAGTCGATGTCGTGTTATCTTGAGGTGACCATGTGCACGAAAAATGAAGACTCGTCTGTCAAAAACATATTTTCACGTTAAATGGAAGTGTTGATCAATAACAATAATTCGTCAAAAATATTTGTAGCCATTCTTAAAGCTGATTTATACTCCTTTGGTTCTTCTGATTTTAGTTGGTTCATGAGTAATCAGCAAAATCTCGAGAAATCAGTAAATCGAGTTCAGAAATCTCTGTAATCTATATATTTTATAATTTACGTTTGCTTTTTCTTGTATAGTTTTTCCTTTTTACACAATGGCTACAGTTGCCTTCGCTTATCAACCTGTGAGATACGCATAACATGCAGTCACCCTAACAATTTGAAAACAACTACTGGACTAATCTAAACGCACGGACCCAGTACCTTGGCCGATCCAGGCCACTGAATTGCTGGGCTGGATTCAAAATACTGGACCTGTGAAAATAAGCCTTGAGAGTTTGCACCGCCTGGTCACTGACGACAACGGCACAACCATAACAACGCTAGTGGGACTCCCGCCCCCGGGCCTCGCGCTCGCCGGGGGAACATATGGCTGCGGAGCCCGCCGTCCTTGTAAATGTATTTCGATTAGAATTGAAAAAATGTGTTTTGTTTTCTCATAATACAACATAAATATAGTATTCAATGGTTTTACATAGAAACGAAGATTTCCGAAACGCAAACTCTCACCCATCCAACTCTACATGATCTCGCGCGCGCGCGCGCGATTGTGATGTACCTAAGGGCCGCGCCGCACGCGCCCCTTTGTAACCTCGCGCCCCTAGGCATGTGCCTAGTTTGTCTTTAGGATAATCCGCCATTGCAGCGGTCTATCAATCAAGCGTATAATACCAATTTTCTGTAACTCATATTCTCAAACAAAACTTGGTTAATAGAGATAGAGTTTGACTTTGGTGTTGCAGACGAGACTCTACTTTACACCTTATGTTTTTAATTTCGATAGTTTTATTGTATAGGTTATCGATACTTGTGTCACATCACTAGCAAAGCAATTACCATGCAATGAGCGTCACGTTTACTTTACATAAACATCAAAGGCGCCGCCCGGCGATAGTGCCAAAAACTCTAACTGTACTCGTGCCAATAGGATTATCTTTATACAGTTTGCTCATGAGTTTTTGTTGCTTAAAAATATAGGATAAAGGCTGTGGTGACCTTTCGTGTCAATTCTCAACCTATAGCCTCATGACTATAGCGTATAGCAGCCATGTACTTTATCTATTCTATTTCTATGATTGCTAATGGAAAATATTAGAATAACTTATCCGATCGATAAATTGATCACGTGACTTATCGATAGCAACTGTCATTATCATGCAATTTTTTTTAATCTCGTGCCATTAGCAATCGTGGATATAGAATATATTATGTAAAAGGTAATTTGGCAGAGCTCATACCACTCAATTACTGCTGAACTAAAGTCTCTTATAAGGATTTTACATTTCGTCATAGTCGTAGAATAGTGACGGATCTGCAAAAATGACGAAATTCACTTTTTACCATATTTGGACACTACTATGTCTATATTTTATTACTGCATTAAAGGAAAATTAAAAAATCTTTTAGATTTCAAGATAACCAGTCGGTAAACTGACGGATGTGAAGCGGCGCTCATAGTAAAATGGCGGTTGTGAATACTCGTCTTTGTACGACGCGCGGGAATCCCCCCTCACCCCCTCCCGCTCCTGACGAATCTGCGCATCCGCCTCTGTTCATCGGACGAGTAGAATTGCACATAACGTCGCTTTTGACTATCCGTCAGTTTTCTACGGAAAATTAAAAATAGTTCAAATTGTAATTTAATTAAGTTAATATTTGCTCTCTGATAATACTAAATTTATTCTGTTGAGTTTATATCATTTTTAAAAATTGCAAATTTTAAGTCGCATGTAGACATACTTCATTTTTCTATGGACGTGATAGTGACGCATGAGTACAACCGACGATATTCTGCGGACATACTTTTTTATCTATCGGTCGTATCTGACCATCCCACTTTATTCTTCGTGCTAAATTCACTTCCGCCTTTTTTCTATTGAAAAACACTGCTTATTTGTATAAATTTTATATATTTTTCTATACAAGAATGATCCAATCTGGGTAATAATTCTTCTGTATTAATAAAAAGAGGTTAATTTTATTATTTTCGTTCTTTCGAAACCATTTACCATGAATGGTCTTTAAGTTTTGAAGTGGGGCTTGCGACCACTAAAACCTGATTTTTCCAAGATGCGACGGTCAATTTTGGCGGGAGTACGGGATTCACTTGATTATTCACCGCGCTCACACTGGCCGCCATTAGAAATAACATTGTGTTGATATTCTCTTTTGGTCGTTTATCAAAATTCATCTTTATCGTAATATTTACTCCAGTCAAAAATCAGTATGGCTCCCTTTACAACTACAATCTCAACCTAAATATCAGATCTGTCATCTTTTCCTTACCTAAATACCTATGCCCTTATCAGCAAAAGCCCATGATAAAGTATGTAAAGTTTTTTTTGTACCACTCACTGTGGTGCAGATTTTAGCAACTGTTTACCAAACAATATTGCTTTGTCTTCATGCTAGTTGTCTCCAGCACCTCTCTTTTGATGTAGGGGTAAAACACATGCCCAAGATGATATAGAATATAGAAAAGAATACTCCTCCAGAAATTGCGTAATTGTTCCATGAAAAACTATAGATAGACTTTCCACGTGGACGTGTAAATTTAAATGTGACACTATGTTGATTCTCGAAAAAAAACACGATGTTTTTGAAAACCTTTGAAATTAGGTGATAGTGTGATATTAAGGTTGAGAATAAAACCATTTTTACGCTAGTTGAATAAACATTAGTTCTACAATGTACTAGATACAAGTAATTCTTATGCAGCCATGAGACGTACCTATATCAGCTGTTAGTGTTTAACTTTGAAAATTAGTAGATACAACTAATAACAAAGTTAATAAAAACTCAGCTCAAAAATACTAATACTTACTTGACTCATATTGGTTCTCAATTACTCTAAATCTAGAAAACTGCAGAAAATGATCTTGAATATTTGAGCAAAGTTTAATAAAAACACGTAGATGTGTATATTTGCGCAAAAAAATTGCCACAAGCCAACGATGTATAATAAAATTAGCCTGCTACTTGCAAAAAACTAAATAAAATCTGATTGTGGCGAGAAAATTTTACCATTCACCCTAAGTTTCAGAGAGTAATTTACCATAAAAAAGAAGTAATCCGGTCCAAATTGCTGCAATATCTTCTAAATCTTTGCAGTACAAAAATAATACTGTTTTTGCTAATTAATTAACTTAAGCTTAAGGTTTTTATTTTATTTATTTTAATGGGTACGACCAAAATGGTGTCTTTAATCTATGATACCCTACCTATCCCAACGTACGGTGTGATCCTGTGTAGAATCCATTAGGAGTTACCTACCCCTGCCAAGTTATAAGTATAACATAACATATTTGGCTGCATTGTCACTTAAGGTGATTAGGCCAAATTAACCTAGGAAATACAAATTTCATTTAATTTTTCGTGAACAGTAGGTAGGTTTATTATACATCGTAGACTGATGGTAATGAATTTTGCAATTATAACACAAATGAATTTAAAAAAAAATTTTCAAAATTCTTATTAAAATTTTTGATTTTTATTAAAAATCTTGCTCAAAAATTCCCAATCATCTCGTAGAGGTTCTCCCAAAAGATTACGTTCTGCAGTTTTACAGAATTGGAGCTATTGGGAACCAATGCGAGCATAATCAAAATACTTATTGCCATAAGTCTAAGATGCATAAATAGCCTACTATTTACGAAAACTAAATAAAATATAAATTATCGTGACCGGATGTACTCATCCACCCTAATTCAGGTAAGATTGCAGTAAAGTACTAACTTGTAATGTGTAAAAAAAAATGACAGACTTCACATCCGACAAAATATTTCTCAGTAAAGTCCACATAATGTAATCGGAAAGTAACATCCGTCATACTTCGAACACTAACTTTCCGAAGAACAATGTCGGATAGTACTTTGCGACCGTGTTGGCTCCGAAGTAAAATGAAGCATGTGATTTTTCTAGAAAACTATATAAATTTAAGTTGTTATTTCTGTTCCATTTTAAAACAAACCCTATCATTTATTGGTATGCCAAATTTCATAAATAAAGGTTAAGAAATAAAAAAGTTATGTCAAAAAAACGAAAGTGAAACTTTAAAACGGCTGCCCTGTAAAGTTTAATAAATGTCACATCCGTCACTATTCTACGACTATGACGATTTTTGATTTTACTATTATGAGGTGGTAAGATTTTTGTACAGTCTCAACGGATATGTTCCAAATCACAATTAACCTTTCAGCCTCCTTCTTTAGATAATTATTGGAGAGATAAAAACTTTATCAACTCCCATATTATATAAATTTCACATCGATTGCTAGTCTAAGAGCTAGTGCAAAATTATTCGTAAGAGTTTAATATAATAAATGGCATTGACAGTAAGAATACAGTGAAATCTTGTGGGACTATTCTTAGGGAATATTTTATAATAATTAATATTATTTTTTGGAATGAATTACTATTGAATCCCATACAATTGACATGAGCAACCTGAAGCCAAACTTAATCGATGTGTATGACTATGTCTGTATGTTGGTGTTTGGCTTTTTCATGAGCTTTGATACTTAATATGGTTCGTTAATTAACTAAATAATTAACGAACCATTAATTATAAAGTATTTGTTAATTAACTAAGTAAAAATCACTTCTAATAATATCAAGAACGGTAATAATTCCTGTTATACATATATGTGATAGATTTTACTAGAGTTCGTATCGTATATCAAATTCTTATCAAACAAGTCAGTCATAACAAACATAATATCATTAATCGACCGCTAGCTCTCAGACTATTCGGCAATATGTAAAACTGTCATCGCGATGCAAATTTGTGTGGCATAAAGGAATTATTTTCATTGCTGGTAAGAAAAATGCGTCGGTTAGAGGTAAGTGGCCATTTTTACACTCTTTGCACGAATAATCAATATTTGTAACTTGTTTATAAAAGCCATTAATATAAGGCAGCGGTTCTCAAATTGGCAGTGGTCCCAGACAGCAACGTAGGACCGTACGAACCTAACGGCTATAAATATTAGTCCTTTATGTTCAAAAATTCGTGAGTAAAAATGTAGAAGTCCGATCGCATTTACTAATTATTGCGGTGTTGGCATGCTAAACAATAACTATGCAGCTAGAGTAAAAATTAAGTAAAAGTATTTTTGCTTCCTTTAGAATGTATAAACAAATTAATGCTTTGTATTGTATTATTACAATTATTTTCTGTCTCATGTAACTTACGACCATTCACAAGTTTACTTTAAAATAGGCCCACATGATAACATGAACTATTGAAAGGGGATTGAAACTATCTGGCATAGCGACCTGGCCGCCATTTTGATTTTTTTCGAAATCGCGGCGCACGATATAAGTGGTATGTATGGGTAGAGGACGCATAGACGAACAAATAATGTCATGTAACATAGTACCCTAAAGTGTCACGTTACCGAGATATTTGAAGGTAAAGATAGACATATGAGGACAACGACAATCATTAAAAATAGACTTATTACCTAGTAGGTATTATGTAATGTACCTACTCTCTTCTAATAAACAGTAATAATAATAATCAACCTAGAAACGATTATTTGGATACAATCTGACGCCTGTAGACACGTAATAAGTCTATTTTTAATGATTGTCGTTGTCCTCATATGTCTGTCTTTACCATCTTTACCTTCAAATATCTCGGTAACGTGACACTTTGGGGTACTATGTTACTTGACATTATTTGTTTGTCTATGTGTCCTCTATCCATACATACTACATTCATCGTGCGCCGCGATTTCGAAAAAAAATCAAAATGGCGGCGGGTCGCTATGCCAGCTTCCATACAAAAAAATTCAAACCCCTTTGCGTCTCAAATATCAACCAATGAACGGTGTGGTTTGGGAAACACTGTACTTCAGAATGTAATCGACTGCCTAATGAAAGGTTTGCGTACGCGCCGGTCGGTTCGTTAGGTGGTGGTTATTTATCGCACGCCCCACAAAGTAATCGATATCGACAAGCTAAATCATGTTGCGTACATCACTATTTTACGCTAGTATCGAATATGCATAACTTTGCTCGGTAGCTGGTAGCTAGGTAAATGCTGAGCTTGTATTGTATTATGTAAGAAAAATGTACGATAATAAAGTAAAATTTTCTAGTAAAAATTCTGAACGCTGATTCATGATTCGCAATTCCGCTTTCTTTACTAAAATATAAAAATAGAAACGTATTTTACGAGCAGGCTAGTATAAGAAAGAATTGAATAATAATGAAATGGGAAATGATGAGATATCTCATTTTTTACCTGAATACCTAGAAAGTAGTTAATAAAAAAAATCTATTTACTTAGTGATGAAATTAAATGAATATTTTTCGAGCAAAATTTAATTGGCACAATCTTCCAAAGATTGTTTTGTGGTGATTATTGAGATTGACATACCATTCACTCTAAATAAAAATTAGCTCTTTCTGCATTGATAGACACTGAATTAAGTATACCTGGCAAACGTGTATTTGCCACATAAAATATTCAATATCTGGGTGACCGAGCTTCGCTCGGTAGTTTAACTACAGGCTAATAGATGGCAGCAGAAGTCATATTTTTTTTTTGGTAAATTCGACATTTTATAAAAATGAATCCTAGCTAGATCGATTTATCGCCCCCAAAACCTATATACTAAATTTCATGAAAATCGTTCGAGCCGTTTCCGAAATCCAGATTATATAGAAATATATATATATACAAGAATTGCTCGTTTAAAGGTATAGGATTACTTAGGGGCAAATGAATAATGTTTTCGTCCTATTTGCAGACATACCAAATGAAATGCTTATGCATAAAAAAATCATAAATATTCGTAGAAAGGGTTTGCTAGTATATGTATAAAATTCCAAAAAAAAAAGAATTTTTTACATATACTAGCAGACCCGGAAAACTTTGTTTGGTCATAAGGGATATAAAGAAAACCGGCCAAGTGCGAGTTGGAATCGCGTACTGAGGGTTCCATACTGCAAAAGAAGTAAAACATTGAAAGAATCACTTTTGTTCATGAATTTACGAGTATAATTTACATGTAGGTTACTTTTGTTGGCGAACCGCAAACCTAACATTGTTTTTGGCGGTTTATTGTTACTATCAAAAAAACGTATAATAGTTAGAGAAATTCTTTTATTTTTCCTGTAAAATATACGTTAACTTCTATTAATCGTAATTTTTTCAGATTTTTCGATTGGTAAACTTCGGAGATAAAGGGGACATTATTTTTTTCGACAGTTTGCCCAATAAATCAAAAACCATCAAGCATAAAATTAAATAAATATTGGTTTTAGAATACACAAGTAACGCCCTTTCATATAATACCTCACTCAATATTATTATCTCATTTTGAAATTTCAACAACCCCGTTCACCCCCCTTTTAATTGAAAATTTAAAAGATTTTCGAATTTTTATGATTGCAATGACGGTGCGCCGCAATTGCCTACAACCATTCCAAATTTCAGGTCGATAGCATCGAGTGTGACAGACGGACGGACGGACGGACGGAGAAAGTCTCACCATTCCATTCTTACCACTTTGGTATGGAACCCTAAAAATATTATATATATATTATGACCCACTCTCAGACCTACCAAACTTACACAAAAATTCCATAACAATCGGTTGAGTCGTTTCGGAGGAGATTTGTAGAAAGATGGCAAAAAGTTTCTACATATTATGCCCGGCTATTTCACAAAGAAAAAGATCCTTACTATAAGAATATTTAAACAAATCAAACCGCAAACACCGGTAGAGCACTCGCCGCTATCCGCCACGCATCGCGATTAGCGCTCCGCACCACAATTAAACCTTCCCTTATCACCACCTAGCACTTGAGATAGCGCGCGAATAGAAATATTGCGCGTGCGCCGGTGCCTCAGCATCTGAGCGCGCAAAGGTGCCGAAAGATAGCGCGCGAGTCGATTAGATGCGCGGAATTTATGCGCGCGCGCCGCCGCCTTATCGCGCGCCGTAAATTAGAAATTCGTTAGATAGAGACGCGCTCGCCAATTATTCTAGCAATTGTTATTGGTGCGAGATTTGTTGATTGTAGTTATAGGGAAGCTTGCCAGCATGAGGTATTTATAAACTTTGAAGTCATTGGAGTGACTTGATATTATCTACCTTTTTAGGGTTCCGTTCCGTAGGGTTCAAAAGAAAAAAATGCGGAACCCATATATCATTGATATTGATAAGATAACATTGTTGTCCGTGTGTCAAAAACTTTTGTTTCAGTAACTGTTAAAGATATCGACATGAAATTGGGAACAATTGTAAGTAATAATGGCCCGACGTCATTTCAATTAAGTATAAAAAATTGAAATTTGTTTTTATTTTTATTCAAAAAGGAGGGAAAACTGGGGCTTTTAAAATTCAAATTGAGACAACAATATTGAATGTGGTAAAGGGGGTCTCTTGTGTTTACCATTCCCAAACGTACACATAAAAGTATTTTACTAACCGACTTCAAAAAAAGGTGGGGGTACTCAATTCGTCGGAATCTTTATTTTTTTTATCTATCTATGTTCACCGATTACTCGAAGACGCGTGGACCGATTTGAAAGATTCTTTTTTTGTTTAAAAGAATTTTGTTTCCAGATTGTCCCATTTTAATCAAGTCAGGGCAATGTTTCGTATAATCACTAATAGTCCTTCTTACTTACTTGATGTGCGAAGAAACGACAAATCGCCCGACTTCGAATTGGTGTACATTAAAATTTATTTCACTCTTTGTACCTAGTGGCATTTGAAGTTGGTTTTTTGGAAAGCATTTCCCATTTTTAAATAGGCGCCGTTTCTCTCAGTTGAAGCACTGAACTCTAAATACAGCGAAATTAACTTGCAATTTAAAAATATACCGATCGTTAGGCACTAATCCTTTGAAATTACCCTCGTCATTAACACTGATAATTTATACGTAACAGTTAATAATATAATAAATAAAATAACTGCCATAGAATCCGAAAACAATTCTTCATTAGCTGTAATATTGGCGTGTCACAAACGAAGCAGCATAGTGATGCGAAAACTGCGACTTATCGATACGTAAAAGTCGATGAAAACGAAAATGAAAATCTTTATATGTAAAAATAATAGGCTTAGATATAAGCTCTCATTAAAAGTCAAAACTATACAGCCATGTTCGGAAAGCAAGTTTGCATCAAGAAGAACTGGCAAGAAACTCGGTATAATATTATTTATGTATACGTACGTTACAGTACGTTTTTACGTCTGTGTCGAAACAGTTTCTAGAATTCTTTTTTTCATCAATCGTCTCATATTATTTTAGGAAAAAGTTACACAATTGCACTATTCACATGCACGTTGATTTATAAAATTTACTAAAGTATTCAATTGTGTATGGATTTTGTACGAAACGTCATAATGATATGAGAATAAAGTTCACGTTTATCTATGTCTAAATGCATTAAATAATTATTTTAAAGACTTATAATCGATACGTCAATCGAAGAACATTACTATTGCTCTCCAAATCATACAGTCGCTTTTTCATTTCCAACCTAAAAAATTGACGATAAATTCTTATGCTGAGCCACTAAGATCGATAGTCGTTTGAATTCTTCGACAACGCAATTTATTTTAACTAGATATATAATAATGCGTGTTGTAGGTAACATGTTAATTCAGAATTTTGTTAACAGGTCCAGTTTGGCAAACTCTTTGCCGAAGTTACTTTGATTTTAATGAGCTTATCACTACTTTTAAGTTTATAAATAATTATTACCGAAAAGGAACGAACGTATAAGCAATACTGTTTAATGTAATAGTCTGTATTAGTATCTAATAAATATTATTATAATTGCTGTTAGCATGTAATATGACAAACTGTTGTTGACTAGCCGACTCAGCGAGATATTATGCCATACTAGTTGACCTGGCAAACGTAAAAATTATTTCTCAGTTGGGGGTATGAAACTTCAATGTTAGTATACCTACATTCTATTCTCAGACATACCGAAAAAAAAAAACTTCATTAAAACCGGTCAAGCCGTTTCGGATGAGTTTGGTTACAAATACTGTGACCCGAGAATTATATATTTGATTTAAGTACCTATAGGTACTTAAGCGTCCATATAGTATACATACACCACACACCAGACTAAAGACGTTTCACAAAATGTCCGAATCAGCAATTTCCCTACAACACACGCACTTTACGTAAAATACAGATCATGAATAAGGTATGAGAGGCGACAAATAGTGTAGCTAAAGGTCAGTAGCTTTATTATACTCGTAGATGAGAACCAATACAGGCTCGCAATTGGCTGATGGAAATCGACAAAAAACAGGCCGAAAAACTAGTCTAGTTGAACGACACTGGTGTGGTGAGAATAGCTCAGGAACAGATGATATAGATTGACTTATGTACCTACTCTTACCTATTTGGAGAAATAAAAATTGAATCGGAATAATAAAGTTCGAAAAATTCAAAAATTTGTTGTGAAATTCTCTTGTTCTCAGTCATTGTAACAAAACTTAAAGTTGCTTGACTAATTTTTATGATATTTTTTGTGTATATTCGGTGGGTCTAAGAATAGGACGTAAGTGAGAAATAATTTATATGACAAAACACCGGGTCAGCCAGTTTTCTCAACATATCATTTTTAAAGTAATTACCTACTGTTAAATATTTGTTTTGGATATTGTTTTGCTAAGAAACACAAATCAATACAGACTATAACAGGGTATCGAATATCGACGTAGAATAAAGGTTCTTCTAAAAACGAAGAACAATACATTTTTTTTTACTTTACTCGTAACTTGATAACATGTTTAAAGTATAACCTTTTTAAATAAAGTTTAACCAATTGAACTGAACTTTTCGATAAAGTATTCTTTAGGTGGTCTTGTTTTGTAAAAAAGATTAAAGTATGGATAAATGAATAACTAAAAAGCCAAATCTCATATTAACCTCTGCAGTTTATAATATAAGACACCTAATTCTATAAAACCTCGTAAACTAGCCGCTTATGAAACATTCCATATTTTATCTGTACCGCGAAGTACAGTGTACTCGTGGTAACAAGAAACGGAGGTTCTATTTTCATTAATAAATCAATTACTAAAAAGCCAAATCTCATATTAACCTCTGCAGTTTATAATATAAGACACCTAATTCTATAAAACCTCGTAAACTGGCCGCTTATGAAACCGTCCATATTTTATCTGTACCGCGAAGTACAGTGCACTCGTGGTAACAAGAAACGGAGGTTCTATTTTCAAATCGCACATCGGAACTTACCGCGGGAAAGCGCGCGAGTGACGTGCGATCGACAGTCGACACTCCCCGCCCCGCCCTCGCCCCGCCCACTCGCAGACAACTTCACTCCGCTCCGGGAAAGTGGGAAATCAGGCTTAGTGGGGGGCCGGAGTGGGGTGCACTGTACAGTACTGCAGTGAGGCTTTCGTGTAAACGCATTAGCATCTCGGCTTGACAAGTTTGAAACATTGCTTGCGGGGAAACTTATGACAAACGAGATATTAAGCAGCGACCTCCATTGCATATCTGCAGACTAATTGCAATTTGCTTGCTACTCATATTTTGTAGAGGAATATGTGTGTTAGTTTGTCCTGTAGAATATAATATGTTACCTTCTGCGTAAGCCAAAACAGCCAAATACAAATATTCAAAAATGTTTGACTGTCTATATTGATCGCAAAACATTAATATATTTTCTTTTAGTCAACGAATTAATATTTCTGAAATCTTTATGTTTTTATTACAGGTTTCAAAAACTTTAGCCATAGAACACACTCGCACCTTCTTATAACAAGGTTCACATTAATATTAACTTATGTAATACCCCCTTTCAGACCGTCATGCTCGAATTTGAAATGTTTTGATGACCTAGGGAATATTGGAGATGCCTAGGGAATATAACGCCATTTTCCGGACACATTTTGAAAATTAATTACTTATCACTTTTCGGAGCGGGTGAGATTAAAATATTGTTACTGGCTAATTTCTGATAAGTGCTTTTTAAATTTTTTTTATAAATCACACAGTGATACTGGATACAATAGCGCAGTAAGAACATGTGTCTATTGCTGACGTGTGTCTTATCAAATGATGGCCAAGTTTGGATGCAAACGATCCGATTTAATTAGAAGCGATTGTGTCACCAATATGGTGCAGGATTACATTGCAGTCTGCTGATATTGCATTTTGCGAAGTAAACACTAATGCAACATCGGCAAATCTGTAAGCGCATTTGGAGGCGAGATTCTTGGCAAAAACGTACGCTTATACCCTCAATTTTATTTGTGTTGTCGCAATTTGAAAGCCCTGCCTAACAACGACAGCTCCGTTATGCGCGAATGTTAGTGTGCCTAAAAAAATTGTGTTTGCCAATTTGGGCATAGTATTATTGTGCCGCACTTTTAAAGTCGAGGGACCTCTATGGGTTAGTGAATAGGTTTATGGCAGTTCAATTGCGGCAATGGCAAAAGCTTTCCGAAGCCGACGGACGTCCAAAGCTACCCAACAAACATTTTTGACACCAGTAAATTGGCGACGTTTTTTCGCGTGGTCCGTCGAGTCTTGTCACGTCTATTGGTGGTACCCAAAGGGATTGATACTACAAAGAATACTCTAGCCTGTAGGATCGTGAATAATGGAAATAATTTAATTTATTCCGCCACGTCTCTGGAGATAACGTAATGAATTATTATGTGTCGACGGACCACCCACGGCACGGGCGGCTAGGAAGTCCGGCGCGGTCTAGAATAAAGGAGACCTAGCACAATGCACTTAGTTGCGACTTCTGAGGCGCCCGCGCCGCTATCTGACGCGATAGGTTTACATGGACAAACTACTGATTATAATTTAGTATGAATATCGAAGATTTACGAGAAACGCGTAGCTTATGAACTATTGTCGTTATTAAGAAGTTTTTGAACACAAAAATCCATGTGCATTGTGCAGGGAATTAAATTTTTATCACCCGATTATATTATCTATACTTACCACATGTAGAACCACGATTCGTTCAGAAATCGTCATAGTAATGTGTCCATTCAAATTAAATAAGCATACGCGATACGTGATTTTTTTAAACCTCAAAGCGTGGACAAAGTCGCAAGTAACTGCTGGTCTTAGTACAATTTGTAGGGTTCATTCTTTCTCTTCTAATATTACCTATATAAAACTCTCGAACCAATTTTTGTTACCAACCTCCTCCGAAATGGCTCGACCGATTCTTATGAAATTTTCCTTGTTTGTTCAGTAGGTCTGAGAGAAGGTCGTAAGCTATTCTTTATATCCCACATGGCAAGGCGATGTCTGCCGAGTCTGCTAGTCTAATACTTATATAAAATTCTCGTGTAATTCTTTGTTACCGAAGTCCTCCGAAACGGCTCAACCGATTGTTATGAAATTTTCATTGTTTGTTCACGAGGTCTGAGAGCAGGTTCTTATCTATTTTTATATGCCTAATGGTAAAACAATGTTTGCTGGGTCAGCTAGTAAAACTATAAAAATAAGCTTATCTTTCCGTCTGAACGGTAGATCGAGTGTAAAAATGACGCGTAGGCGGCTGACTCAGGAGTGAGGAGCCGTTTTAGGGCATTAGTTTTTTAAGCGGCCACCAAACCGGGCGAATGACAATACAAGTGCTTTTTGTCCAAATTTAAATGACACGACGGTTACCATGTTTGGCGTCACCCTCGGCTACCGTGTCGAAATGTGCCATTTAATGCGCGCGCGCACTACCGGGGGCACGTTTATGTTTGTAATGTTTTGATTATTATCACCTCATTATAATTTGTCTTTTCGGAGAAAGCTTTGTTGTTTAAACCAAACTTTCAGGGGGGTAATAAGTTAGCAATAAAAAAATCCGAACCTGCCGGTCCTATGGCGCTGAAACGTGGACACTAACAAGCGGCCTGATCCACAAATTCAAGGTCACTCAGCGTGCTATGGAAAGGGCTATGTTAAGGATTTCCCTACGTGATAGAATCAGAAATGAGGAGATCCGCAGGAGAACCGAGGTCACCGACATAGCCAAAACCATTAGCAACCTGAAGTGGCAGTGGGCAGGTCACGCTTGTCGTAGGGGCGATGGCCGTAGGAGCTGGAAAGGACTGGAGTGGAGACCGCGTACAAGTAAGCGTAGTGTGGGGCGACCTCCAGCTCGCTGGACCGACGATATCAAGCGGGTGGCGGGAAGCGGCTGGATGAGGAAGGCTGAGGACAGGGTGTGGTGGCGTGCGCTTGGGAAGGCCTATGTCCAGCAGTAGACGTCCGCAGGCTGAATTGATGATGATGTTGATGATGAAAAAAATCCTATAAGTTTTCATATGTCAGTTTATTAGTATTCTTACATTGATAAAGATACGTACTTAGGCGGTTTGATTCCTTGTTCCTGATATGCACTGCACTGGAATACCCTACCAGGCACTGTCTTTCCCACCTGCAACTTCAAATCAAGAGTGAATAGGCATCTCCTAAGCAAGCACACTCCACCTTATAGACTGTATCATCACTTTCTATCAGGTGTGATCACAATTAAGCGCTAGCCTATTAATAGCCTAACTATTAATAGGCTAATACAATAGTAAAACGTAACTTGTCTGCCATCTTTGTTCATCCGCCATATTGGATTTAGTTACTAAACTAACCAATAACCATGCATTCAATCTTCATTACATAAAATTGCAATAAATAAAGGCTTATAAAATCGAGTAGGTATCAATAAACTAATTGCACGCTAGTTGGTTTCACTTCTAAGTCTAAGACAGTCTGTATTTCAAATCTAAACTAGTATGATGCTTTGATAGAATCGACAAGGAAGGAAATAGATAAAAATCTAGCCACAAAAAGTCCATAGCTACGAGTAAGTTCTCGGAAATAATGCCTCGGCTATTGTCTGAAACCTAGACATGTACCTACTAGGTATATTACATTTCGTATATTTTTCATTTGCATCTCTAGGAACCGCTTTGAAACGCCGTCATAGATAGAATTTGGTACCTAAGTCACGTTCGGTCGTCGAATAGTCGAATGGTCAAATTGCGAAGATTTTCACGACGTTTGTTCTGCCATTTCAGCAAAATACCGAGTAAAAACGACCTCCCAAGCTCAGTTGCCAAGCCCATCTGAACGCTTTACTTCATACATCAAGAAAATCTGTCAAAATTCCCGCTAATACGCCAAAATTTTGGAAAATCCGTTCTTGTGGAAACGCGCATGCGGATCGCGGTCCATAAATGATACTGCCGGCCGGCGTACTACTGACGCTGTTGGTGTCAAAACAAACTTATTTGACACCAGCAGTGCGATCGGCTAAAAAAGTATCAATTCTTAAATAACTGTATCAATGTCAAAACACGGATGTTGACCAATCACAACGCTTGAATATCACGTTTTGACATTGATACAGTTCTTTAATGATTGATACATTTTTAGCTGATCGCCCTGCAGTACTCTGGCGACATTTTTTCACGCGGACCGCCGGGTCCTGAGTACCTATATGTCTATTGTTTCTACTGAAGACGGACCGTGAATCGGCCAATCACAAATTGATGCCTGTGGACATTTCGGGCACTATGGCCGATTCACGGTCCGCTCCGCTTCAGTGGAAACGAACCCAAGAGTAGGATGTCCTGGGTTCCATTGCCGCCACCGGCTACTTTGGAATTTCATAATTTCTAAACTCGCTCAGGGCTGGTCTGGAGGGAGGCTTCGGTAGCGGCTAGTTGCCAACCTAACAGCAAAGACATACTGGCCAAGTGATTCAGCGTTCCGGCGCGATGCTGTGTAGAAACCATTAGGGGTTACATACCCCTTCCAAGTTAGTACCTACCTATGATAATACCTTCGGCTTTATCGTCACTTATTATTATCAAGTGATATCGCAGCCTAACTTGTAGAATGGAAAAAAAGATTGAAATTATCTTAGTCACAAATACGCATTGGTTCAGATCTCTTCATCCTAATTTGAGATTGTGAGTTCATATCTGAGGTATATTATACAATAACGATAGGCTAAATCCAAAAGGATTCCGCACCCTAAAAGGAGCAGAGTCCGTAGAGTGTGCCCCGTTACCATACCTGTAGCGAACAGTCGCTGCACTTGGGGCAGTAAAATTGCAGTGACATGTCGCATTTAAAGCCTGTATGATAGGCCTGCCAAGCAGCAGGCGACTTCCTGTACCTATCCCCATTTTATTGCCTTATGGACAACGACTGTTTGATAACGCACCACATCAATAGGATGTATAAAAGCACTTCCTCATCAATATAAACTGTTTATAGGCGCCAAAATAAGAGATACGATTAGAATTTAGACGCGTGCATTAGCCATGCACCGTGCACTTCTGTAATTAGGGCCGTCCTGCGAAGCGACTGTCACGTAAAAATTGAATACGTGACGTGAAATATTGAAACGACGACCACTATTTGGCAGGAACTGCCGTCGCTAGGGAAGTGTGACGTCATTACATTCAAATTGCAATACGGTGCAACACACTGGATGGCTTGAAGGCCATTTACGGTAAATATGACCGAGTTTAAAAGTCACACTTAATATTATAAAGGCGAAAGGTTGTGAGTAAGTGTGTGTATATGTTTGTTACATATTAAATTTGAAATAGAAATTACACACTGCATTAAAACATAGGCTACTTTTTATCCCGGAAAAATCCTGTGTTCTCGTGGGATTTGTGAACAACCCAATTCACGCGGATGGAGCCGTAGGCGTCCGATAGTATAGGAAATTAGAGTGAATTTAAAAATATTGAATTAAAGAAAGTGTTGTGAAAATTCACTAACTCCTCATCGCCCAAACCAAACTGTGACGCTACAGTCATGATGTAGACAAAGGATAAGGAAGACAGACATTCCCGCGGGATAACGCGATTGAATTATCATATAATCTAATAAAAGTAAAAAAAAAACATAGGAATCGGGCAAAACACTTCGCAAGGAGTTTGGCTACAAACAATATGACACGGGAATTTTATATATTGGAAAGAAAGATAGAAAGAGACGAATAACAGAGCGTGTAGAAATTGATAGTATCACACTTAAATTATAGATTGGCGGATAGGATAAGGGCGTCCTGACATTAGCTGTCAAGTGACAATGTCCATGTCAAAACAAAGTAAAGGACGCGGCGGGAGCGCCTCACGTCCGATTCATTTCCGTCTATATTCTGGAGATGGGGTGACAATGATGTGGGTAACAGTTGGACACTTTTACATGACACCTGTGTTATATCACAAATAGTGAGAATTAACTAACTAGTAAGTAAAAAGCTGATAGAAATTTTTTCACTTTTTAATATTTGAGTGAGAAATAAAAATAGAGTAGAGCCCACTTAATAGTGTTATGTGTAATTACGATGATTTCAATATATTTTTTTTCTGATTTAGGATAGTGATGAAACAATGGGTATTACCTATGTTATGTATTCATTGATTTACCTACTTTTAAAAAGACTTTGATGGCAAACAGATGGCAATCATGCTCGTATGACAATTTAATGTCACACAAATGTTTTTGCCACAGTGAGCACTATTTTAGTGTACTAATAGATTACTAGAAGATAGATAGAACGAAAAAACCGGGTTTTAACATTGGACGTTCCCAAAGACTGATATACCAGTGTGTTTGAAAAAAGTTATTAAGTAGGTGTAATTGTTTTTTTTTTTATTTATAAGCCTGACTCAGAAACGACTGTGTATATATATTTTTAAAATTCTCTAAGGATCTTTATTATCCCTACGTAAAAGATATGACGTTATACCCCATATTAAACAAAAGTTGGGGGCAAACGCTTGTCATGTGCGGTTCGCCAAGGGCTGGCACGTGATGGGACTCATCCAAGTCTCTGCTGACATCGTGGTTGCCCTACGGTACCTACAACATGGTTGTTAATTCGTAATTCGGTGTAGCCCATGCATTTAGATTTTTCCCATCCCAAGTCATCGACCGTGCGCAGGCGCTGCCGGAAGGCTCGTCTGCGCGGAAGTGTCCATTGTGCATTTGATTTTTTTCATCATATCTATTTTTATCACATTCGCAGGATATTACACTTTTCGGCGGTCATCGACTTCGGGACCGGGTCCATCGCTCGTCTAGCCTCCTAATGAGCTATGGACGTGACCCGGGATCAGGAAGTGCATATACGGGCGATTAAAGCTGGTTGACGTATTAGAATTATAGCTTGGGTAAGGTGTCAATAGATAATTAATTACGGTTTAGTGTCAGTTCGTCAACCTCTGTATCCAATTATTACCTATAGAGGATATTAATTCTGCTACAAATTAATTTAATAGTAACTAGATCTTACGATTTACGAAGTACTCTGCATTTCAGGAAAGCAAATAGAAGCTGCGCGTAAATACAGAGAGACAATTTTGAAACAGTTAGTCAGTACAACTACGATATTATCTACTAACAAATCAAATAGCTTTGGTTTGTACAAAAAAGAACCAATAAAATGTAACACAAGATGCTTTAGAATATTCTTTGAAGACATTTGCACCGTTTCAGAACAATTTTCCAACGCAAAGTTTCCAGAATATTGATTATGATCATCACCAACCTTCTAGGGTATCCTGGAACAATACTCCTTTCTGCTCTGGAATAAAATTGAAAAACCTGCCAAGTGCGAGTCAGACTCACGAACTGAGGGTTGCATTCTACAAAAGCATTAAGGTATAGGTACATTAATGTACAAAAGACAAACCGCAAATCTAACTGGGTTGGTAGAGGTACTCGTATATTGTGAATTTAAAAAAAAACATGCTAAGCAGAGAGTTTATTTTTATTTTAGGTTTTTTTGATAAAATTCAGAGTAATAAATAATCTATACTTATAATAAAACTGTAAAGGGTCGAATTCTGTACATTGAAGATATTTTGAATATTTTTGTTGGAGGACACTATTTAGTCGATACTGAAGCCAAAACTGTAATTTGTTTCATTTTTGTCTGTCTGTCTGTCTGTCTGTCTGTCTGTCTGTCTGTCTGTTTCACGACCGCGCATCACGGCTAATCCGCTGGGTGGATTTAAATGAAACTTGACATGGTTATAGTTCATACTCCGAGGTAGGACATAGGATACTTTTTGTCCCGGAATTCATCATGGTTTCCCTGGAAGACGGCATCAAAGTCAAAATGTGTATTAAGTTATAATTCATTAACCCGTTGTCCGATTTCATTCATTCTTTTTTTGTTAGAAAGGAGGTTCTTTAATAATTATTCCGTATAAATTTTATCATCATCACTTTTGTAGTTCAGAAATTATAGACATCTGAACCTTAATCGATGAGTTCAAGTAGGTGACTTGATACTCGGAATGGACAAGCACCTAGGGCTAGGACGTAAGGGCTCAAGTCAGACTGGAGTACCCTAACAGCCGTAAATAATGCTTAGCAGAAGATTTTTCACTTTTAGGGTGAACAAAAAACATGAATTTATCACCACGTTATACCGTATCGCGCCATCTCTACAAATTATGTGGAACTTGAATGTAAAACTTGGAGATAGGTACTACCGAATTTTTGTTAATAATAATTAAATGTCATGTCATGTACTGTTCCTTGACTTTATATTAAGATGGCACTGTTTTTCACTTTTGTGGACATTCCTAGAGTGCCACGTCTATTTTTATCATCCGCAACATGGAAAGAGTAAAATAATGGTTCACAAATATTTTTAACTCTCAGGTCTTAACTGGTCCTAACCGATTGACCGTCATAGGTCTTTTAGAAATATATATTGCCCATTCTGATACTTGGGATTGTATTGAGATGAAGCAAAGATTTTTAACAGACTCTTATGTTGGGCTGGGGAATATTGTTAGTAGAGTATTTTATCCCAGTGGTACCTACCCGGCCGAACTCTGAAAGAAGATTTCTACCACCAGTACAACTTTTCACATGATTTAATAATTTTTGAGATATTTCGTGGTTTCAGAATAAAAATTACAATGAAAAGGACAGGCCCAATGGCACAGGTCGTGGTCACTACGTGACCACGACTTGTACCAATGTATCGAAATATCGACAGTTAAAATCGTCCTTTTGATCTTTCAACTACGTATTAATGAAACTTTATATTTTTTTATTAAAAAAATGAGTTTTCAAAATCACCACAAGATAACCCGTGCGAAGTAAGAACAGGTTTCTGTACAACTTCACACCAGAATCCCGCGAAAATCAAGGAATTCTACGGTATAATGTAAAAAAATTGTAATTCACGCGGGCGGAGCCGCGGGCAACAGCTAGTAATAAAATAAATTCGTAAATCCGTTTTCTACCCCACATGTTACAGTTTTCTTCCATTTCAATTACGAATCCCCGATTTAATATCCCGCATTTTAAATAAAAATAATAAAAGCAAATTTCTTGTCGAGAACCATTATAGTTATAGAAATAATCGAGTGCGACCGACAATCGGACAAACGGCCGAAAAAAGTCTCACCATAAAGGTTCCATTTTACCATTTTGGTTTGGAACCCTAAAAAGGAAAATAACATAAAAGAGATAAATAGAAAACAGCTTATAACTAACATCTAACACTAAACGCTTACACATAACATCTGACTTCTAACATCTAATTTAGTTAGAAACCTAATGTTCATCATTATAATAACGATTTCTTGCTAGGAAATCATTGCCCTGGTCTGTTCACTCTTACAAGGATCTAATATTAATCTTGAGTTCATATGTGTAAAGATCTATTCACACTAATCGGCATAGGTGTGCGTTGAAAACAAAGGATAATGACCATAGATGTAAGGAACCCGTACCAAGCATATTCATACTCGTATCCAATGTTTACTTTTTTTATAGACATAATATGGTCTTTTTTACAGATATATGGTATTCACATTAACTCCAATTTTTTTTTCTTAATTAATATCCGTATTCCAAAGTTATATGCAAATAAACAAGTTGTACTTCTCAATAAGATGGATGGGAATGTGCATTGAAAAGAAAGTCACTTTTTTTATGCAAAATTAAATTTCGGATATGAAAAACAAATTCCTAATCATAGATCACCAAGATACGTTACGTTCATAGTAAATTGCGTTTTAAATCTGTGCCGAACTGCCACTCAAACGAAAGAGACAACAATAATGCTTGCGCTCGACGCACACTAACTACGAAACTTACAATTGTAGGATTTTTGAGTCTTCACAACGCGCGCGCTTGTCACATATCTGCTCTTTTTAACCGACTTTAAAAAAAGGAGGAGGTTCTCAATTCGTTGGAATTTTTTTTTTATATAGGTATTATATATCATTGTTCCTAGTGCCAATGATTCTTAGAAAACACTATTTTATACTTTGTGATTTTAGTTTGGTAATTATTTTTCGAATATATAGGTAATTAATTATGGGTATGTGTTTCTAAATTAACTCGGGGCAGAAGTCGCTAACGATTACGATTACGATTGAATACGTTTTTCTTACGCAATTAGACCCCTGAACAGTAAAATGATGAGCATTTTCTGCAAATTTTCGTAGCATAATCCACTACTGATCGCTGCCATCTCGGTGTAAATTGACCCTAAATCAAGCGTTTACGACTTGCGAGCCTCCAAATGAGTCGTGGGATGCGCAGGCGCCTGTGACGTCACGCTAATATAGCATCGCCAAAATAAAGCCAGGCGTCCAGTAACTTCTATCTAATATATAAATTCTCGTGTAACACAGTTTGTTATAAAACTCCTTTGAAACGACTTGACCGATTTTTAGGCTTTTTTGTGTATATTCGTAACCCATATTTTATACCCCAAATTGAGAAATAATTTATGAGGCAGCTATTAATTATCTAATATGTAAAATTCTCGTGCAACATTGTTCGTTACATCTCCGCCGAAACTGCTTAACCGATTTTTATGAAATTTTTTGTCTCCATTCGGTAGGTCTGAGAAAACGTCGTAAAGCTATTATATGGCAGAACAGAAATATGCCGTGGCAGAAACATAATGTTTCTTACAATATTATATCATTTTTAAGTAACATTTTAATCGACCATTAAGCTCTTTCTTAAACGAAATAGCTTATTTAACTCCTTATCCTAGAAGCTGTTAGGTTACGTAAGTTAACAAAATGCTGGACTTCACAGGAATATCTATACCAACAAAAACGTAGGTATGTTTTTTCAATATAATTTTTAGAATATCTAGGTGACCGAGCTTTGCTCGGTATTTTCTCTATATGCTAATAGATGACAGCAGTTGTCATATTTTTTTGGTAAATTCGACATTTTCTAAAAATGAATCCTAGGTAAATCGATTTATCGCCCCCAAAACCCCCTGTATACAAATTTTCATAAAAATCGTTCGAGCCGTTTCCGAGATTCAGATTATATAGAAATATATATACATATATACAAGAATTGCTCGTTTAAAGGTATAGGATTAAGCAGTGTATAGTTTAGCATTGCAATCTAGTGTACAACATGCCTGAAAACGGAATCAGTTTCTAATTTAAAACCGCTTCGTCAATATTTATGAGGCAAAACGCTACTGTAACAATACAAATGGACGTCATTAAGGTCCACAATAAACCACGTCCAAATGCGTATTTTAATACATTTCGGACTAAATTTGGCGCTAATGGTCAATTGAAAATGAGCTTAATTGCAAGTGTGTTGAATGTTTTAAACATTTTAAGTCAATTTTGTTAGAAAATTGATTAGCATGATAATTATTGTGGGTGAAACTAAGCTTTAGTTTAATAATTCATGTTTTATTTGAGTTGATGCCAATTTTCGACTTCTAAAAACGATCGATGATAATATTTAATTCGGTTTTTCCAAAATTTACGTGATCATATTTTTTTATCGCCAGGGAAATATCTCCAAAAGACTCAGTTTCAGTTTGATCTAAATTAGATCAGAAAAGTTAAATACCTACCTTATTTCAAACACGGCCTAAGTTACAGGAACTTATGTAGAGTCAGTAAACTTTTAAACAGTTATATTATGTACTAGCTGTTGCCCGCGGCTCCGCCCGCGTGAATTACAATTTTTTTACATAATATACCTTCCTACTGGAATTCCTTGATTTTTCGCGGGATTCTGGTGTGATGTTGTACAGAAACCTGTTCTTACTTTGCACGGGTTATCTTGTGGTGATTTTGAAAACTCCTTTTTCTTAATAATAATATAAAGTTTCATTAATACGTAGTTGAAAGATCAAAAGGACGATTTTAACTGTCGATATTTCGACCCAGTGGCACAGGTCGTGGTCACTACGTGACCACGACTTGTACCAATGTATCGAAATATCGACAGTTAAAATCGTACTTTTCATTGTGATTTTTATTCTGAAACCACGAAATATGTCAAAAATTATTAAACCATGTGAACAGTTGTACTGGTGGTAGAACTCTTCTTTCAGAGTTCGGCCGGGTAGGTACCACTGGGATAAATTACTCTACTAACAATATTTCCCAGCCCAACATAATATAAGAGTCTTTTAAAAATCTTTGCTTCATCTCAATACAATCCAAAACATCAGAATGGACAATGGCTATTTATTTCTTTACGTATAAAAAGACCTTAGATGACAGTCAGTCGGTTAGGATCGATAAGACCTAAGAGTTAAAAATATTTGTGAACCATTATCTTACCCTTTCCATATTGCGGATGATAAAGTTTAAATCTGTTCATGTGTTAACAGTGCCATCTTAATATAAAGTCAGGAAACAGTAAATAACATGACAGTTAATTTTTATTAAAAAAAATTCGGTAGTACCTATCTCAGAGTTTTACATTCAAGTTCCACATAAATTGTAGAGATGGCGCTTTACGGTATAACGTAGCGATGACGCCAGTTACATGATTTTTGTTCACACTAAAAGTGAAAAATTTTAAACCATACAAAATCTCCTGCTAAGCCTATTTATTTACGGCTGTAAGGGTACTCCAGTCTTACTTGAGCCCTACGTCCTAGCCCTAGGTTCTTTGTGCATTCCGAGTTTCAAGTCACCTACCTACTTGAACTTAAAGGTTCTGCTGTCTGTAATTTCTGAACTACAAAAGTGATGATGATAAGATTTGTATGGAATAATCTTTAAAGAACCTCCTTTCTAACAAAAAAAGAATGAATGGAATCGGACAACGCGTTAATGAATTATAACTAAAAAACGTTTGGACTTTGATGCCGTCTTCCAGGGAAACCATGATGAATTTCGGGACAAAAAGTATCCTATGTCCTACCTTGGGGTATGAACTATAATCATGACAAGTTTCATTTAAATCCATCCAGCGGATTAGCCGTGATGCCCGGTCGTGAAACAGACAGACAGACAGACAGACAGACAGACAGACAAAAAATAAACAAATTACAGTTTTGGCTTCAGTATCGACTAAATAGTGTCCTCCAACAAAAATTTTCAAAATATCTTCAATGTACAGAATTCGACCCTTTACAGTTTTATTATAAGTATATAGATAATAGTCATAACTAAGTATTTCACGGCTGTTAGAATTCAGTTTACGAATATTGAAACGCGCCTTGCTACTATCAAGAAGCCCATATTAAACCTAAATAAGCCGGGTATTATTTATTGTTACTACCGTTTAAAAGTTTCGCATAAAAAATATTAACATACTGGTAAAATTAGTGCGATTCACTAGGTATACCTACCTACTGCGTCTTATTTATCAGTTTGGGCTTAACTCTAGATTTTAAGCGTAGAAAACATGTGCCACTTCTTAAATTAGTGTCCTATTGTAAGCACAACAAAAAACGCTTCAAATAAAAAGTTCAGTACGAGTAAACATGTCACTTTGTAGTTTTAAGAAATGACTTGTAACTAAAGTCGGTATATTTTGTTCGTTTATTTTTCAATAGACTTTTCGGTACAACAATGTAAAGGAAGAACAATTAACTCCACAACTTTCAGCAAGCGTAAACAATTACGTAAAAACAATTGCCATGTTTGACGCAAGTGAATAACGTTTGGCGGTTTTCTATTTTTAACGCATGGAAGTCATGGAACACGTACTATTTATCACTCTACAAAATTCCATACGTCTTAAAGGTTAGCGTGAAATGTCAATTTCCACATTTGCATCGTTGAATTCCTGGACAAATTAGCACGCGCCTAGTCCTTTTTACATCCTATTGAAGCATTATTTATGTAATGTTGCGGGTCCTTTTAATCCATTTTACAGACAGAGGGTTGTTTATTAATCGCTTGGCGGGTTTTTTCGTTTTGACTGCTTTGAACTCAAACCTGAAAAAAATTGTGTCGTGGAAGGAAAGTTCAACCACCCCCCTATAGATGGCGCTGTATACAGTTAGCGTTAACGAGTTCTAGTATTAAATAATATTGCTGATAGCATGCTTTTATAGGCCTGACTTTATGAACGTAGATAAAATAAAGGATCCATGAGAGATCAGTGGAGTTAGTACAGGTTTTTGTACGAATTTCGAGTTGTTCGCCCTCTATGGACAATCGCTGACATGCGGCTGTCAATAGATGGCGCTGGCTGTAAATGTATGGAGGGATTCGATTCGTTTGTGCGATGCGAGTCAAAATTCGTACAAAACCTATAGGCACTAACTACTAACCCCTCAGAAGGAATGAAATTTTCGTTGGTTTCCTTTGTGTCGGAATTTTCGTGATGGAAAACCCCCATTTTAATTCGCCTAGCTCTCTCTCCGAAAAGGAACTTTTGTTCCAAACTTCCAATAATAATATTATGCTATTTTCATTACATCTAAATTTACTCTTAACTTGGTCAACCGGATTGACCAAGGACTTAACTTGGTACGGATTCGCTCGTAGTTTGAAATTATTTTCATACAAAAGCGAGGAAGATTTTGATTTGAAGAAGTATTGCAAATATCTATTTGCATCCCATTCGAGCACAATGTATTCATATACCTATCCCTTTCAGATACATGCCATACAGTGTATGCAAGAGCTACAAGTCAAAAACAAATATTTTCATACAAAAAGTCTCTAGTGCAACGTTAAATCGCCAATATTATTCAGACTATTTTCACACATAGAAAAATGTATGTATCTATCTCTTTCACACGATTTACCGGTTTACGGGTGGATGCGTCGCACGCGTCCCCCAATTTCCTTTTTGGAAAACATTGAAGAGAGGGAACGAACTAGAGTTGACATCTGAAAATATAAAGTAACCAATCATACGGTTATAACTTATCGACATGTGTGGAAACGCAATATTACTTGCTTTCTTCTGAGTAGTTTTTAAAACGCTAGAATCCCTAAAGAAGACTCGACTCGTCATCAAAGTAGAGTTACTTTGATGCTTGCGTATCTTATACTCGTACATACTCGTACATACTTTTTTATTTTTCACCGTAATATTTAAAACAAATTTTTGTCAGACTTTTTCTGATAACTAGTTAGTTTTAGGCAAAATAAAGAAATTTGAATTTCTGTGGCAAGTGTATTTAAAATGGGGATCGATTTACGTAAATTATTTTTGTCGAGTTTTATCTATAGGTAGCAGGAAACTTTCCCAGAATTATTTTTCACTAGTTTTTTCTCGTGTGATTAACTTGTACAGGGTTATTCGTCACTTTTCTAACGTGCGGATTTCCGTTCTTTCATGCGTACACGTTGAGTGATGGTTTGTCTGAACTCTGAACTGTGGTTCACGCTGCATTCACGCATCAAAGTGCAATGTTGTTTAATCTTGCAAGCAGACGCCCTGCAAAGAGTTAAAGACACCGAACTTGTAAACATACACGTTTAGCGAGCTCTCAAACTCATCACTATAATAATGAAATGAAATGAAATGAAATAAAATGAAATGAAATGAAATGAAATGAATGTTTATTTGCTTGCTTTTATCCAATAATAATCCTCCTTTACCAGTTTTTAACAAATTAATCAATTCTTTATGAGGTAGAAAGTCATTTTCAGTTGCTATGATGGTGCAAATGTCCATGGGCTGCGATGACCCGCTCGTTTGCGCGCGATGTCAGTTCTAAGCATTCTCTTTCTACGGCAAAGTTCTGGATACCGGAAATACGCGTGACACGGTGGACACGAGCCATATATGAGCCGTCGTTTATGGGCCGGCATGTGTAATGACGGACGGTTGCGGGAAAAAGTGTGTGTCCAGCTGCAGCCAATCGGTCCCATCGGAAGAAAGTTGATGATAATCGTTTGATATTATTTAGACCGGGGACAGTTACACAGATCGTCCTGAAAATATAATCTCAGAGATAAGCTGTTTAAGCACAAACCATCGGGTGAGGTTGCAAAGTTAAGTACGTTAAAATTTTTTTATTGCACTGTACAAGTTTTTTTTAACTATATAGGTTAGTGCTTGACTGTGATCACATATTGTGGTGGAAAGCGATGATACAGTTTATGAGGTGAAGCGCGCTTGCCTAGGAATGCCTATTTACTCTTGAAAGTGCCTTAGTAGTAGATGGTGAGAGAGACAGTGCCTGGGAGGGTGTTCCAGACCTTAAATTACATAAGTTAGTATTTGACTGCGATCTCGCCTGTTGGTAATCAGCAGATTGCTTACCTTTACCTGAGTATTATAACGCCGCCTCTACACTACTAGCGAAGTTTCTCGGCGAAGTACTCAGAAAGTTTACCGAAGTAAGTACTAAGAAAAGTTGGCGAAGTTAGACGAAGTGCCCCTCCACACTGCTCGCTTCGGTCAACTTCGGTCAACTTCGCGAGTAGTGTAGAGCGCGGGTAATGGTTCCGACACGATGTTTTTTACACAAAATCGTGTCGGAACGCTTAATTGCTTCTCGGTGCGCGTTTGCTGGTAGGGTGAGAACTAGTCACGGCCAAAGCCTCCCACCAGACCAGACCTGAGGAAAATTAGAAATTACAAAATTCTCAAATGGCCCCTGGCCGGAATTGAACTTGCTACCTCACATTCGAATCTAAGGACCGTGCCACCAGCCCCGGGCGTCATTTAATGAAATAGTTATACATATAAATACAGCCAAATTAAATATGCCGGTCATTTCCCCAATCACACTTTGTTGCCATCACTATGTAAATACTGAGGAACTTTTTATCGCTGGTACAGTATTAACAAAGTAAGGATCAATATTCGATACATTGTGTCCTCGGCTTCCGTTTAGGCCGGAAAGCACGTTAGGGCGTTAATCGCCCGCCAAATGTCACCTCCGAAATAACCTTAAAGTTCAATCACATCTACGGCCTTAGCCATACGACATATTCGCGATCGCCACAGAAAGCTGTCGATTGCTAAAATTGAGCGAAATTTAAAAAAAATACGAAAATGACAGTTGTCTAAGCGGAAGTCACGCGACTAGTTGAGCGATATGTCACTGCAAATATGTCAGTCTTATATACATATTTTGAAATTAATTTCGCTTGAGTGTTCCACTGGATTCTTTGACGCAGGCATCAAATCTATCGTTAGACTACGACTAACCTGGTATAGTATAGGGCTAGTACAAGTTGTAGTATATGCTAAGAATTCGATAAAGTTATTCGTTTTCGTTTCTGTCCCGCATATAGATTTTATCGCGAAAAAAATCGAGATTTGAATAGAATTTTTTCTGAAAATTCCAATCCAATTCAATTTCCATCCATCATGATAAAAACTTTTTCTTTGGATTTCGTAAAGGGTTTTAGCTGAACTCTCGCGCTTATCCAAATGACTTATCTACAGTCGTCATAGAAATGTGTCGATTGCTCATTCCAAATCTAAATAAAACGAAATCCAAAAAAAAAACACTTAACTTATCTAAGAAAACTCTTGATCTTTCGTCCCTTGCTATACCCGAATGAACAATCAACAAGTTCTTATGACGATCCTAATTCAAAATAGCAAAGAAATGAAATGTAACATAATATTATGTATTATTTATTTATGGCGGTTCCCAATATTCGATCTATCCATGGTTTGCCTTACTAGAGATAGAAATTTGACGTAACTTTTATGGACCTTATGTCAAATTTCTATCTCTAGTAAGGCGAACCACGGATAGATCGAATATTGGGAACCGTCATTAATTTATAAGAAGTATGATAAAGGAAAGTAAATTACAAAGTATTTTCCTCTCTTAAACGATAATGAGTCATTATGTGTGATTTAAAGTTCATTAAAATTTCGCCGCGCTGCACCAACGGCCTCAAGTAAGGGAAACACCACTTAAAAGGCACTTTGCATTATTTATTACATGATTAAGTAATTATACGTTTTTAATTCGCTCCCCTAAAATCAGCGGGTACGGTGGAATTGTGATAATTGTTTGTTTATTATGTATTTTTTCGTTTAATTTATATTTTTTTTAGCAATAATAAGAATTGTTTTTTTGAGAGTTGCTAACGTGAAACTTGATACTCAGACTATTTTTTATTGTAGATAAGCTTGCTAACTACAATCATGTCTGATGGACCGAAATGATAAGGTCTTCGAGCGCGCTTTCCTAGAAAATGCCCATTCGCTCTTCTCCTAAAGGCACCCAGGTTGTACTTGGCTGGGAACACAGAAGCTGGAAGGGTGTTCCACATCTTAGCGGTGCGTGTCAAAAACGTGGAAGAAATTCGTTTCGTTCCAGTTCGCTGGACATCAACCACATAAGAATGCCACTTCTCCCGGTGTCTTGAGGTTCTGTGGTAGACTGATGATGGAGGTACTAGATTGTATGTAGTAGGTACTTATTTCTTAAAATGGACACTTTTAATATTAATCTATTCTCGCAATTTTAATGGCATCGGTCTACTTTGTTGTTTTAGATACTTTACAAGTAGCAAAAAGTCTACTGCGACTACCTATGAGTAATAGGGGATAGAGGAAAATTGGGTTGCATTAGATGAAAACTAATCATAGCTTAGTAATGTCCACTAAACTCCATTGTGCAGGCTTGTTTGCTCGACCTTGGCGAGGTGAGTAATGTATTTTTGCATAGTTTAGCGATTGGAGTCACGTCCCGTGAGCTGTCGAATCGGCACGCGATGTTTTATTGTACTAGTGTTATAATGTAATTGATAGGTGACATTGTTATCGGCAGATGTCTTATATTTCGTGCGTCAAACGACTGCGGTGAAATTCTTTTATATCATACTTGCTCAGTAACTATGGATTACTACGCACTGGCGCCAAATTGGATCTTGTTCTGTAATAGCTTACTTACATCCCTTGTGTAACAATCTACTATTATATCATACTTGCTCAGTAACTATGGATTACTATGGTGGAAAGTCTCCTTGTAGGTTGGTGTTTGCTTGTAATGTTCGCATTACAGTTAAAGCTATGCAAAACTCCTTGGTAAACAATCTCTTTACTATATATATAGCTACTCGTGCTGATTCACTCACTGACTCATTGATCACCTCTCCTGAACAATTTTGTATGAAAAAAAATTTTTTTAATGATGACTTCGTATATAAGAGAAAAATTCATTAAGAACAAAAATATGGAGAGAGCTGATGATTGAGGATTTCGAAGACGGGTGAAGAGCACAGCCAAGGGTATTGCAGATAGGTGGGGAGTGTTCGACCAAATGTCATTTGAAATGTCATCCAACTGCCAGTGAGCTGAAAAAAAATTCAAAATGGCGGATTCAAAATGGCCGCCATTCGAATTTCGCCGATATCTCGGAAAGTATAAAAGATGGAAGAATGGTTTCTTGACAAGAAGTGATCAGGACCCGAAGGTCTATTTGATGGATAGAAAAAAAAATTCAAAATGGCGGAATTTATTTTTCCATAGAAAATGTATGGGGAATGTTGAAGAGACTAACAGTTGGTAATTATGCAAGGTTGTGATGCGGTTTTTCGGAGAGTTACTAGAGAAAAATATGGAGAGAGCTGATGATTGAGGATTTCGGAGACGGGTGAAAAGCACAGCCAGGGTATCGAAGATAGGTGGGGGGTGCTCGACCAAATGTAACTCGAAACGTCATCCGATTGGCAGTTAGCTAAAAAAAAATCAAAATGGCGGATTCAAGATGGCCGCCATACAAATTTCGTGTTGTTCTATCTTGGAACGTATAAACGATAAAAGAGTGATTTCTTTGCAAGACGTAATTAGAATCTCAAGGTCTACGGGATGAATGAAAAAAAAATCAAAGTGGTTGAATTTATTTTTCCATGGAAAATGTGAATGCTACAATAAACAAGGCCTATGAAAAACTATGAAAGTATGAGAAGAGATAATGGTCTACGATTTGGATGATGATTGAGGAGCACGGTCATGGATTTAAAGATAGTTAAGGGCTGTTTGAATGAAAAATACACTGAACCTCATCTGATGAGGTTCAGTGTATTTTTTAATCAAACAGCCCTTAACTATATTTAAATCCATGACCGTGCTCCGAGGTAATTCTTTTAGCCCATTGCCAATCGGATTACAATTGGCAATGGAGATGACGGCGATTCTTTTATAGGTGAGAAGACAGCCCGCGGGCCACATGTGGCCCGCGCTCCCACGCGCCCTACTAGTTAATATATATATAGCTGCTTGTGCTGATTGGCCACTGACTGATTGATCACCTCTCCTGAACAATTTTGTATGAAAAATTTTTTTTTCAATAACCATTTCGTATAGAAGGGAAAAATTCATTAAGAACAAAAATATGGAGAGTGCTGATGATTGAGGATATCGAAGACGGATGAAGAGCACAGCCAAGGGTATTGGAGATAGGTGGGGGGTGCTCGACCAAATGTCATTTGAAATGTCATTCAACTGCCAGTGAGCTGAAAAAAAATTCAAAATGGCGGATTCAAAATGGCCGCCATACGAATTTCGCCGATATCTCGGAAAGTATAAAAGATAGAAGAATGGTTTCTTGACAATAAGTGATCAGGACCCGAAGGTCTATTTGATGGATAGAAAAAAAAATCAAAATGGCGGAATTTATTTTTCCATAGAAAATGTACGGGGAATGTTGAAGTGACTAACAGTTGGTAATTATGCAAGGTTGTGATGCGGTTTTTCGGAGAGTTACTAGAGAAGAATATGGAGAGAGCTGATGATTGAGGATTTCGGAGACGGGTGAAGAGCACAGCCAGGGTATCGAAGATAGGTGGGGGTGCTCGACCAAATGTAACTCGAAACGTCATCCAATTGGCAGTTAGCTGAAGAAATAATCAAAATGGCGGATTCAAGATGGCCGCCATACAAATTTCGTGTTGTTCTATCTCGGAAAGTATAAAAGACAAGAGAGTGATTTTTTTGCAAGACGTAATTAGAATCTCAAGGTCTACGGGATGAATGAAAAAAAATCAGTGGTTGAATTTATTTTTCCATGAAAAATGTGAATGCTACAATAAACAAGGCCTATGAAAAACTATGAAAAGTATGAGAAGAGATGATGGTCTACGATTTGGATGATGATTGAGGAGCACGGTCATGGATTTAAAGATAGTTAAGGGCTGTTTGAATAAAAATTACACTGAACCTCACCGGGTGAGGTTCAGTGTATTTTTTATTCAAACAGCCCTTAACTATCTTTAAATCCATGACCGTGCTCCGAGGTAATTCTTTTAGCCCATTGCCAATCGGATTCCAATTGGCGATGGAGATGACGGCGATTCTTAAATAGGTGAGAAGACAGCCCGCGGGCCACATGTGGCCCGCGCTCCCACGCGCCCTACTAGTTACTATATATATAGCTACTCGTGCTGACTGACTCACTGATTGATCACCTCTCCTGAACAATTTTGTATGAAAAAATTTTTTTTTACTAATCATTTCGTAAAGAGGGGAAAAAATCATTAAGAACAAAAATATGGAGAGAGCTGATGATTGAGGATTTCGAAGACGGGTGAAGAGCACGGGGAGGGTATTAAAGATAGGTGGGGGGTGCTCGACCAAATGTCATTCGAAATGTCATGCAATTGCCAGTGAGCTGAAAAAAAGTTCAAAATGGCGGATTCAAGATGGCCGCCATTCGAATTTCGCCGATATCTCGGAAAGTATAAAAGATGGAAGAATAGTTTCTTGACAAGAGGTGATCAGGACTCGAAGGTCTATTCGATGGAAAGAAAAAAAATTCAAAATGGCGGATTTTTTTTACCATAGAAAATGTATGGGAACAATTATGACTGAGGGTTACAATACCTATATAGGCGGGACGACAGCCCGCGGGCCACATGTGGCCCGCGCCCCCACGCGCCCTACTAGTTAATATATATATAGCTACTTGTGCTGATTCACTGACTGACTGACTCATTGATCACCTCTCCTGAACAATTTTGTATGAAAAAATTTTTTTTCAATGACCATTTCGTATGTAGGGGAAAAATTCATTCGGAGGAAAAATACGGAGAGAGCTGATGATTGAGGATTTCGAAGACGGATGAAGAGCACAGCCAAGGGTATTGGAGATAGGTGGGGGGTGCTCGACCAAATGTCATTTGAAATGTCATCCAATTGGCAGTTAGCTGAAAAAAAGTTCAAAATGGCGGATTCAAGATGGCCGCCATACAAAATTCATCGGTGTCTAACTCGGGAAGTATAAAAGATGGAAGAGTGGTTTCTTCTTACGAAGTGATCAGGACCCAAAGGTCTATTCGATGGATAGAAAAAAAAAACAAAATGGTGGAATTTATTTTTCCATAGAAAATGTATGAGGAATATTGAAGAGACCAAGAGTTGTAAAGAATGAAGTGCTTTGATGCGGTTTTTTGGAAGACTACAAGAGAAAAATATGGAATGAGGTGATGATTGAGGATTTTAAAGACAGTCAAGGAGCATGGGCAAGGTATTATAGTCAGGTGGGGACTGCTGAAACAAAAAATACTCGGAACTTCACGCAATTGGCAGTGAGCTGAAAAAAAACCAACATGGCGGATTCAAGATGGCCGCCATACAAATTTCGTGTTGTTCTATCTCGGAAAGTATAAAAGATAAGAGAGTGGTTTCTTAGCAAGAGGTGATCAGAATCTCAAGTTCTACGGGATGCATGGAAAATAATTCACTGTGGCGTAATTTATCTTTCCATGGAAAATGAACATACTATGAGAAGAGACAATGATCTAGGATTTGGATGATGATTGAGGAGCAATGTCATGGTTTAAAGATAGTTAAGGGCTGTTCGAACAAAAAATACGCTGAACCTCATCCGATGAGGTTCAGCGTATTTTTTGTTTGAACTGCCCTTAACTATCTTTAAAACCATGACAGTGCTCCTTGGTAAGTTTTTCAGCTCACTGCCAATCGGATTCCAGTGGGCGATGGAGATGACGGCGATACCTTAATGGGCGAGAAGACTGCACGCGGGCCACATGTGGCCCGCGCACTCACGCGCCCTACTAGTTAATATATATATAGCTGCTCGTGCTGATTCACTCACTGATTGATCACCTCTCCTGAACAATTTTGTATGAAAAAATTTTTTTTCATGGATAGGGTCGTATAGAAGAAAAAAATTCATTCGGAGGAAAAATACGGAGAGAGCTGATGATTGAGGATTTCGAAGATGGGTGAAGAGCACAGCCAAGGGTATTGCAGATAGGTGGGGGGTGTTCGACCAAATGTCATTTGAAATGTCATCCAACTGCCAGTGAGCTGAAAAAAAATTCAAAATGGCGGATTCAAAATGGCCGCCATACGAATTTCGCCGATATCTCGGAAAGTATAAAAGATGGGAGAATGGTTTCTTGACAAGAAGTGATCAGGACCCGAAGGTCTATTTGATGGATAGAAAAAAACATTCAAAATGGCGGAATATATTTTTCCATAAAAAATGTATGGGGAATATTGAAGGGACTAACAGTTGGTAATTATGCAAGGTTGTGATGCGGTTTTTCGGAGATTTACTAGAGAAAAATATGGAGAGAGCTGATAATTGAGGATTTCGGAGACGGGTGAAGAGCACAGCCAGGGTATCGAAGATAGGTGGGGGGTGCTCGACCAAATTTAACTCGAAATGTCATCCACTTGGCAGTTAGCTGAAAAAAAAATCAAAATGGCGGATTCAAGATGGCCGCCATACAAATTTCCTGTTTTTCTATATCGGAAAGTATAAAAGATAAGAGAGTGGTTTCTTTGCAAGACGTGATTAGAATCTCAAGGTCTACGGGATGAATGAAAAAAATTCAAAGTGGTTGAATTTATTTTTCCATGGAAAATGTGAATGCTACAATAAACAAGGCCTATGAAAAACTATGAAAAGTATGAGAAGAGATGATGGTCTACATTTGGATGATGATTGAGGAGCACGGTCATGGATTTAAAGATAGTTAAGGGCTGTTTCAATAAAAAATACACTGAACCTCATCGGATGAGGTTCAGTGTATTTTTTTATTCAAACAGCCCTTAAGTATCTTTAAATCCATGACCGTGCACCGAGGTAATTCTTTTAGCCCACTGCCAATCGGATTCCAATTGGCGATGGAGATGACGGCGATTCTTTTATAGGAGAGAAGACAGCCCGCGGGCCACATGTGGCCCGCGCTCCCACGCGCCCTACTAGTTTCTTATAAAATGGTAAGAAAACTTTTTACTGAAAAAAAACACTGAACATGGCGGCATTTAATTTCCATACATTTCAAACTATGCAAAACTCCTTGGAACCCAGAGCCGTAAAAAAAAAATGGAAAACTATTTACAAAAAAAAAAGGAAATGGCGGCATTTCATTTGATCTGAAAGTTTGTGAAGTTTGTTCGTAAAGTGATTTAAGTTATTTACAAGTCAAGCACTTTTGTCTTGTCAAGCACTTCAATAAGTAACCATTTTTTTCTATTTTTTCTCTAAATTTGCTAATTATTCTAATTAAAATTTCATTTTGCATTACCAATGTTTTATTTACCTTGCACCCTATGCGAGCTGCGCTCGCACTGGCGCCAAATTGGATCTTGTTCTGTAATAGCTTACTTACGTCCCTTGTGTAACAATCTACTATTGTTATTGCCGATCAAATCACATGTATTTCTGGATAGGGGATGAAAACATTTTCCCTCGATTTTATCCTCTGACACGAGAGGAAATGGCTGATAAAGCATGGCCAAAGGGGGGAAGGAGAAAATCCCCGTTTGTCATTTTACGTGAACATAAACGCTCGTGACTAATCATAGTCATAAAGTTTTACGCTTTTGACACTTGTCAATGGGTTAGTCAGCTGCCCTGGTCGTCCATGCCTCAGAGCCATTGAAGACATAAGAAAATAAAAAATAAAATAAAATAAACATAACACAAAATCTCTTCAGAGATAAGCTATCCTATGTGTTAATTTTTATTTAGTCTATTTTCCTATGTATTTTGGTGCATAAATAATAAAAATAAAATAAATAAATAAATAAGACATTGAGAAAAAAAACTAAGGTTTTGACTAGTCTCTTTTTAGAGTTGTTATAGAAACCTTTCTGCTCTATTTGATTTTTACTAGCTTGCAGGTCATTGCACCTTTAGATATAGGTTTACACACTGAGTTTTATTGGTAGTTACCAAGTTACTATTTGATGTTTAATAATTTTACGAGACGTTGAAAACTTCCAAGCCAGTTTGCGCTGATAAGAAATTCACAACAAACTTAGCCGGCTTTTCTTTTTTATTCACTAAAGTACATAGGTACGGAAAAGAAAAAATACAGATCACATAAAGTTATCAAATGCCTATAATATTATAATTAACCTGTCATAAACAAAACTGTGTTGGCGGCTTTGCACACGGTACCTTTGTCGTACTGTTCAAAGTAATATAGGCTTTTGGCGGTTGGAATAAAGTTCTAATTCAAATAAATAATTGAGATAAAACGCTCTCTGCGCTTCCTTAAAAGGCGTTGTGAAAATGTGGCCACTCTTAATCCTGTTTTATTTGATTCATATTTAGTCTTAATGTTATTGTTAGGTTATTATGTGCTAAAGAGATGTTTCCTTAGTTTGAATGTCCCTTCATTATTTCCTCATTATATGACAAACCAGACAAAGATTTGGTTTGAACTTTGCCTTGACTGAGTCAGTCAGTCAGTCAGTCGCCTTTTCTTTATAGCTTCCCTAACCATCTGACATTTCCATGCTGTTTTTACGAAAACGATTACAAAAAAAATTGAATGGAAATGTCGTTCTGAAAAGATGTCATTTATATCAATCTCAATCTTTTCCTCCGGTTGCTGTTTTTTTTTTGTGCGATTCATTTTAAAAAGGGACGGAAATGTGTAACAGGAAAACGGGGAAGCGGGCGCTTCTTGATTTGACTTGCTTTGAGGGTACTATTTCAGCCAACATAGTGTAATGATGTAAAAATCAAATAATGCGGCTTTTTTTTATTGTAAGTTTATATTTATTTATATACTACTATAGAAATATATTGTTAAATAAAAAAAAATAGCACTTGACCAATTTTTATTTAGTTTTCAAAGCGTTAGCGATAACAGAAAGAAAATCTATATGTAATGTACTTGTGTAATAATATGACTATCTATTATTTTATAATGCATATTGTTGTAGCTCTAGCTAGATTGAGCATTGTGTACTTTAGTTGATATAGAAGATTGTATTAGTAGTTTTTTTTGTTTCTTGAACGTTCAACTTACCAAAACTTACCTCAGTCAGTGCAATTAATTTGCGCTGTCGCATAAAGGCCGTACATCCCATACACACACACACACACACACACACACACACACACCACACACACACACACACACACACACACACACACACACACACACACACACACACACACACACACACACACACACACACACACACACACACACACACACACACACACACACACACACACACACACACACACAAAGAAAAATCTCACTCTTACATAAGTAATAAGATGTAACACACAAATGAATAAACAAAGCGGTACTTATCGTTCGTCGTCTCAGTTCTGATCGATCACCACTTACCATTCGCCTGTCATTATGAAGACGCATTTAAATGCTACCTTCACAACGCAACCACCTCAACACTTGATGGTCAGTGGTCATTTCACGGGGCTCCTTTATTTCCGCCTCTCAACTTTGGTTTGGTTTATTCAGAACCGCACAAAATAATATTCTTTTTCTCGCCTCGTTAAACTAAGCAAAAATATTTCAATTATACGTATATTATTTTAACAATCTTATTGGCTAATGACCGCTCCTCCCACTTCACCATGTTTACCTTCCATTGTACTGTTATGACAGCTCGTGACATCCTATCTACATCGCTAACTCTACGCGCGAGTTAATAATAACTAACAATTGGGTAGATCACTAATTTTTTTAAATAAAGAATTCATTCTTTAAACTAGGACAAACTAGGATAAAAATCATGAAGGCCACAAAAAATTAAATTAAAATCAAACAAAGAAATACAAAGTTACAGGCATTTTAACTTTTCGCAAAACGAAAAATATAGAGCTACTATTTCATAAACACTTTGACGTCATAGTTGAATACAGCTGTCCCTGTCTAATCAGAAGTATTTAAAATTTAAATGCCTGTCACTTTTTTGTTCTTTGATCGATTAATTTAGTTTTTTTTTTACTAATTTATTTGTTAGTAATTCTAGTTTCAAAAATTAATGAGAAAGGTCAATATTTTGATAACTGTCAAATACCTGATTGACAGCGCATCTCTGTGGTTTGTGCACACGTGCGTTCACTCTCGCATAAAGCGGACCTCGAAGCGCAGGGGCGTGGCAGCGGTCTCATCGATCTAGCTGTAAAGTTAATAGGCTTAGCTCTTTTAAGAGCAATTAATATGCAAATCACTTCCGTCGTTCATCAAAGACAAGACAATTTGGTTGTCGAGATACTCTTCATAAAATTTCTGTATAAAAAAACATAAGTATCGCTTGCAATATCCATACATATCCAACATGTCCAATCAGAAATAGACCACGTGACTTATCGAAGATAACTGACATTCTACATATTATTTTTTTGAAATTCTTTCCATATTATAAGTTATGGAATAATCGATCGAAAGGTTTCTTAAGGATTTACGAATAACTCACAATTATGGATGGTTCTTTTTTAAATCTTCAATGGAAGAAAGTTCTTGTACTAAAGACTATTGTAGAAAATAAAGTTAACGATCATAGCCGAAGTAAATTGTTTCTCGTTGCATTTAGGACACTCCTTCAAACAAATGTCATATCTTGGTAACTTTTATTGTAAGTTAATTAATGAAGTGTAATATAACAATAAACATTATTTGCTTTTGCATTACACTACCTAGAATATTTGAATTTCTTAATTCTCTTGCTCTTCTTTTAATGATCTTTTTTAAATTATTATCGAAGATGAAAAACAAAACTAATGCTCTGCAAAAAAGGAAAATGTTAATAAATTACTAGCTGACTAGGCAAAACAACGTTTGCCATTTGTGTGTATAAAGATTGCTTTTGACCTATTTTTTCTCAGACCTACCGAATATAGACAAATATTTCATAAAAATCGGTTCAGCCGTTTGAGGAGTTTGGTTCCAAACACTGTGAAACGAGATTTTTAAATATTATATTAAAATATGTTAGCATCCTTTTAAAAGACGTTGAGAAGACTGGACGTCTTTTAAAAGAGTAACAAACAATTTGGAACAGAAACTCTTGTCAAGAATCCGGTCGCTTACATTAATACTGGCATTGTTAAAGGGACACACAAAAAAAAAAAGATTCCGACGAATTGAGAACCTCCTCCTTTTTTTGAAGTCGGTTAAAAAGGACATTTAGGACGGACGTATTATAGCGATGCTCTACGGAGCGAGGTAAGCGCATAATTTGAGAAAGGGGTGTATTATTGTGCCGTTCGATATAATGTTAAGACAATATACATTTTATATAGAAACCGCTTAGTACAATCACGCCATAATTTCATTTCTTTTCATTTCATTTCATCTTCGAAGAATGTCTGACAAAGATGCAAAGAGTAGTATGTAACTAGGTACCAAATGCATCAAAGTATTTAAGAATGGGCATTGCTTTAAAACAAAATTTTCAATTTGTTTATATTAATGTGTGTATGTTTGCTTCACTTGAACCACTGAACTGATTTTGCTGAATATGGAATAGAGACAGATGATATCTTGGATTATATTATAGAAAAACACATAGGTAGGTATGTATGTATTTCTACGGAATAGTGGAAAAACTAATTTAACAAGTTATCATAATATAGTTAGATATGTTAAGCTTACATTTATTATTGGCTGGAATAAAATTAATTGTAAGACCTCCGTAAACCAATCAGAAAATAAATGATTTGATTCGTTAATATAGTCGAAACTATTGATACGAAAAAGATTGTATTTATAATCTGTGAATCCGGACCATTCGTTATTTCAGTTATTTTAACCTGATAGGTTAACCATTATTCTGTATTTGGTTAAATAAATTTCTTAACGAACATTCGTTTCATATTACGTGGACTAACTACAGAATAGTCTCCCCAAATCATACATGAATAAAGAGACATGGTCCGGCATGGTCGAAAAACCCTTGCATCATGTTCCTCCGTGTTAGAAGCGTGTTCTAAATATAACTTTTTTGCTATCCAGGTAAACCTGTGTTCCCGTGTCTCCGCGTCGGAATTCTGGTAGCTTGTTAAGCATCATTGATGTTAAATGACCTTTATTTGGAATGCCCGACTCACACTGTTCCAGCCACTGGATCCAGTAAAGCCTTCGGGGGCACTCGCACAAAAAAATAGAAGTGTTTATCTTTTCACATAGGGCTAAGTTACAGGCATTTATAAAATATCAGACGTTAGGAAAGCAATTTTCACCGAAAAGAAAGGGCAAGAAAGGCACTTGCTCTTTTAACACAAAGTATTACACATTTTTTTCTTTCAATATGCAAGTTTACCAAAAACACAAACCCAGTAACTATTTAACTTTCGAATTCTGATAAGAATTTTGCGTCAAAGCTGAAAAAAGATAAATAAGATCGATTGTTTTCGCCCTTTACGCAGCAGGAGTGAGTGCACTTCATATTAGATACAGGTTTCTTTTGAGAATAACTTGACATATCCTAACCCAATTTTTTTTCGCTTAATCCAGTAATCTCTAGGACCTTCTGATCCGTAGTTGAACATACCCATAGCTTTAGATTTCGATCACACACAGCTCGATCGACAATAAATAAAATTGTGATAAAATTAAAGTAGTGGAATTTTCATTCCCATGTAACAAAACAGCATTAATTTTCGTAAAGTAGCTAATCTCACTGGAATAGTGTAAACTGCGCATAATATTTCAGTAATCCAAGTAAAGCCGCGTTTGTATGTTACCAGCGTCGGAATGCTGGTAGCTTGTTAAACCGCTTTTTGATAATAAAATCGCACTTTCTTTCGATACAATGCATTGTAATCATCTATTTAACTTCTTTGCCATCAAATATGTGATCAGAATTTCTCAGCAACATTAATCGTGAATGTTTCGAGTAATAATCACTTACTCACTTTTTACTCACTTGTGAAACATTATTGAAGTTGTTTGTACGTATAATTTAAAGCATCTTTGCCGGAGTATAGATATAAATAAATACATTATTATTTACGACCCTATGCACGGTTTTCTTCTAAAAAATAATAAGTTATGGCCATAGATCACTATACAGCCTTAGATTGAAAATGAAAATCTTAGTTTTTCACATACTTAGGCCTAAATTACAACCTCTTATGAGAAGTCAATACTTGTAACTATTATTCACCAATTTATTTCGTAATTTCCCTGACGAGAGGATTATAAATTAAAATTATCTCCACCGGAAAAGTACGTCAGACGGAGAAAAGAGAATTGTAACTTCCGTAAGGTATAAGCAATCTTCACCCATGCGCCCTTCCTCAGACACTTGATAAAACTGTGGAGGAAGAAATAAACATTTTATCCTCCATTCCCTGTAGAGAAATTCCCGAGCCCCGTGCTAGAACCATGTAGGTGGTATAATACAACTCTTGCTGTGCAAAATATTACGGCCTACGGAGAAATAATTCGTAAAGACTTACAATCTTACGAAATGAAATGAAATGAAATAAAATTCTTTATTTTTTTTATGAAATGTCAAAAACTCTACCGCCAAGTTCGGAATGCAGGTTTACACCGAGAAGAACTGGCAAGAAACTCGGCGGAGAAAACTACGTCTCAGGATATCAACAAAAATGCAGTGCGATATTGCAATGTAAGAACAGCCTGGGATTCACTGCATCCAACCATTTGACATGAGCAGACATACTTATGTATAGGTTATGGACTCCTATTAAGTATTTAACGGCGTAAACGGTTATTTTTGGTCTTTGATCTAACTTCGTTTTGAAGCAGAAACACGATTGGATAAAATTTTCTCGATAGGAAGAAGCAAAAAGTTGCTCTAAAATCTCCATTTTTCTAATTTTATCGGAACTACAATGGATCTGATTGTATTTTTTGTTCTAATGTTGTCGGTAATAATTATATTCATAATAGCTTATACAAACGGATTTTTGATAACTAGCATATTTTTAAGCTATTGCATAGCTTCTATCGCGGGCTTTGAGCGTGCTGACCGAATCCAGAAATTCCGTAACGAAAATAACCTAACACCCCTAAAGTAGAACTTTTGGTACCAGGGTGCCATGAATAGGAGAGCGCACCTTCACAAACTTTTTAGTTTTTAGTTTTGCCATCTATCAATAATTAGCAGAAATAAGAAAAAAGAAACTAAAAAAATATTAAAATAGCTTTACCGCTGCAGTCTCAGAGTGCCACACCTCTTTTTTTAGTAATTAGGTAAAACGACGATTTTCTGGTATATTCTCCCGCAACGCTGCAAGTATTGTACGTGTAACGCACCAACCAATGTATTCGTAAGAGTGACAAGGACAAAAATAATCTCAGTGCAGTATCCTCTTAACACCAGGTGAACGTTTTGCTAGGCTCATCTTTCTTTTCCATAAAATAAAATTCACTAGAGCGTATCACCAGCTTACTTCCCCATACTGGGTAGGCACCCAGATTCAAGTCGGTTTTGGCAAAACCCAACAATTTGGGATACTTATGTGTGAAGCATCTTAATCAGCTTATGGACGTCCACTGCTGGACATAGTCCTTTCCGAGAACGCGCCACCACACTCGGTCCTCCGCCTTCCCCATCCACCCGCTACTAGCGACTATTTTCAGGTCGTCTGTTCAGCAGCAGGAGGTCGTCATAAATTGCGCTTACCGGTCTCCACTACCGGTACGCGGTCTCTACTCCAGAACACATCTGCCCCAACGGCCATCGGTTCTGCGACAGATATAGCCCGCCCATTACCACTTCAGCTAGCTAATCCGTTGGACTATGTCGGTTACTTTATGTAATTGTCGGTTGTGTGAAGCATGATATAACTGAAGTATAAAAAAAACCACAGCACATAAGCTCTTGGATACGTATTTATAATGATAAAGAAGTGTCTAAGTACTGACTTAAATGAACTTTTTATCAGAGTTGATGATAAAACATGCGGAATATGTAAACGCAACTCGTTTAATCACTCGCGGACATCTGCGTGCCCCGCTGCGTTCGTCCGGACCAGGCCGGACCTCCTGCGGATCTCATTAATGACGTGAAACACTGTATTGCCGTTTAATTAGCTGGACAATGGAGTTTTTCACAAAACTCACAAAAGTGGTCACTGTGGAATCCCAGAAACACTCGTCTATTAAGGGTGATGGGTAACACATGTGCTTGAAAATTCAAATTTTATTTAGTTTTTCGATAATAGCGGTTTAATTATACATCGTAGGCTTATGGCAATGAGTTTTGCGGGCACAGCATTTATGCATCTTCATCTTTTTAATAAAAACTCTGCTCAATTAATACTCATTTACTTCATTTTGGCTATCTTCCCGATAGCTCGAAACCTAGGAAACTGCAAAAAATATCTATCGGAAACCAATATGAGGTGAATGGGAATTTTTGAGCAAAGTTTCTATCAAAAATATGTAGATGCATAAATATTATGCTCGCAAAATTCATTGCAATAAACCTACAATGTGTAGTTAGTCTAATATTTGTGAAAAACTAAATAAACTTTGAATTTCGTGGGCTGGTAGGGCCTACACCCTAATATCCTCGGAGTCGAAAATAGGATTACCCAAGTAATTATAGTAAAATCCGCTACATGAAAAGAATCTGTATGGTTCACCCTCAGACTAAAGTCAGTGGGGTCCCACATGCAAGTAACAAACCAAGCACTGCCCGCCCTCTCTCAAGCAAGAAGGTAAGTTCCCAAGTGAGCAATGCAACCACCACCCATATGCAGCACCACACAACTCTTATAACACTTGACGTACGTTTTCTTCCGACAATGGGATATCCTCAGGAGATGTTGACTTCACAATACGAGATTGTTGTATAGGGTTTACATACAGTACTGGATTCTAGCAAAACATTTTAATTTTCTTGCTAATTATGGATTTCCCCAAAGTAACGCCTGCTTCTTTTTACTAAACCTGAGTTGGTAGATATGCCATAGTTCCGAGTAGTACCTGCGTAATCAAATTCCGCTTTGCAACATATAAATTCAGAATTTTATTAAAAAACAAGCGTAAGAAATAATTGCCATATTTATTTAACTGCAAAATAGACAAGAGGATAATGCAATGTTATCTGTATGAGAATCACGTTCTGTACCTTATATTCCTCAAAGACAGTTTCTGGACCACATAAACATGGCGCCAAATGTGGGAACCTATCCGGGGCTTCAATACTAAATATATTGCGACAATCCGACTCGTGCCATCGGCCATCCTGTGTGGTCCTGTCCAAGCGTCACAAAAACCTATCGATTCGCTTTTTACAAACAAACAACCACCTATATGCGGACAGCAAAGCGAAAGTTACACCAAAATCAACCTTACTCCAGTAAAATTACGAAGCGTGTACGAGAAGTTCATTGGTTATTTGTCCAGGCATGGAAGTAGCTAAAAAAATCATATAATTGCTATAGGACCTGTCACAGGCCAACGATTTCGTTGCGACGGATATCTCAAATTAATTGTCGGTCAAACAAAAGGTTGTCGGTCATATAAATCGGCTAACTTCATGGGTTTCGGCGAAGGAAGACCTCCCCGACGCAACTCGGTGGGGGTGAGTGGAATGGGTATTCATTGCCAATTGTTTAATCGTTTCCCCAATGGTATGTGATTTACTGTGCTAATGAACGGTACCATGAGAGCTGGTGCACAAATTTTTGAAAGAAAGAAAGCCTCATAGGCTGAGTGTTACAATGAAATAGAGGTTTTACATTTACACAAGTTAGTACTTACCTGTGATCTCACCTGATTAACGATGCTGCCAAAGATGTTATCGTACCAACTTGAAGGAGTAAACTATAAAGTGGCCCGTGGCGAGATTCGAACCCGCGACCTCTCACTCAAATCCGAGGGCTTGCCCCTGCGCAAATGAGTTCGAAAATCTATTTAAGTACCTACAGTCAACAAAATAATTAGCTTTTCCCCAAATACGAGTAGGTATGTCACTCATGTATTTTATTTCCACAAAATAATTCAAAAGGTTTTAACATTCATTTAGCTGCAGCTGCCCTGATATAATCCCACGATGGACTCACGTATGTATGCCTCGGCCCTGCCTTTTTTTTTTTTTTTTACGCTATACAAGTTAGTACTTGACTGCGATCTCACCTGATGGTAAGTGATGATGCAGTCGAAGGTGTTAGCGTACTAACTTGGAAGGGGTAAGTTATGTCACCCCAACGGTTTCTACACAGCATCGTACCGGAACGCTAAATCGCTTGGCGGTACGTCTTTGCTGGTAGGGTGGTAACTAGCCACGGCTAAAGCCTCCCACCAGACCAGACCTGAGGCAATTTAGAAATTATAAAATTATAAAATTCCAAAGTGGCCCGTGGCGGGAATCGAACCCGCGACCTCCCACTCGAATCCGAGCGTGCGTCCCCTGCGCCACGGAGGTCGTCGAAGTCGCCTTGGTCCACATTTACACGTTCGTCCATCAATGCCTCTTTTGCTGGCCGCTGGAGTAATGTACTATAGAGTTACCGACTCTTAGACTACGACCCGTGTGGTGCGTGTTTTTCAGCGGCTACAGGCTTTTAATAAAACAAGAAGGCGTCGCAGCGTGAGATGAAAAGTTTGCAAAAACTTTTCCAACTATACGACCGGTACACGAGTGTCCGAGGTTTGCTCAAAAACTGCCAAACGGATGGTGTCTGTAAGTACCATTAATTTATCCCGCAAAGACTTCTCGTATAATGTTATGGGCGTCGCAGGGGGTTTCTCTCAAAACGTTTATTAAAAGAAAATTCTTGTTGTTTTTTTACAAAAACTACAGCACGATAATTAAAACGAAATGCCTAATAATTAAGAATACACCAATTTGAACCGACTACCAAAAAATGGTGTTCGACTTATATTGATGATAATTAATTTTATTTTCTGAAAGAGTTTTGTCCCACAGAATATATTACGCATCCCTTAGGTTGATCCCATTCATGATTTCTTTGAGTATGAGGAATTGAGGATATGACGAAAATATCTTGTGACTTCTCTGTATTCGTCCAAAACCTCGGTAACTTTAAACCATTTTTTATTTTTTTGGTTTGTTGTTTGAAGTCAGTTTTTTTATGCTTATTGACCTGAACCATTATGCATAAGGGAATTGGAATATTTATCCAATATTCCTATTCCCTTATTCATAAATCTTAGTCCCATTATAAATCGACTTATTTGAGTTTTGTGCATTGGACTCTGATTCACATCGGCTCCCCAGATTACCCTCTCAAATTAGATTTGGTTTTTGCTTTCGCCATAACGCTAGAAAAAAACGCCGGAAATGTGCGGATTGGTAGGCTTAACTACGTTAGTTATATTATATATTCGTTGGCTTAACCCACCTTATAAATAAATAATTATTATTAATCCTCCTAGAAAAGTAAGAGTAACGTTCTTTCATTCTTTTTTAACGTATTATATACATATATATATATATATATATATATATATAGGTTATTCTAATTATCTAATTAGGTACTACAAAGTCTTGGAATGGTGCCAAGAATACTGGCTGCATTTTCGCGCTGATTCTTTGAGCAAAAAATGAGCCAGCTCTTCTGTCACAAGATGATATGGCTATAAACCGCGGGAAAATATCTACGAGGAATTTTTTGGCACTATTTCTGTTATTTGACTGAAAATACGGACATTCTGGAATTTTTTAACATTATTATAATGTAATGTAATGTAGCAATGTAGCAAATGTAGCAAATGTAATGTAGCAATAATTAATGATCAAACGAACTTGCAAAGTGAAGTTCGATCATAATTATATGAATTCGCTTCATTTGAAGATAATTATCGACATAGTAGTACCTTCTATTGTACAGGCACTTTTCGCGCTTTTAGAATTAAGTCACTCAATTGATTTTTGTTTTCCTGTGGGTAGTCCCACCGATATTATATATTCTGTGGTCTCACCAGCCGTCGTCATTATTTTAGAGTAACACAAAATTTTCTGATTAGGGTTGGGAGGGAGGGTGTTTATATCTTCAAATGAAGCGAATTCATATAATTATGATCGAACTTCACTTTGCAAGTTCGTTTGATCATTAATTATATTTCATTTCGCTTCATTTTTCAGATAATTATCGACATAGTAGATGTTTAGAGACGAAAATTTTGTGAAGGTAAAAAACTGTAACTATGTTAGTGTGTTTATCATGGTAAATCAACGTTTATTTAAAGAATAAACCTTACACAACGTCTCTAAGGTACATAAGAAATAAGAATCTATTTCATTAATCAATTAATCATCAGTTCAGAAAAAAACATTACCCTCTAATGTTTTATCAATCATACTCAGTTAACGGCTGCTAAATTAGTACACGAAAGACCATATTATTATGTTTGCGAACGTTAAGTCCAGTTAGCTGTTTTTCTAATAACATCTAACGATCAATATATCGGAGTCGTGTGCCGTAGATGTGGCGGTGGTGTGCCGCGTGCGGTGCGCGCCGAACGTCGACACATCCACTCCGCTTTCGCTCAACACTTTATTCATCTACTGATGGTTTGAGGAGTTGCCGGTCTGGGCGGCTTTTATGCGTTAAAATTAGCGAATTGACGTTGATGGCCTAATTTGCTCCGTGACAAATATGTAATCTTTTATGAAGATAGGATATTGATCTATTTTCTACAAAATAGGGTAAAGATATTTCTATTGTTGATACCTTAATTTCGTCATCATCATTACGCCTGAGGGGTCGTTTACTATTAAATTCTCTAGTTTTATACGTGAGAAAGTTTGCAAGTGTGCTGTAAACAGCGCAAGTAAAATAACTAATTTTTTCCGTGATATTTTCTAACGTAAGGTCCCCATAGTCCTATTGGCAAACAAATTTTATACGATCTCAAGTAAACAAATATTTTGGTTTTAATGGTTTTAACTTATAAGCGCTTTTAAGTAAGCGTTGTATTTGGTCGATAGTAGATAGGTTATTCACTACCGAAAAACAGCAGTAACGCGGAGCGATGAGTATTTAATGATTCATACGCAGCTCCATTATTATACTGTTCTGTGAGAAAAATTACAATGGATGAAGCTGACAATTCATAAAGGCTATGGTTATTGATACGATAGAACTGTCACCATAATTATAATGTATTTTTGGACAAGGATGCCATAATAAAGCCTTATGTCATCCCTGGGGTTCCGCTTGTTGTGAATTTCAGGGTAAGATTCTTCTCGGGACGGTGAGGTCCCGGAAGAGGACGAACTAATATTGAAATTAGGGATAACAAATATAGTTTTGTTTTGAACGATCCTCATTAACAAGGGAAACCAAGGCTCTGATGGCCAATAGGGCAATGCTAAGATATCCTCGGCTTGATCCATTAAATTTTTTGTTAACATTTTAAAGCCACTGAAACTGGTGGAAATGCGTAAAAAACAATCATTGATTTATAACATAATTTAAATGCATCTCCTGTCAGAGAATTAGGATCTTGTCTCCGAGATGCGTAATTTTTACATTTCCCATTAGTGCAAGGAACGAAAAGGTCAATTGTTGCTTCTCCGAATGCTGACGTCACTAGCTGATAATGATAGTTACCATTATAATGTATTAGGATTTTCTCGATGAGATTCCTGGTCAGCTTTTACATTGTCTTTTGTTTTTATATATTACGATAAAAAAAAAACCAAAATATCACCATTGCCGAATGGATCTTTTTAATTCATTAAGGTGAGGAAACTGAATTCCTCCCATCGTCAAAATTAAGAACTGCAAGGGTGTTTAATAAGGTAAGAGTGTCCGCCAACCACCACTGTAAGTTTGGAAGGATATCATTATTAGGTTTTTATTTTTTCGTCGTAATTTTGGTGTAAATTGAGAGCCAGAAATTTTTGCCTCTCCAGTGTTTTGGTACATAACCGACCATATCTTACAGCTGGGCAGGCCGGCGTAAGAGTACCTATTAAATGGGCATTAAAATGGCCAAGTCTCTAATAGTGCAAACCGGCAGGCGAGAAAACTTTTCTTTTAAATGAAAATATTGTAACGTTTTTCTGATGGAAGTGAAATCCTCACGTCCTTAGGATTGTAATTGTAAATAAAACCCAAAAACTAATGACTCTGCAGGGATTCTCATATTTAGTAATGGAACCTAAACCATGACGCAAGTGGGTAGTATTTTTTACATTTCTAAGGCATCCCTCGAAGGTGTGCCCTATACGTAAACTATCATAATAGATTTAAAACCACCGTACCCTAATAAGTAAACTACTTATTTTATTACTTTCTTGAAAGTTCGCAGAGCTAGGCTCAACGCGTAGGGTTATTGCATTAAACTTGTACCGCGTACGTATCATTTTGTGAGCTTTTTGAAGTTCAGAATAAATCTATAATCGCCGTTTGGTTTTCGAGCTAAAAGATATTCGAAATAATTAATTGGCGGGTGAACGGCATGCGTTAACCGTTACGAATCCCATGTCCCAGAACACCAGGGATTTTTGCCGTACTAAGCCAACAGGAGTAATAGTGTTGTAGCCTATCGGCATGCTGTATTACTGCCGCGTTTGTTGGTGGTCGTCGTTTTCGAAGACGACCTGCGAATCGGTAGCGTTTACGCCGCTGTTCGTCAGTAGTGTGTGTAATGCACCCGATACGATCCAATCCGCCCCCCCCCCCTGCCTTACGACTGGAGCAAGGAGGGCCGGACCAATTTCCCCGATAACGAGGGCGAGAGGTTTCAGTGGATCTGTCCCTTTTAAGACTTTGTATTACATCCAGAAAAGACTTGTCCAGTATCGGAGTGATAAGTTTCGTTCTTACTTCCATATAGGAAAGATCTGTGAGTAAGTGGCAGCCATCCGGCAAGATTTTTATTGCTTGTACTTTGTCATACTGGTCGGTAGCATAGTTATAGCTCTGTTTATAGCTGTGATTTCTAAACAAAGCTGCCGGGTCTAGAGCTTTTTAACATGAGCCCTTAAGGTATCCTCGATAGCAGCATATATTTCTGGATTAAGTGCTGGAGCTTACATTTATCCGGGACAGCAAATTCCTTCAATAGCTTTTCCTTTGCTTTGTTTTGTAAACCTTTTATATTTCGGTTTTTGTTCGGTACATACAATATGTTGTGACGGTGCCGGGTCTACGGGCACAGAAGTCGATGGCGGTGGCGCCTATTGCGGCCAGGATGAGCGCGATATCGAACGCAGTTTGTAATTTAATTATTGCGGCTCATTTTCTAATAAAAGAAAGCGATCGGGTTATCACCCAAAGGTTTTGATACCATAAAGAGGTCAATTGTGTAACGTTATACTAACCCATCGTGTTAACCCACAGTTAACTGCCAGGCAAGCATAAAAACACTAGGCCCGTGACATTATTCACAAGGGTTTTGTTCACTATTTTGATTATTAATTACTAAGCATCACGCAACGCCATCGTGTTAACCCGCAGTTAACCGCCAGGAACGTACAGAGATGCTAGGCCCGTGACAATATTAAATAATGTTTGTTCACTACTTTGATTACCAATTACTGAGCATCACGCAAATCCATCGTGTTAACCCGCAGTTAACCGCCAGAAAAGCATAAAGATGCTAGGCCTGTGACAATATTCACAAATGTATGTTCACTACTTTGATTACTAAATACTATGCATCACGTAAATCCATCGTGTTAACCCGCAGTTAACCGCCAGGAGTGCATTAAGATGCTGGGCCGTTGACAATATTCGCAGATTTTTGTTCACTATTTTGATTATTAATTACTATGGCTCACGTAAATCCATCGTGTTAACCCGCAGTTAACCGCCAGGAAAGCATAAAGATGCTAGGCCCGTGACAATATTCACAAATGTATGTTCACTACTTTGATTACTAAATACTATGCATCACGTAAATCCATCGTGTTAACCCGCAGTTAACCGCCAGGAAAGCATAAAAATGCTAGGCCCGTGACAATATTCACAAATTTATGTTCACTACTTTGATTACTAAATACTATGCATCACGTAAATCCATCGTGTTAACCCGCAGTTAACCGCCAGGAATGCATTAAGATGCTGGGCCCGTGACAGTATTCGCAAATTTTTGTTCACTATTTTGATTACTAATTACTATGCATCACGTAAATCCATCGTGTTAACCCGCAGTTAACCGCCAGGAAAGTATTAAGATGCTAGGTCCGTGACAATATTCACAAATTTTTGTTCATAACTAATTACTATGCATCACGTAAATCCATCGTGTTAACCCGCAGTTAACCGCCAGGAAAGTATAAAGACGCTAGGCCCGAGAAAATATACACAAGTCTCTGTTCACTATTTTGATTACTAATTGCTAAATATTACGCAATTCCAACGTGTTAACCCGCAGTTAACCGCTAGGAAAGCTTACTTTTGCTAGGTCCGTGAGTGTTTCAACTATATGTATTTTCACATCACATTTACTAAAAAGAGTTAATCCATCGTGGCAACCCGCAATTACCCGCTAGGAATTTGGTTAATTACAATATCACACTCACAGGGAACGTCACTATTACGTAAATAATAAAAATACATAGTAAGACTTACATGTATTCTCGTCCGATGAACACAACACTGTATTACGTCTATGCTTTACTTAGTTTTCTAATATTTTTATTTTCTTTATAATAATTTATTTTAATGGCAGCCGGAGCGTGCGCGCGGTGCCTCGCACAATAAAAGAATGACGACGGCTGGTGAGACCACAGAATATATAATATCGGTGGGACTACCCACAGGAAAACAAAAATCAATTGAGTGACTTAATTCTAAAAGCGCGAAAAGTGCCTGTACAATAGAAGGTACTACTATGTCGATAATTATCTGAAAAATGAAGCGAAATGAAATATAATAAATTATTATCCATCATGACCGATATCCCAGAGTCGTAATACATGTATATTCAGTTGATGACGACATGAATTTTTATATACTTAGTGTGCACTTTTTACTCCTCTCCTCTTACTCTCCTCTGACTTAAAAAATTGAGATAAGCACCTGTCATATTTTTTTACCCGAAATTTCTTCAATAACAGTCCATCCAAAAAATGAAATCCATTGCCAATACTGAATAGCTGGCGGGTACTTGCACAAAAAATCATTAACATAACATATGAATCAAGTGTTATCGCGACATCGGATGGTCATTTGGTGCAATTATCATCAAATTCGGTCCAGTTTTTTAAGAGACGCCATTTCAGTCGTTTAAGAATCACCTCAGCCATATTTCATCAGTTTTTGTGCGGCGCTATGAAAATGATATTTTGACAGATAATAATCGGACCTTTATTTTGAATGAGGTAGGGTTGTGATTCGTGTGGCAAATTTGTTATTCACCTTTGTTCCACGTAATAGCATTCGCTAGTGATCAATCATTTGTCACTGTTCAGATAATCATGATTTGTGTGTTTGTTTGTTTGTTTGTAAAAACATAGTCCGTTGAATGGAGAGGGGGGATTCGGCAACATCAAACAGACTTATTGAATTTTTGTATGTGATACGATATGAAAATGTAAATAAAAACCAGCCAAGTGCAAGTCGGACTCGTGCATGAAGGGTTCCATAGAAAATCTATAAAAACTGCAAAAAAAACACGTTTGTTGTATGAGATCCCCGTTAATTATAATTATTTAATTCAGTATTTTGGTATCTTTCGTTGTACTGGCAACAGAAATGCATCATCTGTGGAAAAATTGCCTAACTAGCATGGTTCAATAGATACATCCAGGTGCCAGACAGACAGACGGACTCCGAAGTGTTAGTAAAAGGGTCCTGTTTTTTACCCTTTGGATGCGGAACCCTAAAAATGTGATGACCGAGTTTCTACATAACCTTGTGGAGATACATGTTTAAAGCTAAACTTACTTACAGTAGTAGAGTATTAGTAGTAGTAGAGTATTCACAATCTTTTCTTAGCGAATTTCTACGTTATAATAGCTATCAATATTAGAATGAATTAGTCAGTCACGTTTCACGTATAAGTTATTCAGTTTAATAAAAAAAAAACGAAATTGTGTTTGCAGCTTTGTGTGGTATTGTCTGTCAGTCATAAAAAGCTAAAAAGATTTTTATGAAAAACTTTCTTCAGTGTTTATTTTGTACTCGTATTCATGGTGATAGACATCGCATTTTAAAAGGTAATTTTTCCTCAATAATTTATTTAAAAGTTTAATATCATTTTTATATGATGAATTAAATATTTTATTCTATCGATACAGTTTTTCTGGACCACTGACGTGTTTGATATTATGAAATCTAGATTATATCCAGGTTTTTCTCGCCTATTCCTCACGGATTATTCTCGGCCGCGGCTAAAAGATTTATAAAGGAGTTTTTCCACATGCGCAGGAGCATTCAATCGGATCGCTATTAAGGCGTCGCTGACAGACAATGAATCATAACCGCTGTCACAAAATTGATTTATATCGGAGATCGTTTGTAGACGGAGAACGTGTGGAAAACTTTGAGGTGATATGCTGTGAACAAATTATAATAATTATCGGTCCCAACTTACGTAATACGTAAGGCCGTTTATCCACAGTCAAATTTTGTCGATGATGAGTGATCGCTTTATCGTCGACTGTCGGATCTCGTATGGAGCAGCATCATGATACTCTGTCATGTCGGTTGGGAGAGCATTCACCATCCATGAACCTAACCTTTGAACATTCAGCGATGTAAATTACGCAGGTGTGGTGCGACACTAAGAGCTGCAGATGTGAATAACCATAGCCTTCACTTGCACCGAAAATATTTTGCTAGTAAAATCCTTAAAAAATTGTTGCCTTATTCGGGAATTGAAAACAATTGTAGCCGTGTTACCTAATCAGCCTTATATCTACGATTGCTTTTGCCAAAAAATATGGAAGTTAAATATCTGATCGAAAAATAAAATTAATCACATGTCTTACCAGTGAAAACTGCCATTCTCATATATATTTGGAATTTCGTTTCAATAGCAATTGTACAAATATAATATAAGTGACATGGCTACAGCTGCTAGGCTTTAAGTACCAATATCTATGAGATTCGATCACTGAGATTGGTTTCAATTAGACACTGGCTCTAGAACTATTATTTTTTCCTCACTCCTTTTTGTAAAGTTGGATCATTCTGTCTCATTAAGATATTACGGCGTAAAAAAGGACATATACGCCGCATTGGAGGCGGTAATTGTTACCCTTTTTCCTTTACGCACATTTTCATACTCGATTGAAATCTGGTCGCTTCGGCTTTGCACACCATACGGCATCAATCAGAAAGTCCTTAACACTTACATTTTCGAAGTTTATATTCATAAGTCTTTCTTGCTATCTTCCTTATCCTTTTAAGTATGAAACGAGCTGCATAAGCTAAGAATTTTTTACCGCACGATTTTAATTCGCTCCACGTAGTTTTTTTTTACTTTCTACAAGTTAGTACTTGACTGCGATCTCATCTGATGGTAAGTGATGATGCAGCCGAACATGTCGTAGGTAGCTTGAAAGGGTTAAATAAACTCACCTCTAACGGTTTCTACAGAGCATTGCGCCGGAAAACTCAATCGCTTGGCGGTGTGTCTTTACTGTCTAGGTGGTAACTGGTAACTGGCCTCTTCCAAATCCTCTGAATAGATCAGATCAGACCAGACCAGAGCCAATTTAGGCTTAGCGACCTCCCACAAAGATCCAAACGAGGTTGTCAGCAATCAGCAATTTTGAGAACTCCCGGTAAACTCACGCCTTCACATCAGATTTTGTGTTCCTTAGTAGGGGCATTTAGCGAAAACTTGTATCGTGTATTAGTGTTGAAGGCTGGACTGTACAGAGCCTATGATATACGAGGTGGCGGAGGGATCGCGGGTTATTTATGAATACGCCAGCGCAGCAGGACACAATGACTCGCCTTGAAATAACAAGAGCTGTTTGTAGGCTCACCATATGGATTTTGCAGCGTGAGGATCGTTCGTTCGGACGTCCACTGCTGGACAAAGGCCTCCTGCAATGATTTCCAACCTACACCTGCGCCGCTTGTATCCAGTGACTTCCTGCGACTGTCTTAACTTTATCAGTTCATCTGGTCGGAGGCCTGCCAAAGCTGCGCTTTCTCGTGCGGAGTCGCCATTCCAACAATTTGGGTTGCCCACGTCCATCGGTAACTACTACGAGTATGTTCCCGCCCATTGTTACTTACGTGATACTTTACTTTTGAGCTTGGGTCTCCTCTCACAATGGGAGTGGTTTGTCGATAGCTTCAAACTTAAGCCTGTGCTACACGGTTGCCAACAAGCCCGTATGCAGGGGTGACATTGCAGATTTCTGCCGTGTAGCCAGCGTTTCTGCAATGTTAGCCGATTTGACATTCAACAACCTTGGTCAGGAGTCTTGCTCTGCCGACAGTGGTCGGAGAGCGCGGTTGCAAACCGTGTAGCCGCGCGTTCCAACCAACTTCAAAGACAGTCGCGCTCTGCCTAGCAATGAGCGAGCACGTCTTTTCTGATAATAATTGATGTGATATTATTGAACTGTATCTGAGATCTCTATATTCCCTTCCAGTAGCCAGATATCTTAAAGTACCTAACTAGAATTCATTCTTTGGCAGATATAGCTGGTCTCATATATTTTGTATCCTTTTTTTCTATGAATGGTCGAACCATTTCCACCAACTCGTCAAAAAATTATAAAAATCATCAAAATCCAATAATCCTATTAAATTTGAGTGACTCAGAAGTAGTCGTTCTTTTAGCCATCGCTTCATCCAAATCCTCTTAGGCTTTTTTCTTTATCTACAGCACACAAGAGTGCCAGCGAAACACCAATTTTTGAATTTTTGATAACGCGGGAGCCATATCTACTCGTCGTGCTCCTACCGCAGTTGTAAACACACTGAAGTTTGCAGCCGTGTAGCCGCAACGCGCGACGGCAGTACCAACCGGCCCTCCAACCAGGTCACCCCTGCATACGGGCTTGTTGGCAACCGTGTAGCACAGGCTTTACGCTATGAGATTATATTAGGCATTAAGTTATCTGAGGCATGAGGTTTCTATATGATTTTTCTTTCATTGTTAAGTGAGCGATATCTAGATTCCACAAATGAAAGTTTGGGAAACCCGGTTCCAGACAAACGTTTAGTAAAACGGCATTTGAGTTCTATTTATGCTGCTTAAGCATGAGAATGACAGTGGTTTTCGATAGATCAAGTGATCTATTTGTGGATCGGATGTGCCATTCTCAAAGATTTGGATTGGATTTCGTTCCATTTGAATATGGAATAAATGATCGCCGACAGGTTTCCTGCTAGTAAAGACCAAACCCCTTATTCAGAAACGTAAAATAGCGGTAGGATAGTTATTCCCTGTTTTATCTTTTTCCTTTAAATTTCAAATTGCTGATGACAAACACAGACAAAACAGAGTATAGCTAAATTCCAACCATATTCTAAATTTACGAAGGGGGTATGTAATTATGGTCACCCTATGAGGTCAAAGGGTCGGATCGGTAGCAGAGATGACGCGATACGATATCGTGTCGTGGCAAAGGTCGGCTCCCGTATTGCAACCATTGTCTGATAACCGGCGCGGGCGGCCGTGCGCGCTGCGCGGGCGCAACCCCGCTGTTCCGATGCTTTTTTACATAAACGTGTATTACAATGTATTACAATAACGTCTATTGTATAGACAGCGGTGCCCAAAAACATAACTGCTGTTACGTGAACACTTTTTACGGACTTGAAGTTAGTTCACCTGCAGGGCGATCGGCTAAAAATGTAACAATCATTAAATAACTGTATCAATGTCAAAACACAGACCGTATTGACCAATCACAACGCTTGAATATCACTTTTTGACATTGATACTGTTCTTTAATGATTGATACATTTTTAGCCGATCGCCCTGCAGCTTTATGATGAAGTGCTCATCTCATATGTCAGTACTAACTAACCGGCCAAACGTTGTTTTGACATATAGCGCTATTAAAATAAGTTTACGACCTACTCTCAGATCTGCCGAATGTAGACTAAAAATTTCATAAAAATCAGTCAAGTCGTTTCGGAGGTCCGTTTTCTTACCAAACACTGTGACATGAGAATATTGTTCAAGGATGCTCTTATTCGCTTCTCCAAAAAGTTTTATATCTAAAGTGCGGCTCGCCATTCCAGCACTTTGGGTCCCCAACGTTCTTTGGATCTACGAGCTACTTATATGTGCCCCACCCATTGCGTTCAGCTTTGCGATACTTTGAGCTATATCGGTGACTCTGGTTCCTGCTCATTTCGATTTAATCGTGTAGAGAATCTCAAAAAAAAAAAATTAAAAAATTTATGAACAAAAACATTTTTATCAATTTCACATTCCTTTGGCTTGTTGTTGATCGTCCGATGTTTTTATCATCGCGCGGTATGCGTTCAGACCTTCGATGATTTTATGATAAGTGCATACGAAATATGAAAGATAAATGATATGATATAACTGATATGATTTCCGAAGCTTTTGGCTCCTTTGTCTAGACCGAAAATTCGCGACAAAAATGACCGGAGATGGATCGAAAAGGCTGGAAACACACTATGACAACAGGCTATATAATATAGATGCTATTTATGTTTAGAATCCTATAAGTTTAACTGTTTTATACACTAGATGCATTTGCGATTTATCGGTGACTTATCTGGTTCACATTTATAAAGAATCAAGAAAATTGATGAATAATTCACCGAGGTATCACCAATAAAACTGCTACAAAATGGCGTAGAAAGACTGTTCTTTTTTACGCCTTGATATATCCATACCAATATGTAGACTTACCTTTACGTAGGTTAAAAAAATTGTCAAAAAAAAGATCTAGATCTAGAAGATCTTCTAAGTGCTTGTAAATTAGGCCTAATTTACAGCCATTTATTAAATGTGAAAGAATAAACATTTTGATTTGGTTTTGATTTTTTTTTAAATGGTTCGTTACGGGTGTTTATTGTGTTTCCACCCTTAGCCTCAAAAGGCATGCGTTCCGTCAAAAATAAATTATTTATTTTATCGTCAGAAATCGATTCACGTATTAATTAGATTTTCAAATATCGCCCATCAATCATAAAACTCATGTTTGGACGACGTTATCTGTGGAGTGAATCGCTTCAGAATCGAACCCGGGGCTCTCTGTTTCTTGCCCAACGCAACAATTAGCTATTGTTTATTGTATTTGGGATGCGAAATGTGGTGGATCGGTTGCGCCGTGTCGCAAAAAGGGAATTTTATTGGTTGCGCCGGCGCATTATTTCAGAGATCGGTTAAATGAGTACAATGCCGACCTCATAATGTACTGGGCCCCCTAATGTACGAGTACTTTAATGGTTGGTGGAACAATTGATGGGTTTCTTTGGCCCCACGCATTAGCCCGCTGTCTAATGCTAAAATGCGATTTATATGTATTTTGACAAATTGGTGTGTACCGTGGATGTACCAATATATTATTCTCTTCCTCTTGAGGCATAATAAAAAATAAATTATAATTTTTCCTTCTACACATTATGCAAGAAAAGTTGTGTTATAACATTTTTTTTTCAAAAAAGCATAAGTTTCTTGGCAGTTCTTCTCGATGCAAACAGCAAACCTGGTTTTCAACGTTGGCGGTAGGGTAGAGTTTTGACTTTTCATGGAGCCTGTAAATCGGACATATATTATGTAAAAAAATAAAGATTTTCATTTTCATTTTCCATTCCCTTGATGCAAAGAGAGGGCTATGAATCAAGGCAGAGGGAGTGAATTTTTCAGATATTTTTGGTTTTTGGATGAGCCTTGCTTGAGTCACGTATATGTGACTACGCTATATTAAATTCGTATATGTCTAATACGAAGTTTTTTGGACAAGTATTCCCGTCAACATTGACAAAATCCTTGAGGCCTGAGCCTTATTCATGCAAAATATTAAAAAATAAATAAAATTTTGAATATGATATATGTACATCGATGGATGGAATGTAATGTAACGAAATTAATAAAAAATGTAGAGAATGATAGCGCATGTAAACCACGCGATGAATTTATTATTATCATACATTTTTTATTTTTGATCAATTCTGTTCATCGAATTGAAATGTCATATTGCTGTACAGCTGCTGATGTGCAGAGATATTGACTGCACTATTAATTCACATATGACAGAGATTTAATGCCAAATACCAGCTCAACGGTTGTCAGAATATGCTTAAACAATTGATTAAATATTTGAATATTTTGAACAGGAAAATCATAAAAAGAAAGCAAATTAAATTAAGAATTGTTACAACAGACAGGCAGACCGAAAAATATCCCAAAATATACATAAATAACTTATAATACATTCAGAGTGTCACATTAGGGACAATAAAAGGAAAAGTGTCTGACATCAGCCAACGCAAAACATTGCCAGGGGGTTTGATAACACAAGCCTCGTTTCGTTGGTTTGCTCGAAATATGAGACTTATTTAATTTAATTTAAACTTTAATTTAAATCGCACGGGAACTCTTAGCTAAACCCTTGGCGGTATGTCATTGCCGGTTAGGTGGAACCAGCCACAGCCGTAGCTTCCCAGACCAGATAGTGTAAAACTTAAAAGTGAGAAGTAGTAGAAGAATATTTAATAATCGTACTGTAACAAAATGAAACTATTCATAAGTCATTCAGAAGTTATGGTGGAATAAAGAAACTCACATACATACAAGATTCCTTAAAACATAACACTCCTTTTTTTGGGCAATCGTGTAAAAAGTAACTGCAGGTAGATTTTTTATAATACTTCCTCCCACTAGATAAACTTAGGTATTATGGGGTTCCTCGGCTTGTATGGAAAAGGTACGAACAAACAGATTCTGTTATTAGATACATATTTATTTAGTAGCGAGCGTAGATACATTCCTGCTGAGCCCAGACTGGCATTAAGCATACAAAGTCAAATATGTGACTGCCGATCATAATATGCGGGTTTTTGTCCACTCGTCAAATATCCTTATTCCTTTTGTCACCCATGGCTCTACTAGTATACGGAAAGTTTTTAGATAAATATCTCAATGAAATAAGAACGAGAGAGTGAGTGACTTTTACTCGTGACGTCAGTTCTTATTCGAAGAAACATGATTTTGTTCATGCTTTAAAATCTAGAAAGAAACATTGTTAAATATTGAATAGAAGCATATTGCAGAAATCCATAATTAGCAGGAAATATTAATTTGTTTTGCTATAATCCGCAACCTGAAAATAATCTGTATAGCCCAACACGCAGGATCAAACCAAGCGTCGCCCGCCCTCCCACTCAAGTGCGAAAGCATAGTTCCGAAGTGAAAAAGTGAAGTGAGCAAAGCCACCACCACCCTCATGCAAAACCATACACAATGCTTCACACACCACACTTTCGACACACGTTTCGTCCCAAAACCGGGACGGGACATCCTCAGGAGTTCATCTTTTTTGCTAAAGTGATCACATAGGTTTATAAATTCATATATTTAGATGGATTTTTAATTTTTTTTTCATGTTTTTTTTCTTATTAAAATGTTACAATAAATATTATTATTATCTAATTACTATACAAATCTTGCCCGCGTGGAATGGTGCCAAGAATACTGGCTGCATTAAATATTGAATAGAAGCAGGCGTTATTTTGCAGAAATCCATAATTAACTAGAAAGATTAAACAATTCATAATTAAGTATATAATTTTTAAATCCATATGTGATCCAAAATTATGAAGATGCAAACTCGATATGCCTACTATCCTTCGAAAGGAGACGACACTCTAGGAAGACGAAGTAAAAGAAGAGTCGAATCCACAATAGTTTCTAAACATTTTGCCTGTACTGCCAACACAAACGGTTTTCTGCTGCGTTTCAAAGGCTCATTTTGTGGTATAAGTTTTTCCCGCGAACACGCTCGCAGGCGCCGGCGCGGACTGTTATAATCGCGCGCTCTAATATCAATTTTGATAATCCCCCTTTTTGTGACGCGACCCGTTTAGCAGCCGACACATAAATATGTCATTATTGACACTGATCAATTAGACGATCTGCGATTGGTCTCGATTTAATTCGGATTTTACGTTTTACGGTTATATTTTGGCCTTGACTATTGTTATTATTTGAGTCTCCCTTAAATATGAAGAGCAACAGTAGTATTGCTTTAATTTAGAAACATCGATTTGACCCTTAGTCATCATGAAAACCTGTCAATTGCTCTTCCATATGTAAATAAAACGAAGTTTAAACAAATGTAATATGTGTGACTTATAATTTTTTTATTTTATTTTCAGGTAATTATTGGACAAGGAACTTTAACTTGGAGGATAAAATCGAGTAAGTTATGGGTCAATCAGCTTAAGCATAGAAATATCTCCGACAATGACTTGATGTGGTGAGTGTATCTCTCCTCAAACCAAAGGTTTTTTTATATTAAAGAATGATGAGACGAGCAATACGTTCACCTGATGTGAAGTGATACACATCACATGCTCATGTCTGATGCAGTGCTCCCCATAATATTGCATTGCAATATCATACGACACACTGCAGCACTCCGCTCATCATCCTGAGACATTTTGAAAATGAAAAATGAAAAATGAAAAATATTTATTATCAAAAAAACAACATACATAGTTCGAAATATCCGCTGGCACCCACACTAGTAGTTCCTGTATCGTGGGTGCCTGTGTTTCGGTTTACAAAAATACCGTTATGTTGACGCTCGGTTAACATTTCATGAGTTACATTTGACAATATAACACAATATCTTAGCAATATATCGAAAAGCAATTATGTAAAGTACGATTTTACAGCTTATTACAGTTAGAAGTTATGCTAGGTGTAAAAAAAGTTTTTCTGTTGAGTCATAGTTTAAGGAGGCGAGCCAAGAAATGATTTTTGATTTGGCTTGGTTAACGGAGCAATGTTTAATATCGTCACAAGCAATGATATTTTAGTTGTTTGGTCTCACTTTGCCCAGTTATCGCGTCGGCGTACAGTGCCTTCAAACCGAAACACAGTAATAAATTACTGCTTCACGGTAGAACTACGGTGGTACCTACCAGGGTAAACTCTACAAGAAGAGTCCGACCACCAGTAAATTAGTTCTTATTTTGTTAGTATCTTCCATCTTGAAGTTCGAGTTCCGACCCTTTCAATCATATATATCTGTGTACAAATTCTTATGTTGTTACCCCTATATATTCCTTATCTGTCCCATAAAATTCTTCCCCAGTATTCCCCTTCCCCAATTTCCATCATTTTGCACAATATATGTGATGCACTTCCAAGATAGTGCTTATTGAAAAAATCTTGGTTCCTCGCCATTTCTCTGAGTTTTTTTTACAAAACAAATTATTAAAAAGTTATCAATCTAAAAATTTAAAGTTAATGCCCAGTAAACGACCTTTTTAACAACGATAAGCAATTCACAAAGATTTAAATCCAAGCAATTAATTTGTAAGGGCTGAAGTGCGTCAGAGCTTCTCTGTAACTTCCATCTTACAGCTAGAAGTAAAAGTATGGAAATCGTCTTTTAGTTGAAATCGTTATATATACTTTACACCTGGTTCATACAACAAGTTTAATTGCGTCGTCTTATTTCTTTGACACAAAAGTGATGCCTTTCCAAGATAGGGCGTATTTAAAAATTACACCCAATCTCAGTTCTCCCGCCATCAGCCTCCTTCCATTTCCTCGAAACATCACTCACGAATTATTAACAAAATTATCACTCTCAGTAAGCGACCACTTTAACATCCATAAGCCAAACAGTTAATTTTTAAGGGTCAAAGTGCCACATAACTCATAGCTTCTCTGTAACTTCCATTTTACAGCTCTAGAAGTAAAGATCCTTACGTCTATTATAACTGATATGGTTATCTTCTTTTGGTTGAAAACGTTATACGAGTACTTTACACCTGGTTCATACAAGAAGTTTCATTGCGTCATTTTATTTCTTTGACATAAAAGTGATGCCTTTCCAAGATAGTGCGTATTTAAAAAATTACACCCAATCTCAGTTCTCCCACCATCAGCCTCCTTCCATTTTCCCGAACCATCACTCACGAATTATTAACAAAATTATCTCTCTCAGTAAGCGACCACTTTAACATCCATAAGCCTAACTTAATTTGTAAGGGCTGAATTGCAACATAACTCATAGCTTCTCTGTAACTTTCATTATACAGCTAGTAGTAAAGATTCTTAAGTTAATTATGACAGATATGAACATCGTCTTTTGGTTGAAAACGTTATACTTTAATACAAGAAGTTTAATTGCGTCATATTATTTCTTTGACACAAAAGTGATGCCTTTCCAAGATAGTGCGTATTAAAAAAATACACCCAACCTCTGTTCTCGCACCATCAGCCTCCTTCCATTTCCTCGAACCATCACTCACGAATTATTAACAAAATTATCACTCTCAGTAAGCGACCACTTTAACATCCATAAGCCAAACAGTTAATTTGTAAGGGCCGAAGTGGGACATAACTCATTCTGGAGGCGTTATTTCTTGACCTTATCACCGCCATCTTCCAGTTTAACAAGTGTGATTAATATTATGCGCCCGCGGTTCGGCTCCGGATCGACTTTACCGTTCCGTTTGCAAAGGAGGTGCTTGTAACTATTTTTTATATTTACCCGTTTTACTTTATGTGGGACAGTTAATGCGAATAATTTTTCATTGTTTTTATATTTATTTGTAAATTTCTTACAAATTGTGCTGTCTTTTTTAATTTTTTTATTTAAGACACTTGCAATGTTACAGTTGAGTAATGTTCTATTTTTAAGTTAAGCATTTATAGTCGAACAAATGAGGATCTAACTAACTACTTTTAACACGGAGAATAGGTACTTTTTTGTAAAGTTCTTATAAATTGCGCTGTATTTTTAAAATGTTTTAAAGTACTTGTAAAGTAATGTTTTTTCTTTTTTAAGGACCTAATGTCAAGCATTTACAGTCCAATAAATCATTAAATGAGAATCTAACAAATTACAAATAAACAAGTAACAAATTATTATTTAATGTAATCAAAAGAGTTCTATTTATGATATTTACCGGGCGTCGCGCTAAACCAACCAAAGGGGTTGGTCCAATAAATTGAAAGATGCATGTCATAATAAGATAATAACCATTAGATTCTAGTTTTGGAACGAAAAATAATTTTTACTCCTATTAGGCTTAGGCTAACATCATATATATACGAAAGCGTTAATAGCCTCATGCTCATTGCATTTTATCATCGACGCAGGTAATTCAAACGATGCAAATCCGAGCGTCGGTAACAACTAAATCCTATCCCATCAACGTCAACAATAATTAAGCCGACAACCCGAGTATCGGAGTATAATCGATTGTGCGCCCAACAATCGCTTTTAATCGAGAAATCGATCATCGAGCACCGCGACTCGCGAGCGCCCTGTCAGGGGCTTGCACCTTCATTATACGGGAGCAGCGAACAAATCAACCGGACAGACAGACGGACAGACGATCGAGGGGTACAATAAGATACAATAACGTATTTACAAGGCGTATGAACCGCGCCGCTTATAGGCATTGTCATGTAGATGCACCGTTGGGGATTGTAAGGAAATTTTTTGTCAAATCTCAAAACAGTAAATTCTGCATCGAGTTTGTTTACGATTTATTTGTTCGTTCACCGGAATCGATAAATCGTCTTCATTTCACGGTACAGCGTCCCTGAGGAAGAACTTCGGAGTTCGGAGTTGTTATTGTTCCAATTATTATTTGTTATTGCCTGAATAAAATATAATGCTTTTGATTATAATGTAATTGATTCAACCGTTAAAGTGGATGTCTTTGGTCAATCGACTATTTCATGATGATTGTATTCATATATCTATTCGTCGTTCACATATTATTACTACTCAACATATTATTATATACTCTACACTCACAAGTACTCTTCCGGTTAAATTCGCTCGAATTGTAAAATTCCAAACAAGTTTTATCGTTTGTCTTGTTATATATATAATTATTATATAATTCTATTTTCTATGAAAAATACTAAAAATCTTAATATCATTTAGGGTTTTAGAATTTTTAAGAAAATATGCAGTAGACTTATGTTAGTTAAATAGCTGGAATGATAGAACACCAACTATGATGAATAACAACAGATAATGTAACTTATTAATCATCGCCCTAATAATATTCAAAGTCTAGTTATCAAAGATAATGACCTAAGATTTCTTACTCTAGGCACCGAATACATAATATTACTTACGCTTAAAGAAAGACTTAGGTATATATAGACCTTAGACTTTGGCTTAGACCATGTAGTTAATATTTAGTTTGAACCTATTCGGTACAGTAGAAGAGACTTTAAAGTGTCAGTGAACAAGAAGTAAGTAAATCTTGCGGACTCATAATATACGTAGGTTAACGCAAGCAATAAAGAATTCAAACAATAAAATGGAAAATTCTTTTCAAAAAAACCGACTTCAAATGCCACTACAAAGAGTGAAATAATTTTTCAATGTAGGTACACCAATTCGAAGTCGGGCGATTAATATGAAGGACTATGATAGTACGAATTGCCCGACTTCGAATTGGTGTACCTACATTGAAAAATTATTTCACTCTTTGTAGTGGCATTTGAAGTCGGTTTTTTTGAAAAGAATTTTCCATTTTATTTTTTACTTTTTAGTGGAAGCAACAAACGCACAGGGCATTGAAAAAAATGCCCAAATCGCTTGAAGTGCGCTTATAAAATCTGAAGAGTTCCCTCAATTTTTCCGAGATCAGAACCTGACTTGATGGCTATAGTCATTAAGTCAGCATCTGCAAGCAAATGCACTAGTCACTATAAAAAAATACCCAAATCGCTTCAAGTATATTAGCAAAATTTGAAGAGTTCCCTCGATTTCACCAATATCCCATGATCAGATCCTGACCTGATGACTATGGGACAACTTGGAAAATATTACTCTTTCAAATAATACTCAAATTGTTTCAAGTGTCCATATAAAATTTGAAAAGTTCCCTCGACTTCTCCAGGATCCCATCATCAGATCCTGACCAAAAAAAAAATGGGACCAACTTGCAAGTATACCCTTTCAATCAAAAAAAGAATTTTCCAAATCGGTTTACACGTCTTCGAGTAATCGGTGAACATACATAAAAAAAAAAAAAAAAAGATGCCGACGAATTGAGAACCTCCTCCTTTTTTTTGAAGTCGGTTAAAAACATCGGCTTCCAATGGAACCGTACAATTTTTGCCAGAACCGACCTAAACCAACAAACGCGCCCAACAATCCGGCATTATAAGTTAAATAAAAGGCATTCTAATAAATAATAAATCGTATGTCAAACCGCAGAATACACAATGTCATACACGGGCGATGCGCCGGCGCGGGCGACGCGAGTTAATGTCACCGGGAGTACATTTATCGTTGTCAAATCAACATTCAATCACCGATCGTGACGCCGCTTCACGTTTGACAGCCGCTCATTTACTGGCCAAGTGTCCTCTGATTCCCCTGAATTGCAGCACCGCAGCATCACCAGAGCCTCACCGCCCACAAGCTACACACTTACGAGATGTTTTTTCGGCAAAGCGTTGTGTGAAATATTCACGAAGCCAATAATACATCATAGCTTTTCATCCCGAATAAGAAATGAACCCATATTATGATTGCATCTTACTTAAAAAGTATAGCTACATCAAATTAGTGGAGCCACACATCAAATTAGTATATGAACGAAAAACCTTTACAATATTTGTAAAACATTTCCGTTCAGAAAAGTTCTGTATGGAAAGCTTTACAAATAGTGTATCCAGATGAGTGCCCTAATTTAGAAGTCGTTTTTGTCTGAATTTTATATCGTATAAAGATTAATTGGTACGGATACCTATAACTATAAGTAAGTGCAAAAAGTTACTAATATGTGTTTTTGACACCATTATTATGAGTTTCAAATTTTGTGACACAGTGCGTTTGTCATTTTACCTTGCTGTGCTTTATTTTGTTCAAAAAACTTTTGGGAGACGAGAAACTTTGCGTGTAGAGCTGTGTCATTTACGTTCACTGTCACAAATATACTTGTTTTAGTTTTGACCCTGTGGTCTCCCACTTGGCAGAGCGTTTAGCATCTCCCCTCATAGGACAAAGCTGCGATACTTGATGACCACCGCAGTCGTATCGCGAACATTACCACTCATTATATTCAATTCATCTCACCTCCCCACGATCCGATTCCTTAATTTTTTTCCCGGTCACGACACCACCTCATCTATCTTAATGATGCTCTATTTTCAACTAAATCGTGTCCGAGAATCGTATGGAATTCGTCGTGTGGCGGCCTTCTGTCTTGTCCATGCATATTCAGATCCAAAGCGGCCTAAATCACGATGCCTTCCAAATGAATCTCAATCGATTTGAACGGTTATTTTAAACCCACAATCGAATGAAAATTTCGTTATGAGTTAACAATGTAATTCGCAATGTCCAAATCGGAACGATCTTCATTTACGCCAGACGTCTGTTTAGTAATATTTTCTGCTTCAATAAAACAAGGTCTAGTCTCAAGCGTATTGTCCATAGTGGTTACGTCATTTCAGAAGTGGGATGGAGTAATAAGAGTAGATTCGGAACGGTGATGCGGCGAGGTGCAGTGCCCATAATGGGCAGTCGCGCGTTGAACGCGTGGCACCGTCTCCGAGGCATTACAAAAGGTTAATTACATACGAAAAACTTATTGAACCAGTAGAAGAATCCCGCCCCGTGAGGCCACCGCTAAAGATTTCTGGATACCCATGAATATGGATGAGAGCAAGAATAGTTTAGATTTTTGCGGTTTTTAACGCTCGCGTCTCTTAGCCGTGGGTGTCCGCGGACACGAATGCTCTTAAAACGATAATAAAATTAGGCAAGAGGGATATTTAAAGCTCTGTTTAGTCGGACTTTGATAGAGATATTCCGTCTAAATTTGGTCTTGATTGAAGACCCTTTAAATAGCCTAATAATGGAGTGTCGTGCTGTGAAATGGGTAGTTAATTCGTATTTTCCCACGTCATTTCCCTTCTTTTCTTACTGTTCGAATAGCAATCATAAATAGGTCGCCCGAGAAGGACCTCTTTTTTTGCACCTGATTACGTTAGAATGGATCTTGATGTAAGTATACCTTAGTGCGTACACTTTAATCGATAAAAAGGCACCGATTTTCCAAAGGCACAGATTGGCACAGGGTTGGGTTGTTTTGATATGCTCCGCTATTTGTTCAAACAACCGATAATTCACTTCGGTCACTTTGGTGATGGTTAGCAACGTATAAAAATAATTCAATCAAGTGAGAATCGCCCTTGCTGAGGATTCCATAAAATCATAGTTCTCAATAGTATTAAAGGAAAATAAACGGCTACCTAATTCAAAAACAAGCGAAAAAAATACGTATGTTGTATGGGAGCCCCATTAAATATTTATTTTATTCTGCTTTTTTTTTTTTTTAATACCTATTTGATTTTATAGCGACTACAGAAATATATCATCCGTGAAAATTCCAACTGTCGAACTATAACGGTTCTTGAGAAAGGTACAGCCTGGTGACAGACGGACAGACATAGTCAAGAGGCCGGACAGCGGAGTCTTAGTAATATGATCCCGTATTACTCTTTGGGTATATACGAGAACCTCCATGTTTGGAGTTGGTGGAAAAAATATCTTGTTTATCGATTTGACACCGCTTTTATAGTACCTATGTAAATTGTCATCGGGGTGTTGTTTTAGAGATCCTCTGTTGTTTGCTCAAACAACGAGCATCTCGCTTCGCTCAGCATCGGTGGCGGTTGGTAACAAATAAATGCAAATGCATTGTAAACATCGATCCATCGGCATCGCAGTAATATCGGTGGATTTTATCCAAGCTCGATGAATTTGAGCAAATATTATATTTGCCGGGCAGCGTTTTCGATTAAAGCGATCTTTATTTTATTGAAATGAACGTGTTTACTTTTGTTTCATTGTACTTTCTGATAAGGATAGATTTTGTAATCGGGTTTTGGAAACTCTTATTATTTTGATTCCGTAAAGTATACAGAGTGTCTCACGTTAAAGTGCAACCCCGAAAGGTGGTAAAACTAGACCATAAATTATCGACAATTTTTCTTTATTGACCAGCTAAGATTTTCATATTTCACGTAAACTCTATGTAGAAAAATAACGAATTCTTCCAGAGTAGTGGGTCAATCACTTTTAAATAAACATATTATGCCACTTACTTGGCAATACCTAAGAATAAAATAACAATTTATGAACAAAGCCCGTTCGTCATGCTACAATATCTTGACAATATCCGTATATCTTACCATCACCACATCATCTATCTTTAAGGTATACACGGTTAAGAACACGTACACCCCTTCATCCTTTATTTTCTCTTACCCAAGAATCTCTAAAACTTTATTAAGGATATCTACCAAACCATCCGGTTACTTAATTAATACATATTTTCCCAATATCAACTACACAGCTCCCTCTGACATGAGCCAATCATCCTCTCTTGTTTTTTCTGTTCCATTCCCTTCATATTTCAGTTTGAAAATCAGCATCTTATCAGCATATATGTCGTTTTCCTTGAATGAGGTTTTACAAGTGGCGATAACAAATTAGCTCGCAAAAAAGTTTAACTTGACTTTCTGTGTGTGGATGGAGCGATCACTTTGCACAGTTATTATTAAGGCGTAGGTTATGCGCTACAAAGCATTTATGAAAATTTACACGCAACCGCACGGAAACTCAAATTAACAGGGATTGGGTCATATCCTCCATGCGGGTTGGCAGTCTTTATACACCTTTGAGATAGTTATGGAAGACTCTATAAGGTATAGTTACCAACATACCCTCGTAAGTACCTATACATATTTCATCACGAGGTTTTCCTTGAAAGTGATATACATTTACTGTCTGCAACTTCTCTCGTAATAAATAGGCTTTTTTTTATTCATCTCAACGGGGTGTCCCCACAAGCCTGTGTTTAATTGAAGAATTGAATTGTAAATATGTTTCTGTTCTGTACTGTAAATAACTAATACCTATGTATTGCTTACAACCGCTGATATTAGTAACACCGCAAGATTAGATATAATCTTTAAACAGTTTACAGTAGGTGATTTTTAAATTTCGAAGTCCGTCTGTCCGATTATCATAGCTTTTTTACAAAGATGTAAAGATGGTCCTGCCATTCAGTTGAGCTTCTAGCAAGAATATTTTGAGAAAAAAAAACAATTATTTGTAACCTTTAGTCTGCGTATATTCATCTCATAATAACATGAAAATATGTATATACTTGTAATGATAATAATTAATTTCTGAAAAAAAAAATACTTCGAGCAGATGACCCGGCAAATGTTATTTTGACACACAATATTTCTTACTTAGGGGTATAAAAAAAAGACCTCTCGAATATAATAGGTATTATGGTACCTAGGTCTGAGAATGGGACAAATTGGTTATGATTAAATATTAGATGTAGAGAAAACGTAGAGGTAGCACATTGTTAGTGAATAATTTTCGGTGATGATAGATAATAATTGTAGAGGCAGTATGATACCGCTACTTATTTAAAGTATATCTTGGACTTCATACATCTATGTCTATTCATGTGACAGCAAAGTTTATATTGCAAATAAAAGTATTTACTATATCTTCGACAAAAATGGACATACACAACATGTGCCTGGATCTTTATTACGGTGTATTTGAAATAAAGGAGGGTAGTTACACATTCAGCTATACTCGCTAAATGTATAGTAATGAAACCATCTGTATTCAGCAAACAACATTTAATTTTATTACGCACGTTAACCAAACCGAACGCGTTAGTATAATTAATTGAAATTTCAATTTGTATACCATCTTACCTATGCTTTTTTAAAGGATTTGTACGTAAAAATGGGACCCCATAACTAAGATTTCACCGTCCGTCTGACCATGTCTCCGTCTGTCACCAGGCTGTATGTCTTGAACCGTGATAGTCAGAAACTTGAAATTTTCACAGATGATGGTATTTCTGTTGTTTTAAGATTATTGCTCTTTTTTTTTAATTTGTTGGGTAGAGGTGTTTATTTTAACATAACATAATTGAGAATTGGTCTTGATAGAACGGAACCCTCAATGCGCGAGTCCGACTCGCACTTGACCAATTTTTTAAGGGTGCCAGGCATAGGCTTATTAATCTATGGATGACGGGTGCAATACAAAATTCACGAAAAAAGTGTCCCGAGAAAACCTTTATAAACGAGGGTACACAAGTATTTTATAAAGAAACTAAAACATTGTAATTGTTGTCTTAAACCATTACTATACAGCCTAATTTTCAAACACGAAACTGAAGTGCGATTGTATGTCTTTTCGCGTTTTGTATGTCATTCGGTTCGGACACTTTTTAGCGCTGACCCACAGTCCTTTGTCTATAAATTAATGGTGCCAGGATACTATAGTATATTATTTCAAAGAATTCTCGTATGTACAACAGCCTGCAAAGATTTAAGGTAAGGATGAGCTTCAGATACAGCTGTCATAACGTAGGGAACAGTTTTTGAAAAATTCAGTCCTCAAGATCGAAAAGAGCAGGTCATGTGAGAAAAACCACAGACGACCGATTATGTTTAAGTAGTGATTGATCTTATCAGCTCTATCTCATTTACTTAATTGATTTCTTTCACCCTTAAAACAATAAATCGGCTAATAATAGGCCTAATTAAATGAGCATCAGCAAAAGTTGCATCACAAAAATTTCAGGCGACATTTTCGAATCGAATTACGCCCGCAATTTGTTTGGCTTTTTCTCCGACTTTACAATCGACATTGGTTTTTTACAATCGTTTACAATCGTTTTCGGGAATCGATTTTATCGACCGCGATCATTTATTGTTGTAAAACACCGTAGTGGCTACCTGATAATAATTGCAAACATTCACATTATTAAGCTTCCACAACACATTTTATGTTTTAAATCTGTAGCTTTAAGAACTAAAATCTCTTGCTTTATTAAAACTCTAGTAATATAATTTGTCGTGTGTACGTCTTTACATTACATAGTGTTGGACGCTTTGAACTGTAAAACTTACAACCAGAGAAAAATAGTGAATACGATTGGTATACAAAATGCTTGCTCTAGGTATTATCACGAAATATTGACTTAACATAGGTCTCCTAAAGAGATCACCAAGATACGGATCTGCTTAAATCAAGCTAAGTAATACTTTAATGGCATCTGCTAAGCATTAAAGATAACTAAATTTTCTTTCATTATTTATGACTTATTTAGGTGTGTTTTGCATTGCCTCATTTGTATCTCATCTTCCAAAGTATATAAGTTTTTCCATACTGATCTACATTTCTTGCATACCCATGTGTGAGTGAAATTATTATACTTAAAAATCAAAAGATTATAGCTGTGTTTAGCTTCAACTATTTTTAGCGCTTTTCTTTAATCCAAAAGATGGTAAGCTCTATAGACTAGAATACTCTACTATAAAATAATCTTTCTGTCTATAAAAAACGAACCAAGAAATCCTTACAATGTCCAGCAGTGGTGCCTTTAGCTGAAACGAATGATTATGTCTATAGATGAAGTTGTTTAAAGACTTAAAAGAACTACCTGTTTCCAATGTTTTCAATAATGTAAACCTTAATTATTTGCAATTAATTCTTATCTTCCTTATATATTCCGGACATCCGGAATGAGGTTGTCTTCATGTCAATACCAGAATAGGAAAAAAATAAGAGTTCTTGACTGCTTGTATGTTAAGAATGCTTTAAAATTAAATTAAATTTCGCTGAGAACAAGTTTTTTGTGCTTTGTTATAATTATTATTTGAGTCATAAAGGGTCTGAATTCTGTTTCTAGCACAGGCAAAATAATATTAGTACAATTTTTCAACTGAATAACATTACTATTGTCTGGTGGGAAATTTCAATCACAGGCTTTTTCGGAAGGATAGGAATTAATCATGGCCGAAGTCACCCGTTCATTGGCAATTTTGTGAAATCACGCTATAAGCCTATCACCCATCTTCCATCGCACTTACGAGTATGTCCCAACTAGTTATATCCCTAGATCGCCTGTATAATAAAAGATACATGGCGTCTACATTGGCAAATGAAAAAATTAGAATAAAAAAAATCTGCTTTGAAACATTAACGTTTGTCACATCACTGAGATACGTGAGAGTCTAAGCTTTGTGTGTGTGTGTGTGTGTGTGGTTCTTCGAGCGTAATCGAAAGACTAGAAGTCGGGAGTGATGTGTCAGTGACTATCCGGTTAAAAGTATACCGTCGAATAATAAACGGTTCTACGAGCGTAATCGAAAGACGAGAAGTCGGGAGTGATGTGTCAGTGACTATCCGGTTAAAAGTATACCGTCGAATAATAAACGGTTCTACGAGCGTAATCGAAAGACGAGAAGTCGGGAGTGATGTGTCAGTGTCTATCCGATTAAAATTTTATCGTATAATAATAAAAGGTTCTTCGAGCGTAAGCAAAAGACGAGAAGTCAATAGTGATGTGACAATCTATATTAGTTAGATTAAAAGCATATCGTCGAATAAACGCATGTAAGACGTCACATCTAACAACAGCAGACGCTGTCCTACTGTATCCGCCAAACCACAGCTGTCCTACTGTGATTTGACGCACTGTAAATGACGCTTGAGGCCTCCTATATGTATGCATATATTTTATAAGGTTTTTCTTGTTGGTGGCAGCCCTGAAGGTAAAATACCCAGCGTGGCAACCCGCGCCCGGCATCCCTGTCTTACGCTGGAGTACTCGACTCGTAATTTTTTGCGCAACGACAAGCCTCGAATATAAAGCGAGCGCGCGCTTCCCCGTCCTTATAAGGTGACGCCCTTAGGCGGGATTCCTCGGGAGACGTGTGCGTACAATAAAACGATTATTTATTTATCGGGTAAATGAAAGGCGATCGACCGGTGCGTGCCGATTGCGACAACTGGTTTCGGCGATGACGAATTTAAAAATTTTCGTTAGCCCTGGTTGGGTCGTCTGCGTCTGTCTTGATAAGATTAAATGGGCATCCCTAGAGCATTGAAATATTTCTTTTTGTCCCGAATTAGGTATATTTTTTGAAGGTACAAATAAACAGAGACTTTCGTGATTTCAGCTTCTATAGCTAAAATTAGGAGACAAGCAAGACATTCAACTTGTGTTAAGTGATAAGAACAACCATCGCCGATGCACTTAGAATTGCAATGTCATATATGCTGGAACCCGCACTACACTGCGCAAGTCCTAAGAAATTTGTCAAAAGTCTCATTATACCTTGTAATTTTCCTAGCTACAGTGCCCTTCAAACCACAATACGTAAACCGCAAAAATTCTGACTCTTATAAAAGATGGGAGCCTACTCTATCTTTGGGTCATCATCGTCAGAAAAGTTGGTCTCAAACCCACGTCCCACCTTACACGAGGAATATAATGACGTCAGGACTATCCTAATAAGGTGTTTATGGTTAAATTTGAGGAGTCAAATTTTGTCTTCAAAACAAAATCGGCGTGAATTATCTCAATTTTCTTTACCTATTCCAGAAAGAGTATAAATATTTCGAGATACCTTTCTTTTGGTGATTTTCCAATTTGCAAGCATGAATTTAGTTTCTGAAAATGTAATAGCAGAAAGGTTCAATGTCATTATCTATAAAGGCAAATAGTGAATCCGATCCACCCCGTGAATCTATCTTAGTTGAAGTCAAAGATTGAAACAAACGGTTTGCTTTTTATATCTTTGCGTCTTTGAAAAACGTTTTTATTTTCTTCACCTAACCACATCCATCAAGGCATTTGCAAAAACCATTTTCAAATTAATCGTCCCCATTTATCACCGACGCTGGTTCTAGAGACTGGGAGGCGCGGGCAGAGACGCGTGCTACATCCAGTCTTCAATTATTTATTGCTTTTGCCCAGATTGCGTCCGTCGTACGCTCTGAAAGGAAGTTCCTGTAGCCCTATTCTGTAACTCGGTGCCTATCAAAGAATGATAGCCACTAGCAAATGTTTTTCATCCATTGAAGTTTTGCTAAGGAAATGTTATTTTTATTTCATAGCAAACTTTCAATGTATAAAAAACATATGCCAGTGGCTATCATTCTTTGATAGGCACTGAGATACAGAATACGGGCGCTGGTTCAATTCCCAGCTTCTTTTATGAAATGATCTTTGATTAACGAGTCAGTTTTTATACAGTGTACGTTTTGATCAAATCTCACAAGCTTTAAAGGAGTGACATATTAAAAGTCATATTTAAAGTCACGATGGCAACACTTGTGTTAGATATTATGGGCAACAAATACATATAATATAATGTTGTGGGTAAGACTTTACTGCGGCTGGAAAGAAAACTTGCACAAATACGTTAAATTAAAGTTATTAAAACGAAGTTTATTACAATAAAGGGGCTAAGCAAAAGAAAATGGATTTTTCCAATAAATCAACGAAAACCCCATCACATTTTATGAATTTTAGTCTTTTCTGTGTTTCAGTTACTAAATATTACACTTATTAATCGTTATTTACTTGTAGAAATAAAACTTTCGAAGCAAGATATTTTTCCGCGGTGGGATTAGAATCTTAACTTCAAAGATTTGTACCTGGCTTCAAACCTCTATGCCTACTCTGTATGTGTATACTGACTAGCTTCGAATTCTGTATTTTTTAACGACTTTCCAAAACGCGTGTCACTCTTGTAAACATCGATATGATTTGTTTTGGATTTTATTCCAAACTTTGTTACCGAGTGTTCCATGACACTGTCACCGTTTTACTCTTCCCTGAACTTCCACAAATATTTCAAGATCAAAATTAGCCAAATAGATCCAGGCACACCTACGTGATGTTTTGTTACTCGTGACTTTGTCTCTAAATATTTAGCTTTTTTAATCCCGCTTCCCGTTTAATATAGTCCTGTTAGCGCCAGCGACGATGTTTATAAATCTATGGTCCTGACTCCTGTTATTATAAATAAATAAATAATTGTATATTTCTCTTCAATAGTGGACAACATTACTCACATACATTGCTCCGATCCCTTAGTAAGTAGCTTATGCACTTGTGTTAAGGAAATCAGAAACAACGAAGGCACCACAACACCTAGACCCGAGACTCGAACCGGGAATCGAACCCGGAACCTCAGAGATGGCGCCGCCTTAAAAACCGGCACGCTAACCACTCAACCACGGAGGTCGGCAAAAATTATGATAACATACTTCAGCAATGATTGTGTCGTATCTAAAGCAATGTCAAAAACAATTAATGCATTGCAAGACACTGCTAGTCTGAGAAAATTGTATATTACCGAGACTAATCATCGCTTCTAAGACTTCTTCCGTAATATAATCTCATCACGCGTAGTGGCACTCATCCACGCTTTAATGACGGCAGCTTAGCAGACCTAGGTTACCCAGCCGCACTCAGGTAGGTACTGTGCGGAATGTTGATTGAAATTTCAGAGGTATTGAGGCATCTGCGGTACGCTAAGGACCGTGTCTCATTTCTGAGCCAATATCTGTACCTACCAGCTAGGCTATACTGTTGTTGTTTATAATCTTATTACGTTTTTGTAAAATTCCCTCTAACTCTAAACTGCCCGAAGAAGTACCTTAGAGGGGCCTTATCACCATCTCTTTAAGCAGCATTATTGTAAAATGTTAATGTTGCCTTAGATATCCCGATTTTACTAAAATATAGAGTTTCATGCATATCTGTGGTTTCATCTAAGTAAATGAGAACTATTGATGCTAAATAAAATACTTATAACGTATACGAAACATTGAAAAGGTTGTTTTGTAAATTTTTTTAAACAAGCGTTCTTTGAGTCAAAACAAGAACTAGTTGGTACATAAAATAGTACAAAGGAATAAGCTAGAAAGTATTTCTATCCTTCTCAGCTCAACAACTGCGCAAAACTGTCCCTTGTTCAGCAAGACATCGCTATATTCATCGTCAGTAAAAACTGAAAACTGCAACGCGGAAATACCTAGATCTATATTATAATCATAAATTACCTGATGAAGCTATTTTAATGGGTTGGTAATTAACTGATGAGGATGTTCTATGAGTCAAAACTGTTGGTACATAAAATTGTACAAACACAAAGGAATGAGCTAGAACGTATGTCCTCAGTACTCACCTCAACAACTGCTCAGAACTGTCGCTTGTTTAGCAAGACATCGCTATATTCGTCGCAAGTAAAAACTGATAACTGGTAGCCAAGCAAAACCGATTAATTAAAACACTACCAGCACCGGTAAACTACTCGTAGTACGTCGGAAAAACTAATAACTATCCGAGTTGTGGATAGCCCGCTGGACTGCGCGGACCCCGGGCAAAAACTACGCTGATCCCAACGTATATGGCGCGCGATTTTCCCACGTGCTACCGGGAACCGAACCCGGAACAGATCCTGGGAACGAAGAACGGAACGCCAGGCCCTGTTGGACGCAATCTATAATTGGAGAGCGGTGATAAATATTGATACGTCGATGCAGCACGCGTCTATGCCCGTGCCTTTACGTCTCGTTGGACGTTTTTTTTGTAGGATGCTGAGTTTTGCGCTAACTACCTTCGTCTAGTGGCATCTAGTGGCCATGTTGGGTCACGAGAGCCTGGTTCCAGCAGCCGCACAGCCATATTACTCTGACGATTTTATTTCAATTGCAATTATTCAATTTAAAATTTTATGGTAATGAAAATGACATAGGTTGATTACGTGACAAGTCACGTGACTTACCGATGAAAAATATAATTGCCATTTTTCTGCATTTTGAGCTGACGAGCTGATATTTTTACAATAGTAGAAATAATAATAATGAGATCCCTTTATCTGATAAGGAACTTTTAAGTACGTTTAAGATATGAGTAACTCATGTTATTATGTATTTGCACCACCTACCTCTAGTATCGGCAGCAAAAATCCTTTACAGCATTGGTTGCCTGGAAGAGATCGCTAGGTAGCGATAAGGCCGCCAAATTGTGTACCTATTCTTTGTAATTTTTGTGTTGTCCTTTGTTTGACTTTGTGGTGTGCAATAAAAGTATATTCATTCATTCATTCATTCATTCAACTCCAGACAGATGAGTCCATATAGAGTTTTACCCCTGTGCCTCGGAAGGGCGTTGGAATTATTGTAACTGAAATGTAATTTCAGTGCCGGCATCTCGTGGGTAAATCTTTTATAAGTTCTAGCCACGACAATCTAAAATTTAAATTATAGAAAAGAATATTTTCATCTGCGTCCGCGTTATTGATTTAAGTTTTAAATCCCCACTCCTTCTATGAAGACACAGATATTTTGTTCTCTAAAGGGCTGCTGCTGCTGCTCAAATAACAAATAATAGAGCTCTATGACTTTAAAAAAAATTGACGCCAATAACTCGAACTTTTGTAAGTACCAATGCGTTCGGTATTTATTTTTTGTATCTGTGTATAATATTTTTGCATCAAAATCATAATAAATCATTAAAGGGAATATACCGAATTTATCATTGCAATTGCATAAAGTCGTCTAATCTAAATTTAAACAGTAGCCCTATTCTGTAACTCGGTGCCTATCAAAGAATGATAGCCACTAGCAAATGTTTTTCATCCATTGAAGTTTTGCTAAGGAAATGTTATTTTTATTTCATAGCAAACTTTCAATAGATAAAAAACATATGTTAGTGGCTATCATTCTTTGATAGGCACCGAGATACAGAATACGGGCGCAGGCCGGCCATGCCTCGACAGAAATTAAAATGGTCCAATCATTCGATGGATCGATGTATCGGATAATGCGGTCCATTACACTAACACGGGGAAGCCGGGCCGAGTTAGTAGACCATCAACAGTATCATACGATAGTTTATGGGATTAATTTAATGGGGTCCGTTACAGCTGCCAGGCCTATGTGATTACACATTGACCCTAATCTTTGTACACGTATGTCGTCTGGGGTCTTCTTAAATCTAAGTTGATAACTTTAAGAACATAATATTTTGTAAAATTTTAAAGTCTAATTATTAATAATAATTCACCTGAAAAAACAAGTGGAAAAAATAAAGCGATAAAATTCATAGATTTATTTCTTCTACTATCATATCCGTTGGATTTATGCACGTTAATTGTCAACTCGCATAAATTCTCGCTTTTGTTAGTATTCGATTGATTTAATTATCATGAGTTCCCAAAACAAAAACTGATGTTAGAAATGAGATCAGTTTTCCCATGTAGTCAGTCAGTTCAGTCTGCACCCGCAGAGGGCATGGCAGAACAACTATCGCATCATGACAAATGGTCTAAATATCTCCGCTATTAAATCCTCGTCTGAAACTGTCAGATAGCCTGGCTCGTGATAGGCCGGCAGCCCTCAGGCATTCGGGTACCACTTCATCATTAGACCCCTTGCAGACTGAGGACGTTTCACGCACTTTTTCGTCTTTACAATCAAAGATACAAGCGCGTGAAATATACCCGACCACCTCTTAAAGTAGTAATATTTTAATACTGTTCTGTGGTGGTAAAGCACCTGGTTTCCTCTCTTATAGAATTAGAGAGAGAAAAGAAACAGACATTTAGTTTAAACTTTCCACATTGCCTGGTCTGGTTTGACGTCCTCAAGATTCTTGCCTCTTTCACAATGCTATCGATTAATTTGTTTTGTTGCTGCTAAAGAAACTTTTCATTACTGTATCAAAAATAACACTTTATGAACGACCTTTTCTTTCACAACACATCAATAATTGCCATTAAAACAGTGTTGCAATATCTTTAATATTGCAACACTGTTAATTAATATGTGAATGGCATAAACTAATCACCAACCAGATTTTCTACCAATCAATTATTCCTATGATGCTGTATGATTGAAAGCTAAACCAATAAACCTAATACAAAATACTTTTGTAGAATTTTTTTGATGTTATAATACAGCTACTGGAAACGCTTTCCTTATGTTGAGGTCTTTATTCTTTCTCTGGTCCTAAGTTCCCATGTCACGCTGTTTAGTTGCGACTAAAGATCCATTTATTACATTGTTGTAATTCATCTTTTACTATGATTTATTTGATTATCAAAAATTCCGTCCTAGATATTTTTTTATTTTAATTCCGATATGTGCAAGTGAAAGATGGATTGTCCGGGATAAAAAGTAGCATACTTATCCGGGTTATAAGCTATCTATGTTCCAAATTTTAGCCAAATCGGTTTAGTGGTTACGGCGTGAAAGAGTAACAAAGATCGATCCATCCATCTATCCATCAAGCAAACATACAAAGTTTAGCGTTTATAATATTAGTAGGACAGGATAAACACACTGATATTTCAGGATGACACTCACAGTGCAGTAAGTATATGACATTGCAATACAAAGCCTGTAAGCAAAGATGCACTGTATAAGCCGGGTTGAGGCAGTCGAAAGTTTTACAAAGAATTGACGATGAAATCGTTGTTTTCTATTGAAATTAGATCTTCACAAGGTCTCGTTACTGGACCCGTAGTAACTAGGTATCTGTTTCGAATCCGTGAGCCATTCATATGCCGTTAGCAATGTTTGAATCTCCCACGTGCTCGATGCGGTGAGGTATGTAACATCGACTATCGGTCATCTAGATCAACAATAATCTATTAGGATCAATGTTTTATCATACTTGAGGTCATTGATGATAAAGTCTATAATAAAACCTCGATTCAATATTAGTATTTAATCATTAAATTGTCGTACTTTAAAAATTAAATATAAAACGTAATCTTATCAAGTGGCAACATAATTATGAGATTTCGTAAATTATAATTTATTAACTCGGTTAAATAACAATATTTTAGACGCTTTAATAATTTTAATGTATAGTTATTTTGATGAAAGGATGTACAACCACAGACAAAATTGCGCCTACATCAATCAAATAAAAGTGCATCAGCCTTCAGCATGTTCTTAGTTTTATCCTCTGACGACAATAATACAAAAAATTAAAGAAATCATGTTGAGTTATAGGCTTTACTACGAGTATACTGTTGTTCATTATAATATCGCTGCTACATACCTACATTGAGTATAACTCAGTAGTGTGTATATAATATGTAGTTTTTCTGGCTGATAGCTTCTGACTTTTAATATTGTGCCAGTTACATACCACTCCACTACCAAGTGTGAACAGTGCGCGCTGTTTATCGTCGCAGCACGAACAAGCATGTTGTGTACCATAACCCCTCCCCTCCAATCGCCATAACCGAACATTTCCCCTAATCCACCGTTTTCGTATTATTGATGTTTTTCTTCGCCATACATTGCTCCGTTTTCGATAAATATTATGTTGGTTAAAAAGTTGCGCCAACTTTCTTGCCGGTTCTCTCGGTGCATTGGCGACAGAGTTTCGACTTTTCAAAAGTGCCTGTAAGTCAGCCCTATGTGAAAAATCATAGAGGTCCAAGAGCCCGCTTTCGACTTCAAAAGTGCGCCAAAAATACTATGCCTAAATTGGCAAACCCGAGCCGTCGCTACACATATTTCACGCACACTAAATCCGCGCACCACACGAATTTCAAATTGACACAATCACACTACAAAAAAAAGTTTCCGCATTCACGGAGCTGTCGTTAGTTAGGGCTCTATCTAGTCGGAACACGAGCGACGACCTATTATTACTACCTATGTGAAAAATAAAGATTTCCATTTTTATTCATTTTTACAGTGTGCGTGTTTTGTTCACTAAATGGTATCCGACCAATTCTCTGTGTCACTCCAAGCCACTAAGCCTCTTATGCCACGCGTGCGCGAACTCCCGTAGCTTTTCGAAGTTGGCCGCCGAACCTACGGGAACCTAATGAACTTGGCCAGAAACTTCGCGAATGATCCCATCCAGCATTACGCACCGCAGGATATCATGAGTGAAGAGGATGAGCGTATTTATCTCCTGGTGATGTCAAAACGTCAATGTACTCTATCCACCCAAGCAGTGTCGAGTAGATTCCGTTTGTTCGAGGCCCGGGGGCGGCACGACCGAGCGATCAGCGATCGACTGTCATTTGCACACTGACCGATCGATTCGCGCTCGTCACGTTCTATGCGCGAATCGCTGGCTCTGAAGTGTTGTGAACTGGGAAATTGTGACCCTTATTATTTATTGTCTCAATATCGTGCAAAATAAATAGGTATTGATTCGGGTTTCGTTGAACGTAGCGAGATGATGATGTATTAGTCCCAATTAATACTCTACTATTAGTAGGTTAATATTAGGGCTTCTGAATCATACGAGCAAAAAACACGTTTGTTGTATGGGAGCCCTCTATACCCTCTATAATATTATGTATTTAATCCTGTTTTTTAGTATTTGTTGTTATAGGACATCACCCATATTGTAATATGGGGTATATTATAATATGGGTGATGTCCAAGTAAGCAATAGCTTGCGTTATTGGAAGTAGAGAACTGATACATTATATTATTAATATTTAATATAACCACATCAATACAATATAGAAAAACACAGACACTGGAAAACATTCATGCTTACACAATTTTATTCCTGTTGTGGGAATCAAACTCACGACCTCCACAGAAGGCTAACTGCGCCCATCTATCGTTTAAATTTTACTTTGTTCGTAGAAAATATTAGAAAAAGTAACGGAGAAATAACCGTGATATACGAGTTGAACATAACATGCTATTAATAACAATTTAACACTGAAACCATTTATACTTATAAAGCAGACTAAAGTGGATTATGAAATCGCTTTTTAACCATTAGATACTACCACTATCTTTTTTACTATTTTTATATTTTGCGAAACTAGTTAACATAGCCAACGGCCAAATTACTTTTGTATCAATTGCTAAACAAATAAAAAAATAAAATGACAAAGACCCTTGGATCTAAGTGTATATTTCGTCTGCTCACAAGATGCTTATTATAATGTGATATATTCTTTAAAACAAAATTGTGAAAAAATATTATTTTTAAAAAAAAGCAAGTGCCGAGTTTCTTGCCCGTTCTTCTCGGTGCAGTGCTACTTTCCGAACAAGGCGGTAGAGTCTTAACAAGAGCCTGTAAGTTAGGCCTATGTGAAAGAATAAAATTTTTGAATTTTGAATTTTATTTTGAATGCATGAGTCTCGTGGAACACTCGGTTGGAACGAAGTAAGAGTGACACGCTTTTAGAAAAGTCACACAGGAAGTCACAAAGAACAGGTGGACTTCTGTGCAATACCTACAATATAAGTTGTGCAATCTTAAATATAATAAATAACGTGGTAGTAATATTAATTTGAGGTTGGAGGTGTTATAGAGTAAAATATTATCGGCATTTATTTGAAAAGCGTGTGCGAGGCCCTTTACACGCGACGAAATTTTTCACCCGCTACAAAAGCGCTATCAAACATGATTAATGACCATAGTATTGTGGTAATAGTTTAAAAACAATAGACAAAACACATATAAAATATCTGTTACTAAAGCATAGTGGAAAAGTACAAGCTAACCGAGCAAACGTTCTTTTGGCATTAGGATAACACAAAATAGCTTAGGACCAGACTACAGAACATACACAGAAAAATTTATAACAGTTGGTCGAGACGTTTCGGATGAGTTTAGTAACAAACATCCGTAATACGAGAATTTTATAAGTATATCAGAATAGCTGACGCGGCAAAACATTGTTTTGCTATCAGGGATATAAAAAATGATTTAATCATAAAAATCGGTCAAGTCGTTTCGGAGAAGTTTGGCATGAGAATTGTATATATTAATACCACAATATCTGGGTGACCGAGCTTTGCTCGGTAGTAAGTATTACAGCTACTCACCAATAGATGGCAGCAGGAGTTTACTGTAATAGTTTTACTTTTCGCCATTAGATGTCAGGTATAGAGTTATATTTTTTGGTAAATACGACATTTTCTAAAAATGAATCCTAGCTAGATAAATTTATTGCCCCCAAAACCCCTTGTATATTAAATCTCATGAAAATCGTTCGAGCCGTTTCCGAGATTCAGATTATATAGAAATATATATATACAAGAATTGCTCGTTTAAAGGTATAGGATACCAAGCAGTAACTTTTTATTTTAGAGACTGTGATTAGAAAAGGTTAAACATGAAAAATGACGTGTGATAACCATAGGCTTATAAATCTATGGACGACGAGTGTAATACAAAATTCACGAAAACAGTGTCCCGAGAAAACCTATACATACGAGGGTACATGAGTACTTTTATAAACAAACTAAAACATTGTAATTTATATCTTAAACCATTACTATACAGGCTAATTTTTAAACACGAGACTGAAGTGCGATTGTATGTCTTTTCGCGTTTTGTATGTCATTCGGTTCGGACATTTTTAGCACTGACCCCAAATCCTTAGTTTATTACTGATAGACTTAGGTGATAACTGATAGACTTTTGAAACAAAATGGTAAGTTTGAAAATCTTGATATGTAAAGGCGCTTGTGGAAAAATATAATACGATGCGGTTTAGTTCGTACCAAATTGAGAGGGTGTTAGAGGGTAAATATTACAATACAGGTATTTATTTAAGGCTGGCATAATAGTGGATTTAGTGTTATTAGGCGTGAAAACCACTAGTCAAATAAATGTACACAAATGGAGTGGAATGTGGTCATGGAAATTAAATGTCATTGTTTATTGTTCACACGTATAAATTATTATGGGATACAGTAGAATTATGTATAACAAATTCCCTAATCATGTATTGAAATTATCCCTCAATAAGTTCAATATGGCTTTGAAACGAAAGCTCTAAATCTTCTTACTTAATAAGGATAATTTATATGAATGAAATCCTGATAGTGAACGAATGTAATTTAAATAAAAACCGACTGAGTTTGTTTTGGGCTTCTTTTTAGTGCAAAGCGCGTTAGAAAACCCTCGTTAACTTAGTATTAAAGTATCTATGATTAAAGTCGAATAGTTATGATCAAATGCTCATGTAATCAAATGCATTAAAAAAATTACATTAATATCCGTGTTGACCTTTCATAAGTTTCTGTAAATCAGGCCTATGTGAAAAAAAATTGACTCATCAGTGTTACTGGTATAGTAATTGAAGAATTTAAAAATAACAAAGATTCTTGGAACGATAGTGATAAGCTTCCATCTCCTCACGAGATATCTTCAAAATATTGTTTCAAAATTCATACTATGTACTAAAAATTGTATATTGAGAAAGAGCAAGTACCGAGTTTCTTGTCAGTTCTTCTCGGTGCAAACCTACGTTCCGAACCTGGCGGTAGAGTTTTGACATTTTATGAGGGCTTATACGAATATCTAAGCTTACCTATGTGAAAAATAAGGAATTTCATTTCATTTCATTTCATTTCGACTTATTGGTGTCAAAATTTCGTGTCCATAGATCTAAAGAGATCTTTGGACACATGATTTATCCTCGGTCGTCATAGAAACATGTCGATCGCTCGCTCTAAGTATATCTAAATTGAGCGAAATTCAAAAGAAAGATCATGTGACTTATCGAAGATAACTGTCATTCTCATATACTTTATAATTATCTTTCCAAATAGGTAGTTATGGAATGAGGGATGACCATCACAATTATGTCATATAATTATCACATATTATGCCTAAGGCTGGTTACCCCTATTATAAAATCAGGACATTATTGTCATGGATATAGGATCAATGTGGGTAAATGTAAACAGAGGTAAGGAAACGCACATAGTTTTAATTTATATCAGTTTCAGAGTGTAACGAAACGCATCTTTATAGTCTCTTCAGACAATAGACTATAGATGCGATTCGTTACACTCTAAACCGATATAATTTTAAACTACGAAATTATTGAATGCGTTTCCATTTACCTCTGTTTACATTTACCCACAATGGCCATAGCTATTTTTAAACACAGAAATTCAGTTCTTGTTTCTTTGGGATGATTGCACATTCTGACATGAACTTTCCCATCTCATTAATATCTATTAAGTGACTATGATCTGAAGCCAACTCCCCTGGGCTCGCTGTTTCCCAACAAATCTCCTAACAATGCAGAGTACGCCCGCCATTAGCTTAGATCTGTGACGTCACGCATATTAAACACCCTTTCATCTCGCCGACCATTGTGCGGGCTTCCGTGTGTGCGTTGTGGTATAACTCACGAATTGCAAAAAAAGAGGCAAAAATAGAAAGACTTTGCTTGCTTGGAATAATTTATTGCACGTAAAAGGATTGTGTTTTAATGCAAATTGAGTGTGTCCCGCGCAGGATTTTCCCGCTTTCTGCACGAACTTTCTATAGCATAAAAGGATTTGATAGTAATAGCTTTCATACGTTAATTTTAAGAATTCATTGTGCTCAGGGTTAAAATAAAAAACAATAATAAAGTAATAAAGTAAATAATAAAGTAATAAAGTAAGTCTTCTCAGTGTGGAACGTGGTGTTAGCGTCTGACATTTTATAACTACCTGTAAACTAGGCCAAAGAATAAGCATTTTTATTTTTTTTATTTTGTTCTAATCGAAACATCGAAATCACAAATATTACTATATATATAGCTGCTCGTGCTGATTCACTGACTCATTGATCACCTCTCCTGAACAATTTTGTATGAAAAAAATTTTTTTTACTGATCTCTTCGTATAGAGGGGAAAAATTCATTAAGAACAAAAATATGGAGAGAGCTGATGATTGAGGATTTCGGAGACGGATCAAGAGCACAGCCAGGGTATTGTAGATAGGTGGGGGGTGCTCGACCAAATGTCATTCGAAATGTCATCCAATTAGCAGAGAGCTGAAAAAAATTCAAAGTGGCGGATTCAAAATGGCCGCCATCCGAATTTCGTCGATATCTCGGAAAGTATAAAAGATGGAAGAACGGTTTCTTGACAAGAGTTAATTAGAACTCGAAGGTCTACGTGATGAATAGAAAAAAAAATCCAATATGGCGGATTTTTTTTTCCATAGAAAATGTATGGGGAATTTTGAAGGGATTTTTTTAGGCGGGAAGACAGCACGCGGGCCACATGTGGCCCGCGCCTCCACGCGCCCTACTAGTTAATATATATATAGCTGCTCGTGCTGATTGGCCACTGACTCATTGATCACCTCTCCTGAACAATTTTGTATGGAAAAATTTTTTTTCAACAACCATTTCGTATGCAAGGGAAAAATTCATTCGGAGGAAAAATACGGAGAGAGCTGATGATTGAGGATTTCGAAGACGGGTGAAGAGCACAGCCAAGGGTATTAGAGATAGGTGGGGGGTGCTCGACCAAATGTCATTCGAAATGTCATGCAATTGGCAGTGAGCTGAAAAAAAATTCAAAATGGCGGATTCAAAATGGCCGCCAAACGAATATCGCCAATATCTCGAAGAGTATAAAAGATGGAAGAGTGGTTTCTTTACAAGAACTGATCAGGACAAAAAGGTCTATTTGATGGCTAGAAAAAAAAATCCAATATGGCGGATTTTTTTTTTCATAGAAAATGTATAAGGAATATTGAAGAGACCACGAGTTATAAAACATAAAGTGCTTTGATGCGGTTTTTTGGAAGACTACCAGAGAAAAATATTGAATTAGGTGATGAATGAAGATTTTAAAGACAGTCAAGGAGCATGGGCAAGGTATTATAGATAGGTGGGGACTGCTGAAACAAAAAATACTCGGAACTTCACGCAATTGGCAGTGAGCTGAAAAAAAAACCAAAATGGCAGATTCAAGTTGGCCGCCTTACAAATTTCGTATTGTTCTATCACGGAAAGTATAAAAGATAAGAGAGTGGTTTCTTAGCAAGAGGTGATCAGGATCTCAAGTTCTACGGGAATCGGGATGCATGGAAAATAATTCACTGTGGCGGAATTTATCTTTCCATGGAAAATGTACATACTATGAGAAGAGACAATGATCTAGGATTTGGATGATGATTGAGGAGCAATGTCATGGTTTTAAAGATAGTTAAGGGTTGTTCGAACAAAAAATACGCTGAACCTCATGCGATGAGGTTCAGCGTATTTTTTGTTTGAACTGCCCTTAACTATCTTTAAAACCATGACAGTGCTCCTTGGTAAGTTTTTCAGCTCACTGCCAATTGGATTCCAATGGGCGATGAAGATGACGACGATACCTTTATGGGCGGGAAGACTGCACGCGGGCCACATGTGGCCCGCGCACTCACGCGCCCTACTAGTATTATATATACCCAAAGATTTAAATCGCTGGATGGGTCCTAAGCCTACATTGCGCACATCGAAAACGTTCACAAACATATTGAGTGAGTGCTCTCAACATGCAGGAGTTTCACTTGTGACAGAGAGAGTGAAAACGTCTCACACAAGATACGTGGACGTTTTTGGAGGTTTAGTACTCATCTAGCGAATTAAATCTTTGCATATACCTATGCTACGGTTGCAGTTTTTGTCACAATGCAAACAAATGCGGACGCTTTACGTGCTATAAATAACGACTGATAAAAGCTTATTGTTTGTCAGCAAATGAATTTCCACTTGAAATTGAATTGAGGCAGTGATACGGCCCAGACACCACTGTATGGCTGATACATATAAAACTGTCCTTTTCATTACTATTTTAGTTATCTCCGAATATATACCGTAACGAAAAATAGCTCATTCCCCAATTAAATACATACGTTACGTTTGATCTGTACGATTGCCATTGGATTTCTGAGAAAACTAGTGATAATAATAATCATTAATTAATGACATTTTGTTATTTATGTAATTGTAATGTAAAGCTTGACCGCTATAAACTTGGCCCTCCCAATGTCTGCGGGACGCGGGGCGGGTGTGCGATCGGCTATACACGATACGATGTAATGATTCGCATCTTGAGAATTCACCTATGGTATTTTCTTAAGTACTTATGTATCATTATCCACGTCGCAAGATTAATATCATCGTGTGTAGCGTAATTCACGTCAGTCTCTGACAGCTGATTAGTTGAGTGCACTGATCCCTATTCTATGGATCCACAGTGAACATTCTATACGAATGTTTAATCCATAGAATAGAGATCAGTGGTTGAGTAGCTCCCGCCCCACGTCCCGCAGACCATGGGAGGGCCAAGTTTATAGCGGTCTAGCTAAAGTAAGTAAGATTGTTTGTTAGCTTTCCAATATCAGTTTAGTCTTAGAAACGAATATCTTGTAATACCATAATTATCCTTCAGGTTCCTATAGTAATTTCGTGATTATCAAAAATAGGAGGGCGATTCACGTAACGTTTCCACACACTGAGTGATGTGAATCAAGAAATAAAATAAAAAAACCGGCCAAGTGCGAGTCGGACTCGCGCACCGAGGGTTCCATACCATAGAAGAAGTAAAGCAAAGAATCACTTTTGTTCATGAATTTACGAGTATAATTTACATGTAGGTACTTTTGTTGGCAAACCGCAAACGTAACTTTGTTTTTGGCGGTTTATTGTTATTATTAAAAAAAGTATAATAGATACAGAGTTGATTTTATTTTTCCTGAAAATATACATTTACTTCTATTGATCGTAATTATTTCAGATTTTTCGATTGGTAAACTTCGGAGATAAGGGGGGGGGAACGGTATTTTTTTCGACAGTTTGCCAAATAAATCAAAAACTATCAGGCATAAAAATATATAAAGATTAGTTTTAGAATACACAAGTAACGTCCTTTCATATGATACCCCACTCAATATTGTTATCTCATTTTGAAATTTTGTCGACCCGGTTTTCCCCCCTTTTTGAAAAACAATTTTCAAATTTTTACGATTGTTGTGACGTCGGGTCACTATTTCCTATAACTATACTAAATTTCAAGTCGATAGCTTGAATAGTTACTGAAATAATCGAGTGTGACAGACGGACGGACGGACGGACGGACGGAGAAAATCTCACCATAAGGGTTCCATTTTTACCATTTTGGTATTAAAACCCTAAAAATTAACAGTGAAAAATTAACTTTACGTCTATCTGTTAGGGGTGTAAAATTGAATGTATTTCAACATAGGAAATATAATCCTTGTTCGCATTACATATAAAACAAATTTAATTTCACGGTTCTCAACCATGTTGCGGTTTAAACTACATTCAATTTTAAACTCTATGTTAGTAATCGTAAAATTAATTTTTCAGTGCTCGCAAAAATGTTTTGGTTTCTTTTTTAAAATTTCACTTCAAGAAATGTAGACGACGCGTTAGATGTATTGCCTACCAGCAGTGATATAAAGGTGCACAAAGCCCGTCAACCTGCATTTGATCAGCCTGGTGAGATATGGCCATAACGCCCATAATCTTCTCACTCCCAAAGGACACCCATCTCTATGAGACCCAAAAAAAGGAGATTGATACAAAACGATACCAAAAACACCTTAGAAATTGAATTTCTTAACATATACCAGTGTAAACTGCGTACAATGCTCCCATTTCTCAAAGCCTAAAATGGGAAGCAAATAGTTATTATATTATTAACATAAGGAATTACGACACCTTATTGTCCGATACAGCAGCATAGACTATGAATATTATATTGCTAGTTTGGTAAATTTTCAATTCTCAATAGGTAATAGGTTTTGGTATTCTCAGTAGGTTAAGGATTGCAAAAATCTTTCTTTGGATTTCCTCACTTACGTTTTTTTTTATTATTATTTGATGGTAGAGGAACTCACTGTATTGCAATTATGAGTAAATTTTCATGACATTTATTGGTTTAGATCACTAATTAAACTCTATGACTTTATTGGTTTAGTTCACTTAAAAAACTCCCAGATTTTTTTTTATTTTATTGTATAACATAAGCGTAACATAAGTAAAGTGTAAACTCAACAGCAATGTTGGAAAATCAGTTTTGAAATCTGACAAATACAATTTTTATTATGTAACAAACTTTGTAGGTTTCTTCAGGTAACTTCACGCGGCAACTACTGCAAAGGATTTGGCGGAAATTTGTAATACAGATAGATTATATCCTGGATTAATCACTTACACATGGTGGACTTATTATCCCAGAAATTCCATGGTACTGGTGGAATTTCTGAAAAACCTATATTCGCGAGGGCTTACCAGATGCGGACAGAAGTTAGTGTGCGATAAACATGAACTTAGAAAACAAAGGCGAGGAAGAACAAGTAAAAGAAAATGTTCCCTCCTTTGAAATTCCCTCCAATTCCCTAAACCAAAGCACCCGATACTGGATAGCTAGTAAATCATTATTCGGGCCGCCATCCGCCATACAAATGTCCGCCGCGCAAACACGTGTAGCGCTGAATAGCTATTATATCGCGGGGAATGCATCTCCTTGATTTTGAATGCCTGCTTATTATGCACCCATTTACACCCGAAGCTTGGCTACATCGACGCACCGTGCGCTGGAAGCGACCGAGTAACAACAATGATTATTATCTTATGTTTAATATACACTGAACTCCTCCGAAACGGTTTGCCTGAAAATAGATCATAAGCTATGTTCATATCATTATGGGAAATGGCAAACATTTATAGCATACGGCAAAACAACGTTTACTGGGTCAGTTAGTTAATAAGAGAATAAGGGCGTATTTTATAATGATCTAATGGTAACTATTCACAAAATTAAGGATTATTTAAAATAATCGAGTGTGACAGACGGACGGACGGACGGACGGACGGACGGACGGAGAAAGTCTCACCATAAGGGTTCCATTTTTACCATTTTGGTATGGAATCCTAAAAAATGACATGAATTATGACTAGGTATTAACATCATTTGCTCATAGCAAACAATATAGCGGTAACACTTTCATATTGACGTGTGCATCGTGCACAAAGCTAATCGTTACAATAATATGTAGATTGTAGAATTTGTTTCAAGCCTAAAATTTATTATATTTTTCAATGAAAAAGATAGTAAAGTTTGTTCTCCCTAATAAAACTCAAAAAACAAAACGTGCAACTTTTATTTAGCAATCTGTTAATCTTTTGTCGCTGGTAGGCCTCTTCATTTGGATGTTATTTCATGTATAGGCTGTAATTATTTTTATCTTTGCTCTGCTATTTATAACCATTTACTTCAGGATGATCGCTGAAAAATATTGTGTGAGCGTTAAATTCCAGTAAGTTATAATTTTTGTGCATCACCTGGGGTTATACAAGGAAGACTATTGTCGCTCATGATCTTCCCCATCCATGTCGATAACAACATTGATGTTTTCGATGAAAATACAAAACAAACCACTTCTAGCGGTTCTATACAGGCCAGCAGAGATACGCAAACAGTAGCCCAAAGGCGTACGATACGCATCTCCGCGCGCGGCGGTAACAAGCGCCTTGTTCCTGTCAATCGCGCTAATGTTCCGAAGCGCACAATTGACCGCTGACTACGGCGGTGTGTACCGATAGCTGATTTTCATACGCTTGTACGCGTGGGAGTTGACGCGCAGATTGGATCTCGATTCGATGTTGGGATCACCGGGATACGGTTGGTAAATACTAAACAAACAGGAGTCGGGCGATGTTTAATATGTTCACGATCGGGCTTTAGAATCGTGGTAATTTTGAACCACACAGGCAATTTTGATTTTATAGGTATTTCAATATTCGTACATTCTGTTGAAATTATCTTTATTCAAATAAGAAAAAGAGTTCTTGATATTTTGAATCTTTCACAAAGAACTATTTGTGTTAAATGTGACAACAAATGTTTGTCGACTTAAAACTCTCTGTACTAAGAAGATCCGACAGTAAACTCTGTTGCATGATTATTACCATCTAAAAAGTCGCTGAAAATTTATAAAACTAGTTATTTTGCATTTATTACAACTTTACTCTCATACATCGCCACAATAATGCATTTGTAAATGCAAATATAAAAATTGACTATATATTCTTCAATGCAAAGTTATCATTTTAAAACTTAAAAAGGTAGTAGCTTAAAGATCATGTTTTGTATTACAAAAACTTGTCGCTACGAATTCAAATAATATAAGGGGTTCGCAAATTACTGACCACGTCTTTACATTGGTCGTACAACACGTACAGAAGATTACGGACATTGTCCAGACAATTTACTAGCAACAATATTTCCTAGCCCAATGCAGCCCAAATACAATTACCCACTTTATACACTGTGATATTCGTACGATTTCAAGATAAGACGAGACAAGTATCTAAAGTAAAAAAGCCATTTGGCCTATTTCGATTTGTAAGTAATAACAAATATTGCATTGATTTTTTGTAAGACAAGTTATCAGAATTTAAATATTTGTAGATTGACGACCGATTGGCGTTCAGCGCTTTTTGTGTTCGAGGTTGTGGATTCAGTTCCCATTAGCTGGAAAATGTTTGTGTAAAGAGCTTGAATGTTTTCCAGTGTCTGGGTGTTTTTCTGTATATTTTAATTTTGTATTCTTCAGGTACGAGTACCTACCTAGCAGGTACATTTTTTTGTAACCTCAGGTCAACGTTGTTTTATTTAGGTATCTGGACTGAGGTACTTTGAGTTGGATTAATCTTTATATCCCTACTTTATAAGAGTATGGAGGCTTACTAAAGTGTAACAATAATAATCGGCGGATAACGATGCCTCAACAGGTGTTAATGTTTTATAATATGTTAACATAAAACTTCATTAGTCTTATCTAACTCTGAAGACGATATCTTTGGTGACACAACATTAAGTACATTTAATGCGTACAAGGGCGTGTAATTGGCATTGAATAATATCATATTGTTGGACGCGAGCGGCGATACGTGAATGGGCCCTTTGAGCGCTCTGTGAGGCCTAGATAATGTGAAATATCTATGTACCCTTACTACCTCACCTTAGTATATTATGAGAATTGTTCATGTCATCTTCCAGCCTATTAATGTCTCACAGCATGTCCTTCTTTAGTATAGGAAGGATTTAGAGCTTATAAAGTTTCACCGTGTTGAGGAGTTCCTGATTCTTAATTTAATTTATCATCATCGGAACTAAGGCACTTCCGGTGTCAAAATATACCTAAAATATCTCTATAGTTTAAGAGAAAATAGTTAAAAAAAATTTTTTGAAAGTTGCTGTGTCCGAATTAAGTCCTAGTTAAACTTTTTGTTATTAAATTACCCAAAGTACTCAGTATCCAAGTGAAGTATATAAAAGCTTGCAAAAGTAACTTTGACACTACATTTTTTTACTACCCACGGTAAATCACGAATACCTACAGCTGAACGGGTTCTACACAGCATCGTACTAGAACGCTAAACCACTTGGTAGTGCGTCCTTTTTCCGGTGAGTGGGTACTTGCCGTGGCTGAAGTTTTCTACTAGATCAGACCTGAGCTAATTTATAAATTATTTAATTTCTGCCTTTGACCCCTGGCGAGAATCGAACCCTGTAAAAACTGATACATCTGTTCATTAGTTGCTTCTTCTCTAATCTAAATTAATTTGTAAATTAATGAAGAAGTATATAGCTCATTATGAATCGATGTGGTTACTCGAACAAATTCAGTCTCATTATCGGTTTACAATCGAGTCGGTACGAATCGATATCGGACGCCATCAGCGCCGATGTTATCTCGCGTTTGTGCTCGTTAGTATCTTCATGTTTCGTCATTTTGTTTTACTTTCGAGGATGTTTACTTGCTCATACATTTTCTTCTTAAATACAATACAGTGTATAACAAACATTCGATTGTTCAAATATTTTTCACTTATAAATATACAACGTGTTATGGTGGCACTTCACATGGCTATTTGTATTTGCGTATTTGTCATATTTGTCAAATAACTTCCATGTGTGGAGAGTATATTTGCCAAAATTATTGCCATATTTGCCTATTTGGCAAATACAGCCAATAACAAATACGGTTTACCAAACGGCGGTCGGTTTTTTGAGACACATCAAAGGAGACAAATAGGCAAACACGCAAATGTACTGGCCACACATGGTCGGCATAAGCGCACGAATTGTCAACCGGGCGGAATTTCTGGTGGCAAATATCTTATTTTTTTTTTTTTGGCTCCATGTGTAGACGGTTGTATCGCCTATTTGCCCATAGGTCGAAAATTTTGGCAAATACGCGGAACATCAAATCGCAAATACAAATAGCCATGTGAAGTGCCACCATAACAAAAAATTCAAATAATATTGAAGAGTGCATATTATATTGTGTACTTGATTAGGAATCATCCTTTAAAATTAACACAAAAAGCATATAAATTTTTCATAATGTAAGCAAAAATAAAATAAGCGTAGGTTTTTTATATACGTAAAAAAATGCTTATTTTTAATTTAATATTTTACAGTATTCACCCGAGCGGGTACAGCTGTAATGAGCAATGGTGACGTAATCACAAAACAGACAAAACAACTGTTACCAACTGTTCCAAAAAGGTTTAGGCGATTGTGAACGCACGCACCGTAGTACAGACAGCAGCACAAATTGTAAAAGATGAAGCGGAATTATCGTTCTTATTTATTCTAATATCAGAAAAGTTAAATATTGAATGATTGCTTCTACATTCATTGAACACACATTAGTTCTTGAACCTTAAAGCAAAAGAAAAAACCCTGATATTTTTACACACCTCGGAAAACTTTAAAAATATCTGATTTTAAAATTTCTGAAAAAGTCTTGAACCCATAACTTTACAATTAACGTTATAGCCAAACCACTTATAAGCATTAATTCTATTTATTACTGCTGGTGGTTTAGCTACCACGATTTTCTTTGCACCTCTAGATACGCACCTATCGTGCTATACGCTAAAAAAAATAACAAGTAAATAATTAATTAAATTAAAAAACACGACTGCCCTGTATTAAAACTGCTTTTTCCAAAAAAATATAGCCTATGTTAATTGGAATGACGTAAGGATTCTAACGATATCGATACCCCATTTGTCCAAATCTATTTATTTAGCCGTTCAGAAGTTATAGTGGAATAAAGAAACTCACATACATACATACATACATGAACACTAAAAACATTACACTCCTTTCTTGATCAGTCGTGTAAAAATGGAACGCTATTCAAAAATGTATGAAAATTATCGATATATTGGTCACATACAAATACACTTTTTTTTAATTATTTCTGAAGAGATGCAACAGCAATCTTAAAAACCTTAATAAATGCAAACTAGAGCTGCCGTGCTATTCTGCAAAACAGCGACGAGCGTACATCTATGCAGCTATGAATTTGTCAGTTGTAATAGAGTACAATTTTGCATGCCATATTCGGGTTGGCAGCTGTCTGGCAGCTATTTCAGAGATGGACATTTTGTAGAATAGCACAGCTGCTGTTGTTTGCTGTCGGTACTCCACAGCGCTATCAGATGTAGGCTTGCGCGGCGAGTGCGTTAAACGGTAGTTAGTTTATATGTAGTTAGCCGCAATTATTATTATTTAGTGCGCACAAAGCCTGCGCCCACGCACCAAAGAATACGTCCATTGTAACATGGACATCGCTTTTTATATCTAACTACTAGCTGCTACCCGGCAAACTTTGTTTTTGGCCACTAGCGATATAAAAAAAAAAAAAGATTCCGACGAATTGAGAACCTCCTCCTTTTTTGAAGTCGGTTAAAAATAGCTTACGACCTACTCCCAAACCTACCAAAAATGCACAGAAAATTTTATAAGAATCGGTCGAGCCGTTTTGGAGGAGTTGGGTAACAAACACGAGATACGAGAATTTTATACACTGTGACTTTTTGATCGTGTTACAAAAGTGCTCCGAAGTATGAGTCCGATGTCAGAAATCTTTGAGCACTATTAAAAATGACGCCAAGACTATCCAAAGTCCACACATTAGCGAAAAAACAAATGCCAATTTTAAAAAAATATGACACTACCTGTTTAATTTTGTTATACGAAATTGCACGCGAGGTAAACTCCGTCACAGGCATAAAAAAAAATAAAAACCAATAGACGTAGAGTATCGTGACATTTTACACGAACAGTGTAAGAAAAATACTAACAAAATTAATACTGTTTATAAAAATAATGTAATAGTATCTACGATCTACATAATATATTATAGATTGAAAATAAACGAGCAGGAAGAACTTTATTCTATAGAGAATGCCATATTGTGGCGTATCTTGTCTATGCTATCTATAACAAATTCACGATTTGATCTTACCGGGCAATTGTAAGTAAGCCCCATGTTTCGAGTCATATTTCTTTGTATTTGTTTAGTAACAAATGTGACTTCACAACCTATCTATTAGCCGACTTGAAAAAAGATATTATGGTTTTCAATTCGACCGTGATGTATGTTTGAATTGCATTCTACAGCTCGTATCAATGTCTATATTGGCTCCTAAACAAGAACCTATCTACTAAACATTTATCTATCTGGTATCTCATAGCTACCGATTTGTAAAACACTAAATATTTTTTATCTGTGTGCTTCCTGAAACTCTTCTGGCTTAGTAGCTGGGGTAGTGGTGAGGGGTCATTTTTAAAGCATGAAACTTTTATTACATGGTCTCAAACTTTTTCGTCTGTGTGTTGCATGTCGTGTGACGGTCGGCCGCGGAGTAGGGATAAAGAGAAAAGCGCTCGTCAGAGCAGCAAAGGCCACAACAGTTTCACCACAGTTTCACTTTTACTGATGTTGTTTTATGAAACCACACAATCTTTTTTATGGTCTTTCTTACTATTTCTAACGCAGTGGAAACCAAATCACAATATTTTTCTTCATTAAAATCTTCCAACTTAAAAACTTGCAAGTTTCACCTAAATCGCTTTAGTAATTTCTCAAATTTAAAGTCAGTTTATCATCTGACTTAACTCTGAGTTTATAGTTTTAGAAAGTCAATATTTGTAGAACGTATTCAATATTATCGTTTGCTCTAGCCATACTAGAGCGTCCAGTCAATGCAGAAACTCTGACGATCGCTTATTCTATAGTTTAGGCAGAAAGAAACCAATAATTGGCGATGTTTTATTTTTTTAAACTCTTGGATTTGTAATTTGTGTAGTCTTATTGCGTATTACGCGAGCGTAATGCGACGCTCAAAGACATTGCAGCCGCCCTAGAGTTCACATATAAGCACATACAAGTATACACTACTCCTCTAAAGTGCACTTACGTAACGTACTCGTATCACACGTATACTAAGCTGAAATTTCAGGGACCTCCTCCGTCCTTCACGCCCTCGAGGCTCACCCGACGCAGGTGCTAGCGACGGCGGGCACTCCATAACATTTTAGCACCAAAATAAGTCCACGTTACAAAAATATTGGGTAAAATATTGCTTGCAGTATATGTGGATAGAACCATATAGTTCTCAAGGCAGCGGTCCATAAAATTCGTCTTCACGCTGAGTATTTCTTTATTTATATTGTAAGTGCGATGTAGGTAGATTATATCAGAAATGCGAAGATCCATAGACGAACTATTGTCACAAAGTTCAACGTGTCGTGATTCTAAAGTGGCAATGGACACATAACTTGTAGAATCGACGGACGTTGGAGACCCAACGATCCCTCGTGGAATAACGTAGTGTGACCGACCTCCGCCTAGATTGACCAATGTCATTAAGAAAGTTGTGGGAAGCTGCTGGAATTGGAGACCCTTGCAGGAAGGCTTATGTCCAGCAGTGATCGTCCGTTTACTGCAACGGACCAACACATTTGCCAGGCTGTGCCAGCATTTTGGACCAGAACTTTTAGTTTAGTTTAGCAATAAGTTGGCATAGCGCCAAGTTGCTTTGAGAATCGAGAAATTTACTGTATCTGGAAGGATTTTAAAATATAATTTTTTCCATAGGACGAACCGGCATCATCAGGAGACAGTGGCGATGAAAGCGGCAGTGAGCCTGAGTCGCCCAGCGAGAAGCTGTTGCAGCAGGCCCACAAACAGGACTGGATCATTACTGACGAGCGGGATGGCAACACCAACAGGTATGTTAAACTCTTTGTAGTAGGGCTCTGGGGCCGCACCACACGCACCATCTCTTATAGTAGCATTATTGTAATAGTGTTTTGACATTTTCATAATATAATGTCAGAATGAAAATTTAAAAATAATATTATCAATTTTTTTTTACTCTATACAAGTTAGTACTTGACTGCGATCTCACCTGATGGTAAGTGATGATGCAGGCGAAGATGTAAGCGTACTAACTTGGAAGGGGTAAGTTAAGTCACCCCAACGGTTTCTACACAGCATCGTACCGGAACGCTAAATCGCTTGGCGGTACGTCTTTGCTGGTAGGGTGGTAACTAGCCACGGCCAAAGCCTCCCACCAGACCAGACCTGAGCCAATTTAGAAATTATAAAATTCCAAAGTGGCCCGTGGCGGGAATCGAACCCGTGACCTCCCACTTAAATCCGAGCGTGCGTCCCCTGCGCCACGGAGGACGTCACGATTTAAATTACAACAACTTCAATTAATTACAATAATTACAATAACATAATCAATGTGGATAAAATATGTAAACAGAGGTGACGTAAAAACTATGTAATTATTGAATGCGTTTCCACTTGGAAACGCATTCAATAATTACGTAGTTTTAATTAATATTAGTTTCAGAGTGTAAAGTAACGCATTTATAGTCTACTGTCTGAAAATGTTTGAATCATGTTTGAATAGACCATAGACGCATTTCGTAACACTCTGAAACTGATATTTATTAAAACTACGTGCGTTTCCATTTACCTCTGTTTACATAATTACCCAGATTGACCCTACTACTATAAGAGATGCTGGTAGGGCCCTTAGTCATTTGGGTGTGACATTCTTGGCACATGTTGTTCGGCCTTACAAGCGTTCGCCGGTTCTTCCTATTTATACGAGCGGTAACAGCATAAATAATACGTTCAGACAATCACATCCGTATCCGTTACATAAAGTATCCGTTAAAGATATATAAGCAGCATTGGAGCAGGATTAACACGTAAGCTGTTGCCTGTTTTATTCCAAAAAAATCAACAGCCTCCACTGGTGTTGAGAAAAACCTAGCTTTTACCTTATTTAATAAATTGATTGATTTTCTCTATACATTGATAGTGACGGTACAGAAAAACCCCAGACATCCTCACTCTTTATTATAGTGGCAAGCGATACTGTTCAGAATGGACCAATCAATGAAAAAACTGCACTATCACCGTCAATATTAATATATCTCCAGTCTTATATACGCAGTTTGCTTTATCATTATTTGTTTTATCAATCTTCATCCAAAAATGTTATGTTTAATTTTTAGGTTTTGAGGGACTGTTTAATGTTATTAGTCCAACTGATTGGGGGTCTGCCAAATCATGCTTTCAGCACCTTAAATCCCTAACGTCCATCGTTGCCCTGTCCTTTGCCACTTCATATTTATGACACGTTGATCTTTGCCTGCTGCTTAGGTCCTACGTTCATTTAAGCTATTTCCACAAAGAGATGCACTACCTAAATATTACTCTTTGTTACAGAGATTCTCTATCCGACAATCAACCTTCAACCTCAACATCAAACCCTGAACCCGAAAGCAGCAAATCAAGCCAACCGTCGTTACCAAAGCTCCTGCCAAAGATAGACTTGCCAGGAGGAGCGATGCTGTACCACTCCGGCGTGCTTGGCTTGGATGGACTGGGAACTAATCTGGGGCTAGGGAATCTGGCTATGGGATACCCTCATAGCTTTATACTGGGTCTGGCTAACCAAGGACAAGAAGGAGGTAAGTTAAAGTCTATGTTGTATAATCCCACTGAGTAAAAAAACATTTTTGAACTTTACAACCAAATTAAATTGTCGTAACTTAACCTACCCCTTGTACTTTGAAGGGTAAAACGTTAGTATGTAGGTATCGCGCGGAAGTTACCTACTGCTAAAGCAAAGATACACTTGCCGAGAATAGCAAAGTGTATAAGCATTAACCTAGGCGGAGGAATCATAGGTTCTTCTGGGTCTGGCCAATCAAGAACCAGAATTAGCAAAACTAATAAATAATAATATAATGTACTGTAATGGTTCTTAGTGGTACATTTTAATTTTGTGTAATAAGGTGTGCTTAAAAAACATGAAGGAAATAATTTGTTAACAATAAACGGGTCTTCGGTCTCATCTGATTTTAAGTGATAATGCAGTCAAAGATCTAATCGATAAAAAGCACTTTAGTTATTACTATGCAAGGTTGAATGTATATTTTGATAGAACTTTTTTACTAGTCAAAAACTTTCGACTGAACTCTGGCTTGAAAACTTTCACCATAATATTACCACCGAATATAATATTACTAGATACTACTCTCTCGATTAAAATTTTCGAGACAGTCTTCCAATAGATATCTATTGGCAGAATATCAGAAATGCCAAGGATGTCTGCATCGTTGTAGATATCTCCAAACGTACGAATATTCAGCTAGCAATCGATAACCGCAAAGCTAATCGGAATTATCGGAATCCTATTCATTACACCGCATTATCTGTACAGGATTGTTCCGGTCATTGTTATCCTATCCTATACCTTTAAACGAGCAATTCTTGTATATATATATATTTCTATATAATCTGGATCTCGGCAACGGCTTCAACGATTTTCATGAAATTTAGTATACAGGGGGTTTTGGGGGCGATAAATCGATCTAGCTAGGATTCATTTTTAAAAAATGTCGAATTTACAAAAAAAAAAATCTCTCTGCTGCCATCTATTAGCCAGTAGTTAAACTACCGAGCGAAGCACTTCTGCTGCCATCTATTATCCAGTAGTTAAACTACCGAGCGAAGCTCGGTCAACCAGATATTAATAATTTAACTGTTATATCGATAGCTGCTGTAAACTATTACAAAATGTTACATCATCTACTTATTATCTAAGTATACACGATTGTAAAATATGCAAAATTGTAGTTTGTAACGTTAACAATCTCAAAATTTGTAAAAGTTCACGTTTGAGGGTTTAGTTTTTCAAGAAATCTATATAGTTAATCGGTCAAGTTCTTTTTTATTATTTTATCCAATTGGATGTTCTTAACGTTCTTCGTTAACTTGGACTTTGGAAAAAAGTCGTTACGTGTCCCATGACCCATCGCATCTACACATCAATTAGAAACCGCGCAAGATATACTTCTATCCTTTTTCGTTCACTGACTATCATCGTTTCTTCAATTCCAGTAAAGAGTTGTACAAAAAATGACTCACGTTTAATCATGCTCTTTTCACCACAGCATCATCATCATCCAGCCAGCCGCAGTTCATCACGATACCCCTGTCCATGGCGATGGCGGCTGCGTCGGGGCCCGCGCCCAACGGCTGCCCCAACACCTCCAGCGACGACAGCAGCGAGCTCCAGGACCTGAGCACCGGGGGGAGGAAGTGAGGCTCGCTGGTAAGGAGGATTATCTGCAGTGGCATCCTTATGGCGATGGCAGCCGCGTCGGGCCCGCGCCCAACGTCTGCGCCAACACCTCCAGCGACGACAGCAGCGAGCTCCAGGACCTGAGCACCGGGGGGAGGAAGTGAGGCTCGCTGGTAAGGAGGTTTATCTGCAGTGGCATTCTTATGGCGATGGCGGCCGCGTCGGGTCCCGCGCCCAACGGCGGCGCCAACACCTCCGGCGACGACAGCAGCGAGCTCTAGGTCCTGAGCACCGGGGGGAGGAAATGAGGCTCGCTGGTAAGGAGGTTTATCTGCAGTGGCATTCTTATGGTGATGGCGGCCGCGTCGGGTCCCGCGCCCAACGGCGGCGCCAACACCTTCGGCGACGACAGCAGCGAGCTCTAGGTCCTGAGCACCGGGGGGAGGAAGTGAGGCCCGCTGGTAAGGAGGTTTATCTGCAGTGGCATTCTTATGGCGATGGCGGCCGCGTCGGGTCCCGCGCCCAACGGCGGCGCCAACACCTCCGGCGACGACAGCAGCGAGCTCCAGGACCTGAGCACCGGGGGGAGGAAGTGAGGCTCGCTGCTAAGGACGTTTATCTGCAGTGGCATTCTTATAGCGATGGCGGTCGCGTCGGGTCCCACGCCCAACGGCTGCCCCAACACCTCCAGCGACGACAGCAGCGAGCTCCAGGACCTGAGCACCGGGGGGAGGAAGTGAGGCTCGCTGGTAAGGAGGTTTATCTCTAGGGCTAGTACAGATCTGTACTAACCCTAGTACAGATATTTTACGAATTTCGAGTCCAGTCGGGCTTTCAATAGATGGCGCTGGCTATAAATGTATGGAGGCATTCGCTTCGTTTGTGCGATGCAAGTCGACTCGAAATTCGTACAAAATTCGTACTAACCCCTCGGCAGAGTCAGCTTAGCAAGTTTATTTGCACTGATGGCGAATAGTTCCCATTTGTTCCATGGAACAAGGCGTCGTGAACCAAAATGTTCCATGGAACAATACGAGGGCACTATGATGATTACATCATTTTCCATTGAACAAAGAGAAATTACCTCCGATAACACGCGAAATGTTCCTATTTATTAGTATGAACACGAGTAACAACAATATTATGATAAAAATACATCACTGCTACGGAACGATAAATCGATTAGCGGGTAACATTTGCTGTTAGGATGATAACCAGCGGCAGCCAAAAGCTCCATCAAGATTCAAGATGGACTGAAACGACTTTCAGCGATGTTTGTTTCACTGCCGAGGGGTTATCTCTACCAATGCCACACCGATTATTGTGGTTTTTTGTCTCCCTATATTATTATGTTATGTGTCCAAAACATTCACAAATAACCACATCACTCTTTGTTTCAGATGTGCGTTGAAGACTGGAGTGTATTTTAATATTTGTAATAACATCACCTGTAATCTTAACTTTTATCTTTTTCGAACCAAAGGCGTATTTGAAGTGAGCTTGTATTGTAATTTGTAGCTTCAATTATAAACAAGTATACATGATATTCAATTTATTGTATTTATACGAGCAGTGGACGGAAAAGCATAGAAGTATTATTCCGCCCAAATGTAGTGACGGTCTCATACGAGTGCCTTTTTTTAATAGGTTCGTTAGTCCCTGCAGCTGCAGGCCAATTATGGCTGTTATGACATACAGCAGTAACCAATATTACCAACGAATATATAATAACTAGTAGGGCGCGTGAGTGCGCGGGCCACATGTGGCCCGCGTGCAGTCTTCCCGCCCATAAAGTTATCGCCGTCATCTCCATCGCCCATTGGAATCCGATTGGCAGTGAGCTGAAAACATTACCAAGGAGCACTGTCATGGTTTTAAAGATAGTTAAGGGCTGTTCGAACAAAAAATACGCTGAACCTCATCGAATGAGGTTCAGCGTATTTTTTTGTTCAAACTGCCCTTAACTATCTTTAAAACCATGACAGTGCTCCTCAATCATCATCCAAATCCTAGATCACTGTCTCTTCTTATAGTATGTACATTTTCCATTGAAAGATAAATTCCACCACAGTGAATTATTTTTCATTCATCCCGTAGAAATTGAGATCCTGATCACCTCTTGCTACGAAACCACTCTCTTATCTTTTATACTTTCCGAGATAGAACAACACGAAATCTGTATGGCGGCCATCTTGAATCCGCCGTTTTGAATTTTTTTTCAGCTCACTGCCAGTTGGATGACGTTCCGAGTAATTTTTGTTTCAGCAGTCCCCACCTAACTATAATACCTTGCCCATGCTTCTCGACTGTCTTCAAAACCCTCAATCATCATCTCATTCCATATTTTTCTCTAGTCATTCTCCGAAAAACCGCATCAAAAGTCAAAACCTTGCATAGTTACCAACATTTAGTCTCTTCAATATTCCCCATACATTTTCTATGGTAAAAAAAAAATCCGCCATTTTGAATTTTTTTTTCTATCCATCGAATAGACCTTCGAGTCCTGATTACCTCTTGTCAAGAAACTATTCTTCCATCTTTTATACGTTCGGAGATATCGGCGAAATTCGAACGGCGGCCATTTTGAATCCGCCATTTTGAAATTTTTTTCAGCTCACTGCGAATTGGATGACGTTTCGAATGACATTTGGTCGAGCACCCCCCACCTATCTCCAATACCCTTGGCTGTGCTTTTCATCGGTCTCCGAAATCCTCAATCATCAGCTTTCTCCGTATTTTTCCTCCGAATGAATTTTTCTTTTCTATACGAAATGGTAATTGAAAAAAAAATTTTTCATACAAAATTGTTCAGGAGAGGTGATCAATCAGTGAGTCAGTGAATCAGCACAAGCAGCTATATATATATTAACTAGTAGGGCGCGTGGGAGCGCGGGCCACATGTGGCCCGCGGGCTGTCTTCTGACCTATAAGAGAATCGCCAATTGGAGTCCGATTGGCAGTGGGCTAAAAGAATTAGGTACCTCGGAGCACGGTCATGGATTTAAAGATAGTTAAGGGCTGTTTGAATTAAAAATACACTGAACCTCATCGGATGAGGTTCAGTGTATGTTTTATTCAAACAGCCCTTAACTATCTTTAAATCCATGACCGTGCTCCTCAATCATCATCCAAATCGTAGACCATCATCTCTTCTCATACTTTTCATAGTTTTTCATAGGCCTTGTTTATTGTAGCATTCACATTTTCCATGGAAAAATAAATTCAACCACTTTGATTTTTTTTCATTCATCCCGTAGACCTAGAGATTCTTATTACGTCTTGCAAAGAAATCACTCTCTTATCTTTTATACTTTCCGAGACACAAAAACACGAAATTTGTATGGCGGCCATCTTGAATCCGCCATTTTGATTTTTTTTTCAGCTAACTGCCAATTGGATGACGTTTCGAGTTACATTTGGTCGAGCACCCCCCACCTATCTTCGATACCCTGGCTGTGCTCTTCACCCGTCTCCGAAATCCTCAATCATCAGCTCTCTCCATATATTTTTCTAGTAACTCTCCAAAAAACCGCATCACAACCTTGCATAATTACCAACTGTTAGTCTCTTCAACATTTCCCATACATTTTCTATGGAAAAATAAATTCCGCCATTTTGATTTTTTTTTCTAGCCATCAAATAGACCTTTTTGTCCTGATCAACTCTTGTCAAGAAACCGTTCTTCCATCTTTTATACTTTCCGAGAAATCGACGAAATTCGTATGGCGGCCATTTTGAATCCGCCATTTTGATTTTTTTTTCAGCTAACTGCCAATTGGACGACATTTCAAATGACATTTGGTCGAGCACCCCCCACCTATCTTCAATACCCTTGGCTGTGCTCTTTACCCGTCTCCGAAATCCTCAATCATCAGCTCTCTCCATATTTTTGTTCTTAATGATTTTTTCCCCTCTTTACGAAATGATTTGTAAAAAAAAATTTTTTCATACAAAATTGTTCAGGAGAGGTGATCAATCAGTGGCCAATCAGCACAAGCAGCTATATATATATTAATAACTAGTAGGGCGCGTGGGAGCGCGGGCCACATGTGGCCCGCGGGCTGTCTTCTCACCTATAAAAGCCAATCGGAATCCGATTGGCAATGGGCTAAAAGAATTACCTCGGAGCACGGTCATGGATTTAAAGATAGTTAAGGGCTGTTTGAATAAAAATACACTGAACCTCATCCGATGAGGTTCAGTGTATTTTTATTCAAACAGCCCTTAACTATCTTTAAATCCATGACCGTGGTCCTCAATCATCATCCAAATCGTAGACCATCATCTCTTCTCATACTTTTCATAGTTTTTCATAGGCCTTGTTTATTGTCGCATTCACATTTTCCACGGAAAAATAAATTCAACCACTTTGATTTTTTTTCATTCGTCCCGTAGACCTTGAGATTCTAATTACGTCTTGCAAAGAAATCACTCTCTTATCTTTTATACTTTCCGAGATAGAACAACACGAAATTTGTATGGCGGCCATCTTGAATCCGCCATTTTGATTTTTTTTCAGCTAACTGCCAATTGGATGTCGTTTCGAGTTACATTTGGTCGAGCACCCCCCACCTATCTTCGATACCCTGGCTGTGCTCTTCACCCGTCTCCGAAATCCTCAATCATCAGCTCTCTCCATATTTTTCTCTAGTAACTCTCCGAAAAACCGCATCACAACCTTGCATAATTACCAACTGTTAGTCTCTTCAACATTCCCCATACATTTTCTATGGAAAAATAAATTCCGCCATTTTGATTTTTTTTTCTATTCATCAAATAGACCTTCGGGTCCTGATCATCTCTTGTCAAGAAACCGGTCTTCCACCTTTTATACTTTCCGAGATATTGACGAAATTCGAATGGCCGCCATTTTGAATCCGCCATTTTGAATTTTTTTTCAGCTCACTGCCAATTGGATGACGTTTCAAATGACATTTGGTCGAGCACCTCCCACCTATCTCCAATACCCTTGGCTGTGCTCTTCATCCGTCTCCGAAATCCTCAATCATCAGCTCTCTCCGTATTTTTCCTCCGAATGAATTTTTCCCCTCTATACGAAATGGTTAATGAAAAAAAATTTTTTCATACAAAATTGTTCAGGAGAGGTGATCAATCAGTGAGTCAGTCAGCACAAGCAGCTATATATATTGTAATATTACTATGGTATTATTCTCAAAATCAATAATTGTAAGAAATGGCGGGCTCTATGTTTCTTTCTTGTTCACTGACAATGAGTATTTTACCAAACCTTAAGAAAATAATTAGTAGCGATAATTTACCGCAATTATTCTTAAGTAAACATGATTGATGATCAGCATTTGTTTTTGAATAATTAAAAATTGACAAAATTAGAGTCGGAGATTAACAAATTAAGTGTTCGTTAACATTTGTTTCCACTTTTTCTCTTAAATTATAGCATTGAAGGATTTTGGACGAATGTGAATAATCATGCAGATTTGTCCGGTTTTGCGAAGTCTAGAAAAATAACTAAGATTGTTCACTTATGCTCTGAAATGGGCTTCGTCAAACTAAAATTGAAAGTGATAAATAAAATATAATTCAATTCAATTCAATTCAATTTCTTTATTAAAAAATAAAAAGAATAATATCTTTTTTAAATGAAAACTTAGGAAAAACCATTGACTTCACGACACTGTTACTGTAACGTAACCGACATCTCTGTTCAACTGAAGAGTGATCAACTCCCAAAATGTATTGCAATGAAATAATGTCAAATACCTCAAAGCATTTGTTATCCTTGCCGTGTTATTCGTTATAGTAAATTGTAGTGGAAACTATTGGATTATTGTTATATACGAAGTACGTAATAACTTATTGTAATAAACTAAGCGATTAGATATTAGATAAGGATTGTTTGAAAATAACCTGAGAGTATTTTTGTACCAAAACACAAATGAAATGGGGACTCCGTTGATACTAGAAAATTACAAATATGGTCTTTTTGAATAAACAAATAACAATTTGTGTTTTTTTGGAGTAAATGTTTTATCTTAATTAAGTAAATTATCCTTAACCGAGTTCAAAAAAGACAGTCGATTGATCTTTTGAGATGATTTTTCTCATCTAGAATCAAAGCGGTCCTCATAACATACTATTAATAATATCTTACGTTTTACCTAAACTGTAATTTCTTGTATTGTAACTACTTTTGTATAAGCTATTTTCCCCTGTTTCTCATTCAAAAAAAAACAAGAATTTACTATATTATTTTTTTAATTTCCACATCCTAGTTTCCGGAGAAAATAGAAACAATTGCTTTTGTTTTAAAGATACGTGAACGTTTTTGTTTTTATTGTAAGTTTAAAATGTAGGCATGTATGTGGCTTGAATTCAGTGAAAATGTAGGCCGCGTTTTCTTAGAACGTGAACAGTTTTAACTTACGTATACTGCACTGAGATAAAACTTGCATGCGTGGTTTTTTATATAAAAGAATTATGAGATGAGCAATTCGTTCATCTGCTGTAAATGAGCCTGCTCAAGTCATACTTATGCAGTGTGCTCTGTGTCCGACAAACTTGCATCTTCTTGTTTTTAAGTTCCATTTTTCTACATTTGTAGTTAATTTCGTCTATTACAGTGCAAACACGACATCTATACGGTTTACAGTAATAGACATATACTCTGGACAGGGCGGACAGATAGCGCCAGTTTATTGTTGCCAAAAATGCTTGTTTGACAGATTGCGGCACTGTTTGCTTATACGAATAAAAATGGGAAATGCTTTCCAAAAAACCAACTTCAAATGCCACTACAAAGAGTGAAATAATTTTTATTTAAATTTTAGGTACCTACACCAATTCGAAGTCGGGCAATGTTTCATACAATCCCTAATAGTCCTTCTTACTTACTTGATGTGCGAAGAAATGACGAAGTCATAGACAATCGCCCGACTTCGAATTGGTGTAGGTACCTAAAATTTAAATAAAAATTATTTCACTCTTTGTAGTGGCATTTGAAGTTGGTTTTTTGGAAAGCATTTCCCATTTTTATTTTATACTTTTTAGTGGAAAACAATAAAATGCACAAGGCGTTGTAAAAATACCCAAATCGCTTGAGGTGCGTTCATAAAATCTGAAGAGATACCTAAAATTCACCAAGATCCCATCATCAGACCCTGACTTGATTACTTTAGTCATCAAATCAGTATCTGCTAACAAATGCACCAGTAACTATAAAAAATACCCAACTCGCTTCAAGTATACTAGCAAAATTTGAAGAGTTCCCTCGATATCACCAAGATCCTATCATCAGACCCTGACTTGATGACTTTAGTCATGAAATCAGTATCTGCTAGCATATGCACCAGTAACTATAAAAAATACCCAACTCGCTTTTAGTATACTAGCAAAATTTGAAGAGTTCCCTCGATTTCACCAAGATCCCATGATCAGATCCTGACCTGATGACCATAGGACAACTTGGAAAATATTACTCTTTCTAAAAATACTCAAATAGTTTCATGTGTCCATATAAAATTTGAAGAGTTCCCTCGATTCCTCCAGGATCCCATCATCAGATCCTGACCTGATTAAAATGGGACCATTTGGAAACAAAACCCTCTTAAACAAAAAAAGAATTTTTCAAATCGGTCCACGCGTCTTCGAGTAATCGGTGAACATACATAGATAAAAAAAAAAAAAGATTCCGACGAATTGAGAACCTCCTCCTTTTTTTTGAAGTCGGTTAAAAAAGTTTACGTAAATCGTTCGGATGCCCATATCTTGAGTTTTTTATTTGTGTTTACGGTAGAATTTCTGACACCGCGGTAACGTACTTTCTACCTGAGGGCCTAGACAAAGTGACATTCTATTAACGATATAGAATGCTATAAAAGTATGGGATCAATCCCATCATCCCGTTAGCTTGCACTATGCCATAGCGTTAGCTAATGTTAATCCCATACATTTTGGACTTTTCTATTCGCAACATCGCTTTAGAATGCCACTTTGTCTACAGGCTCTGGACAAATTCCACGAGAACCAAACTCTATAAGAGTTTACCAATGTTGGTAGGATGCTGTCGTAGCGGTACGTTGCAAGACATCGGCAAACCTGATGCGCTCAAGCTGTATTTATTTATGCTGACATAACATACGTAGCTAAAACATACCCGTTACTAATAATAAGGCCCAATTTCATTTAGCATTTAACACGTTTAGATGTTCAAAAACGAGGGATTCCAATAGTTAATTTCTCTTGAAATTTGGGCGAAATGTATCTCAGCGGATAATTTTAGTTATCCGGTTTTATCTCCTTCTGTCATAACAGATTTGAAAGGAAGAATATCATTGCATTACTCACTTAATAACTGCAAAAACAAGGTATAAAAAAAACAAAGGTAAACCCGCACACAAGTCACAATAAATAGAAATGATGGTGATTTTTAGAATGTTTAGTAGGTCCTTTTGCAATTTTAAAATAAAATCGACTGAATTGAAGCTGCATTCTTACCTTAATTTATGGTTTCCATAAGCAAACACCTTTTAGGCGCTCTTAACTGCACTTAGGGCTCATAAACAAAGTAAAGGATTTTATATTTTTTTCTGTGGGACGGATAGATGCATTTATGGTTAACTTTTGGTCTTTATTTAATTACTTAAATACTTTTATAGAAACTTGTCTTTACGAAGAAAATATTTAATGATGTAAAACGTTCAGAATTTTTGGGAAAGCTGCGTTTGTTTAGTTTTTTCATTTAGAGAGTTTTTCAGTTAGGTACTAAGGACGTATATGGTTTATTTATCTTTGTAGATAAGCTATCTTTGTCTATGGACCTTTAAAGAATACCATTACCAACTAGGTATAGGTATGTATAAAAATTCTGAACGTTCTTGATAAAATATTTGTTACCTATCTATATCTAATTTGTTTCGTTGCGTCGACTGATGGTACCATTATAATTAAAATTAATTTTATTTAATGAATGTTCCTTTATGGTTTCCTGTCAATTAATAAAACATTTTGAAAGTTTTATTGTATTTTATTTTTTGTTCCTAAAAATTTATATCCTATGTTGCTCAGGGTGAATGTGAATTTCTAATGGTAAAGGAATTCATAATTAATATGCCATAATATTTACCTGGATTTTCACTTTTCGATTTTATCATAGGTGCAGGGAAGCATTTCAATTACATTTACAAACAAAAAAATGTAATTGTCAAAATATGCGAGTTGTCCTTTTTCTAAGTTGAATTCTTTCTATGAGAATCCAGAAAATTTTCAGTTAATTTAATGAACTCTAGCTCCTGACTTTTCGATTTAACACGGTTCTCCTGAAAATTCGTAACACCAACTGCGACTCAGTAGAACTCTTCTCATGGCACCAACCTTTACCGTTTGAAGTTCGTTTTCATTATGGAACGAAACCGAACACAGCAAATAAAAACAGAAATAGGTAGCTACAGAACGCATCGATACCTTTCAATTTCGATTCCAAAATAATAATAAAAACAACTAGACGCCATAACCATTGAATTCAAAGAAAAAATACCTATCGTTCGGTAGGTTATAAAAAATGTACATGTGACAAATAGTAGACCAGCGAAGCAAAAACCGTTTTACGTTGAGGCCATCTTACCGACAGATTGTAAACAACTGGCGCATTAACATGGAATAACTCAAAAATTATCATGCAAATATAGTCAGAATAACGTAAGTAGTAAGGAGGAAAATCGCTCGTCGTAATATTGACCTTTATCCGTCATTTTATTTGATGATAGTCAATGCAAAACCAGGCGAAAGGTCTGTGTGTACTGGTGCATTTATCGTTGATATTCGGCGTATTCGATATTTGAAAAGAAGAACTGCCATTGGTCAACTGTTATCCAATAAGCAATTGATTGGCAATTCTCGATAACTAGGCGAGCATGGAGTCGACGTTGCGAAATAAATTATTTTAATTTAATTCTATTTTTTGGCGGGAATGGAATACTCATGTGTTTTACTTATTTAGTTACATTCAATTTTTGTGTCAAGTAACTAATGTAATATTTCTAGACGCAAAGTATTTAATTGACGTTTTCTTCGCGATTGATATAATATGAATTAAAATGACATAGATAAATAACACTTGTCGCGAATATAAATAAAAAATTGGAATCGACACAAACATGGGGCCTTCGACCAATCGCTGCTTGATATAGAATATCTGTCAAACAATAAAAAAATCCTGAAATCTAATTTATCAGGTGCCTATTTTGTATTTATGGAGTTACAGCCTACAGGCCTTTAACGGAATTTTTCATGTTGAATTTTATTTAACTAGTAAGTCACTACCAGTCTATAATTATTTTTATAAGAGCCAACAAGTAAGGCCTATATGAAATAAATAAATCATTTGAGTTTAATTTATTACGAGTGTCTCTGTTCCAAAATTTAGCCAAATCCGTTAATTTGTTGCGTGTAGGAGTAACAAATATCAAGTTTTTTGTGTTTTTTGTAGAGAATAGATATTAGTTACAAATTATTTTGGGCAAATACCCAACCTATTTACATTTATAGTTTCAAAAGTCAAAATATTTTTATTTCACATAGGCCTAACGTACAGGCTCTTGTAAAACGTCAATATCATATTTTTTGTCGCATATGCATAGTTTCATCTGTTTAGATCAGTTCATATTCTTACTAATTATTATAATTAAATCAAATGCAATCAAATGCCCACTTGATTGTTCATAATCGCAACAATCAACATGATATTTAATAGAAATTCTTATTACCAATTAATATCACATCTGTGATCAAGATTCACACGTTACTTAAATATTTGCATCAAACTTAAGTCATCCACTCTAAAGTTCCCATGTTCTATGAATTATCGAAAGGCGAATATTTTTTATAGTAATTAACGCACACATTAAGATATGTGACATGCGAGTGTGTGAGTATGAAGTATGAACACATACATATAGTCGTGCGTAATACGTGAATTCCAAACAGCAAGTGATCCGTGTTTTAACGAGTAGGTATTTATTGATTACAATTATACATAAGTATACGAGTAGGTATTTATTATCTGTTTACTTACGTGATGGTACCTATGACTATTTACCTATATGTCGTGGTAAGATAACTTGTAAAGGCATTGAAAAATCGACATCATTTTACGGTGGCCATCTTTAATTTTCATTTTGGACTACAAGCGTCATCATTTTGTGGAATGTAGTAACGTTAGAGAAATTTTAATAATTATAGGTAGGTACCTGATAATAAGCACAACGGAATTTTGCATCTTTTCCTTAAATTTAGTAAAGAAAATTATTAACATTTTAATTGAAAAAACTTCTGATTTTAACAGCACATAACAGTAGGTATAAAAGTTTGCTAGGTAGTAATCCACAGATTAGTTTTTAGTGTACCTATGTGGTAGGTACCTACTAATGCGTGGGAATACGTCTGTTAAAACTTACGGTTCAAACACGAATTGGCCCTAAAACTAAAACTTCAGAGCCATGTGCGAATGTAAATATGAAAATATACGTGTAAGGAATTAAATTAAATATCTCGGTATCTTATCTTACTTAGCAATATAATCTAAAGTGAATATGTGTGTACACGTCTGTTACTCTTTTTTTATTAATATGAGGTAACCGAGATAGATGGGAATTTTGTTCCACACATTTTTGCCCATTCGGCCCGGCAAACGCGCAGTGCATAACAGGCAGGATAGGATTTTTTCCCATCTGGCCCGGCCCGGCACCTACCGAACGACCACGCTAGGCTGACGGGCTGGTCACTCCGGTGTCTATGGGCCCCATCAGCCAGTAAAGGCTTACAGTTACTCATCGGGCCATAGTGAGTTAGAGTAAGTAGACAGTTGCTTTGAGTAATCTCTACGTGATCAAATCATAAATTAGGAGATCCATAGACAAAACAGAGTCACCGACTTGCTCAACATATCAAAGTTGATGTGGCAATGGGCAATAGTTCGTAGACCGACGGTCGTTGGGGGCCCAAAGTGCTAGAAAGGCGACGCCAAACCGACGGAAACCTCACACTTCTGACCAGATGTTTGAAGACAACAATGGAAATGCACGAATTCGATGTAGCTGCAAACAACAAACAAACAATAATATCCTTCGATTTTGCTAACATCAGTTTTCTGAGTCGCTTCCCACTCTTTGTAAATTCAGAGACGTTTACCTACCTACACGTCAAAATGTAAGAACCAATTAAAAACAAAGTAGCATTGTTTACTCAAGAAAGACCAAGCATCCATTAATTACAATAGACAGACTATACCTTATTAACATTCACGCAGTATTTGCAGACGATCGGTCAGTGTCCGCGTTTATTGCGATAGTCTGTACTTATTGTTTTTCAGGGCCTCTTGACGGTGAGTGATCGCAGTCATTTGTTTGAATGAAGAAGCGTGAGGGTTCAGAAAACACGCCCTGGATATCTAGAATGGACGGTGTTTTGGTAACAATATTGACGTTTTTTTGGAGCTATGTGATATTTAAAGTAAATGCCTAATGCTTGGCTACAACAAAGCTATACACTATATAAGCCGTTCTCCAGATATTAAATGATACGCCTATTATACAAATGTCAGAAGTATTGCGTCAAACGGCTTTACGTTGCAAATTACAATATCCCAATACGATGTAACTATACTGTAACTTCCTGGCGGCTTTTATTGCCTGTGCGATGCTGCGTAGAAGACTATGGGGAACATCTTCCTTTATTACTTTTTGGCTGCATCGTCACTTACGTACCATGGGTTAACATTGCTTTCAAGTACTTTAACTAACCATTTAATTAAACTCGCAATTAAAAACAGGAGTTCTTAAACGTTAAACATTAACTTTATACACATTATAATTTCTTAAAGGGGCTAGTTATAGTGATATCGCCGCATATTTTTCCTTACATTACCATAAAATTAATAGCTGATATATATTTTTATGTCCACCTTTAGGCATACATTGTGTGTCATGCTAAGTATGTGACCGTCGACCGCAATGCCTTAGATTCTTTGAAAGCAGATGACCTTCCCCACACTGGTGTCTGAGACCTAGGTACTCTAGTTCAGACATTAATTAGATTACTTTATAAGTTTTATTATACTTAAGTCGGTCGTGGATTTGTTCACTCTATTTTACCATTTTAGCGGTATATTTTTATCAATTTTTTTTTGATGATGATCGACTCTTTAAAACCTAAAAGGTTGAAGGTTCGATCCATCAATTCTAGTTGTGCGGTGATAGATAGGTAGGTGATAGTCAGTGTCAAATGCCTTTTCCTTTTGAATATTAGCCAGATCAATTTAAAAAGGAGCTAGATAGCCCAGCCTGCGAATATACCTAACTTAAGATATTTGGAACTTTATAGAGGTAACAATTTGTCGAGATTACTTCCTGCAGTGTATGCATCAAAGCGAAACATACCTAAGGAGAGAAAAAGTTTGGAAGCCTTCTCCGTATATGGAGTAGAATATGCTAGATACGAGTATATTAGTGACTCTTCTTAAGAGTCTGCTGACCCACGGTGTCTCCCATACAAACGTAATACCAAAATCATTTGTAATTCGTGCAATTTTCGATCATGTTGTGGTGTTATTCGGGTTCATATAGTAATAATCTATGCTCCTGGCCATATTTGGTTCCGAAATACTTTTGTTAAACGAAATTGTAAACGAATTTAGTTTTGCTTATTTTTATGTCAAAGAGGACATGTTTTCTGCTTATTTGTTTTGTAATAAAAACAACACTAGCTCACGTCGCATTAGTTTAGGAACACAGTTTTTACTGTCCAGCTAAAGAAAAACACCAGTTAATAAAGAAAGTTACAAGTTTTCATTCATAATTTTTGGTATTACGGAACTCGACCAAAGTTATAAAAATTTTGATCAAAATTGATCATTATTTCGTTTTAAACGGCCCATTATCCCGGTTTTTAGCGACTACGCCACTTTTCAAAGCAATTCAAAGTCATGAAAAAATTGTTTTTTTTTCACTGTTAAAAATACATATTAAAGATACATGCTTTATCTCTATAATGGCCTCATGAAAACACGATAAGTTAAACTTGCCTCGATCATAAAAAATTTTGAAAACAGGTCGTTTTTGTTCATTTTTTTAATGGTATTTCCAAAGCTTTGGACTAAATTTCATAAAAATTATACGTAAAGTAAGCTCATTGTATTGCCTATCCATTGCGCAGACAGATATTAAATAAAAAAATTGCTGCAAAATTTCGCCTAACAGAAGTCATAAAATGGTCTAACGCACCGAATAAACGATGTACTCAGTGGCTCACGAGCCTCCATACGAGACGGACCTGCGCAAGTTTTCACGACTCACGCTCCTTTCGCGCTAAAATTATTTATTTTTTAAATGCGCTGGAAAAAAAAACTATCTGACAGGAAGCGAAGGAGAATTTAAAAAAATTATATAGTAAGTGTTTCTTGAGTTTATCAAAATACCTAGTCCTCAAAAGCTCCGAAGAAACTCTGATACGAACTAAGAAAATTATGGTAGGTAGTGTAAATTCCACCACGTGCAAATACCATCACGCGTAACCACAGTTTAAATACTGTTACTGTTTATCTGTTCAACTAAAATAACTCGTTTTTTACTTTTTACACGACTGCTCAAAAAAAGGAGTGTAATGTTTTTAGGGTTCGCATGTATGTATGTACGTATGTATGTGTGTATGTATGTATGTATGTATGTATGTATGTATGTATGTATGTATGTATGTATGTATGTATGTATGTATGTATGTATGTATGTATGTATGTATGTATGTATGTATGTATGTATGTATGTATGTATGTATGTATGTATGTATGTATGTATGTATGTATGTTTGTATGTATGTATGTATGTATGTATGTATGTGATGTTTCTTTATTCCTCCATAACTTCTGAACGGCTGAACAGATTTGGATATATGGGGTATCGTTAGAATCCTTGGATCCTCCCGAGTAACAAAGACTATATTTTTTTGGAAAAATCAATATGGCGGATGTGAGGCGCCATTTTCAAAAGTGGAAAAAAAATTTTTTCTTCAACTATCATAATATGGGTATCAAAATGAAGGTATTGGAGAGTAGTAACAGAAAATACCTTCACATAACTGCTGACCATCAGTAAAAAACATAAAATAAAAATAAGTAATTAAAAAATGAATGAAAAACATAAAAAAAAACCGGCCAAGTGCGAGTCGGAGTCGCGCACCGCTTCCATACTATAAAAGAAGTAAAACATTAAAAGAATCACTTTTGTTCAAGAATTTACGAGTATAATTTACATGTACCTAGGTACTTTTGTTGGCGAACCGCAAACCTAACTTTGTTTTCGGCGGTTTATTGCTATTATCAAAAAAATTATAAAAGTTAGGGAGTTGAGTTTATTTTTCCTGTAAAATATACGTTAATTTCTATTGATCATACTTATTTTAGATTTTTCGATTGATAAACATTGGAGATAAGGGGGGGGGGGGGGCTGGTATGTTTTTCGACAGTTTGCTCAATAAATCAAAAACTATCGGGCATAAAAATAAATAAAAATCGGTTTTAGAATATACAAGTAACGTCCTTTCATACCCCACTCAATATTGTTATCTCATTTTGAAAATTCAAAGCCCTGGTTTTCCCCCCTTTTTAAATAAAAATAAAATCAATTTGCAATGTTTTATAATTGCATTGGCGTTGGGTCACTATTACCTAAAACTATTTCAAATTTCAAGTCGATAGCTTTGATAGTTGCTGAAATAATCGAGTGTGACAGACGGACGGACGGCCGACGGACGGACGGGCGGACGGAGAAAATCTCACCATAAGGGTTCCATTTTTACCAAATTTGTATGGAACCCTAAAAACACGAGTGCCCTGTTATAAAACGAACTAAAAAGTAAAAAACGAGTTATTACTTCGTTTTATAACAGGGCATTCGTGTTTTTTAATTGTTGAAACTGAAATTATTTTTTTTAGAAGGCTTCTATTTCGATGAACGGTCTCATTTACAACATTGGAGATCACACAATGATTGGAGATAAATGTCGACTCGACATATGTAAGGATACTCAATGCCAAACCATATGAAAATCAAAATGTAAGCGTTGAAAAAATTGAGTGTCGCAATCACATATTACGCAACTTTTGTAAAAAACTACGCAGACTGGCAGCAGAAACAAATGCCCTGAGACATCGAAAAACACTTACCAACATAAGAATTATGATAATGAGAAAAGCTATCGTGAAATATATAAAACTAGCAGTGCCCGCGGACTCCGTTCCGCGTTAGAAATATTTTTGTCCCACGTAAGGCCCGGTTTCCACGAAAGCGGAGCGAAGCGGAGCTGTGTTTGGATAACTAACCAGATTTCATCATTTAGACATCCCTCAGTTTCAAAAATATCAAAATGACGAAATCTGATTTGTTACTGAAATACAGCTCCGCTCCGCTTCGCTGTGGTGGAAAACGGGCCTTATACCCAAAGCCCACAGCGCTGGACGCGAGGCATTCAGATAAATGAATGATAAATGCCTATCCTATCGCCACGCAACAACCGAAGCGGCTGCGGCGCGCTCCTGCATACCGCGCGTTTTTGTTTTGCTAATATCTTTGAAGATATTTATTTAAACTGTATAGAGTAAGGGGCAGAACTATTCTACATTAAATTTCCGTTCTAAAAAAACATATTTACAAAGATATAAATTAATACCATATGGGCTAAATAAGCTTCACAAAAATTATTTATTTTTAATCCACAATTTTAAAGTAAAAGCAGTTATTGCGAGTTACCCATAGGAGATAGGCATATGCTATTGCGGACTTTTTTGCAGATTTTGATACTGATTTGATGATTTTGATTTTGTTTTGTTCTATCCTCAATCGCAGCGTACGCGATGAAAGCAATTTTTTTGCGACTTGGATTGCATTATTCAAGTTTTAGTAACAATGCAAAGTTTATTTTTGAAATTATTATAGCCTATGACACTCCACGATAATGTATTGGTGAATGAATTTTGAAAATCGGTTCAGTAGATCCAGAGATTACCCCTTACAACGTCACAAACTCACAAACATCGTTACGCTACCTTTTTATAATATTAGTATAGATATCACAAAATATCTGGGAACCCTAAAAACGTTGCCATATCAGTTCTGCACAACGATATTGTTAAACTCAATGCCGCACTCTTATGGTGATCACAGAATGTGTCAAAACTACTACTGTGAAAAGAAAGATGCGGACGGTAGCAAAGAAGATTAAAAAAAATATAAAACTCTTCATTTCCCTAATATGTACAAGAAAAATTTCTACAGATCCTGCTACTTTAGTAATACATAATTATTATAAATAAATACCTCGGTTGATATTATCGTTTACCATAAAAAAGTCAAAATATACGTAAAAAACGCAACTTCCAGCATATATTTCGTGAAGCGAATTATAATGACAAATAGTCCAACTGTAACAGCACACTACTGCACAGTACTGTGACGCAAATATTTATGAATAGGTTCACGGAGTTCATTCTAACTTCTCGGCTCACGACAATGGTCGCTAGGTATCGTAGAGCGAGTCTGAGTGTGCGACAAATACCTAAAGTGCTGGGATATAGTCGCCTTAAAGAAGTATTTCCGAACCAAATATGGCCAGGAGTATAGATTATTACTATATGAATCCGAATAACAACACAACATGATCCAAATATGCACGAATTACTAATGATTTGTTATTTTGAATGAATGGGAGACATTGTAGTTCACAGGCCCCTTAACCGTTGATATATAAACTCAGAAATACACTAAGTTTCTTTATAATCAGAATAGAGATATTAATTTGAACCAAGCATTTAGAATATGTACCTATTATAATATAGATAGAAGGTAGTTACAGCAGGTAAGAAAAACAAATAAGTAGCTATAATAAGTAGGTACAAAAGTTTTCCGCCCAAAGAAAAACAGGCATTACATATTCCGCATGGCCGGTACATAAGCATTTTGCAATTGTATGGACGCATTATTGTAATAAATAACCGCGCCATAGTTGGTTTCGCGCGTCAAATTTTCGTCGGGTGACCATAGTTTCCAATCAATGAAATTAGAATAAAGAGCTGGCCGGAATCGCTTAGCAGGTGTTCTTAGTAAAACAAAATGCCAAGCAAAATGAGTTAAAAAGCTCCAAATTTGATGTCGCATTGGAAACACCTAAAAAATCCATTTTCAAGTATTTATTGCCAAAATCAATACTACTACTATAAAAATATAGACTTATGTTTTTAGTTTATGAGCTTTACTTCCTTATTCTGGAAAAGTCGAATGTACTCAATTCAATCCAAAGAGATAAATATTTATCATAATAAAATTTTTATGTATTATAAAGAATTGAAAACTGACTCTAACTTTTTAAACAGAAGACTCTTGTTTAGCATAAGCAATTGAATTTAATTGATATTAGGTTGAAAGTTCAAATCACAACAAAAACTGCTTAATTTCACATAGGCCTAACTTACAGGCTTACTTCGAAAAGCCAATAAATATTTGATTGATTTAATGGCGATAACTATTTGTCGACTCAAAAATAAGTTTGCGAGGGTTCCAACACGCCAAGCACTGAGAAGAAGCCCACATAAACTCAACTGAAATTCTTTATACTCCGACTTTTAATAATAATAAACAAAAAATACATTTAATTAAAGTATTTCACAAAAATGTTATTTTGCTTTGAAAGTAACTTCTTTAATCTTATAACATTTTTTTTTATATAGAAAGAAGTATTAATGGGATTTATTTAAATACGAAATGACATATTACTATAGGATAGATATATGATTCTCAGCGGCAGGGCGCGTTTGTAAACCCTCGTGAGCTTAGTTTTAAGTTGACTTGTAGTTATCACCATACTTACTTGACAAATATCATATCGACGTTTTACAAGAGCCTGTATTTTCGGCCTATGTGAAATAAAGATATTGTGAGTTTGAGGTTGAGTTTGATAGTCACCCTACGACACTCAGTATGCCTGCGCACGCGCCTGCCCAAATAGTCGCGTCCGCTCCGCGTAAGGCGCGCATTGTACCGCGCCGCCCGCCGCCGCGCGCGCCGCTGAAGGACAATTTTCATTAATAAAACACGGATTCCGAGACCACTCAGCAATCGTTAATTAGCTAACCATACCATCTATGTTTTTCTATATCTACAGAGTGAGCACATAGGGACAAGGAGCGAGAGGAAACAACTTGTAGGGAGTCAAGAAGGCGCCCCGGGAACACGCCAAGAGCAAGTACCGAACGGGCGCCCTCCCGCGATTCGGCCCCCATAACCGCGAGGTTGATTGGGCCATGGGTGGTGAAGGGTTGTCCCTATATCTACAGAGGTGACGCTGTTGTTAAAATGAATTGGCCTAAGGACAATATCTCAGGAACTTAGGAGGAATGCTGCTATTCTATAAACACTAAGCAGTTATTGTTTTTCTCTGACAATTTTCTTTTACATACTACAAATTAGTAAAGAGAATGAAAAGAGAAAAGTATTTCATTGCAATTGCACGACATTTACATAAAGTGACGATGCAGCCGAAGATGATACTGAACTAACTTCGAAAGGGTTATGGTGGTAGTCTTATAAACTTTTCATACTCGTAAGTATAAAATTGATTTGGCGGGATTTCAACCCGCGTCTCTCAGCTATCGCGGCTAGATACTCTACCAATTACGCCACAAGTACTCATCGCAGTCTGAAAAATAACATACATATCATATTCACTCGTTAGACAGAATTGTGATGCAATCTATGTATGTAGTAGAAAACTATGCAGGTTCAAGCTAACTTCAGGACCCATCATTGAAGATGGAACTGTTTGCTGTTTTTAGTTTTTAATAATTATCTTCACAAACAATGTAAAAATATGTTTTTTTTTTAATGTTGATATAACAATAGACTAATCAATAAAATCAACCAATTAATCTATCAAACGTATTGATTAAAGATTGAACATATTCAATTGTGATACAATTCACACAAATATAAGAATCGTAGACATGTTGGCGCTGGGAAATGTGATCATTACATTCATCTATGAAGGTAATCTATGAAGGAGTACAAAGAACAGTGGCAATCTTTCAAACGTTCCCACTCGATTATGACTTTATAATTGTAGTAAAAAGGTTCAGTCATTTACCTAATTATCGTATTACGATTTACGACCGACATCAGCGGAGCAGAACCGATGCGATCAGACTGCGGGGAGCCCACGATTCTAATGTAAGACGTTGTACAATTTAGCTATCATACAGTCAAGCGAGACTAGAAATATTCCCCCGAACTCTTACGTGTTTTTCTACATGTGAACTTCTTATCAGCAGAGAAAGTCCAGTCGCAAAACTATCTGACTAGCATGGAAAACGCCTGTTACTTCTTCATTTCGTTCTGCTGCAGCAGGTAAGGATATCCCGGTATAAGGTCACCTTGATTCCGGCAAAGACGCACCAACAAGTGACTATAAGCGTTCCGGTGCGATGCTAAGTAGCTTCGGTTAATTTATTTAGCCCTTCCAAGTGTATGTATTGTGTAAAAAAATATTTGCGTAGAAAATCATGTTAATAAGTAGATAAAATATCATAAATCATTAAAAAATCCTCTTGTAAGCTTTAGGCCACAAACGTACAGGAAATGAAAGGAATCAAAGTCAAACAAATAATAATTTGTTTAATGGGATTAACACCCGTAAATTACAAAGCTGTATCAAATTCCGAACTTACAAGTTACGACTACATTGTAACAATAGATAAGGTTCAATGAATTGCCCAGTAGTGCATTTCTCTTCTGCATTATTGCTACACCGAGTTTCTTATAAGCATTGGTACTCGGAAAAGCTCAGGAATGCCGGGAATAATTACAATTGTCAAGTATGCGATCACAAAAAGGAACACCCATCGATGTAACAGTCTTCGCTTGGACAATTTTCTGCAATTAACTATGCATTTTCCCAGTAAACCGGGGTAGGATTTTTTTAATTTCTTTAGACTTGTTAGGTTTTTCAGCAGCGTTTATATGTAAAGTGGTTGCTTAAAATACGTGTGGTAAATTGTAAAACGCTTTTACGTACAGCACTACAATTTTCCAACGAAAATACAAGTATACTCGTATTTAGGCGGTAGGCCGTAAGTTGTTAGGGGTTTACAGAATGCTGTGAAAATCCGACTCAACGCGAAATGCTTGGAAAAAATTCGTTGACTGCGGATTTTAATATACCGAAGCTTTTGTGATCTATTTGTTTGTATAAAATAAACTAGTACCTATTTTTTTCATATTTTTTTTTCTATTTCTAAGTAATGTAAAGTATCGCGAATTTGAATTGGTACATTACCATTAGGTCTTAGAACCGACGGTAGTTGGGGACCCAAAGTGCTGGAATGGCGACCCTGCACGAAAATGCAGTGTTGGCAGTCCTGGATACTAGTGGCTCAGGACAGTGTATGTCGGAACTTGCATGCCTTTACCTATCAGTGGCAAAGTAGTGGACCTTTTTTTTACGTTATACAAGTTAGTACTTGACTGCGATCTCACCTGATGGTAAGTGATGATGCAGCCGAAGATGTTAGAGTACTAACTTGGAAGGGGTAAGTTATGTCACCCCAACGGTTTCTACACAGCATCGTTCCGGAACGCTAAATCGCTTGGCGGTACGTCTTTGCTGGTAGGGTGGTAGCTAGCCACGGCCAAAGCCTCCCACCAGACCAGACCTGAGCCAATTTAAAAATTATAAAATTCAAAAGTGGCCCATGGCGGGAATCGAACCCGCGACCTCCCACTCGAATCCGAGCGTGCGTCCCCTGCGCCACGGAGGTCGTCATAACTTCACAATGTTTTTGCTGAATCAGTTTGCGTAGGGATTGGAAACCTACCTATACTATGTACCTACCTCGAATTTTAGCTTGAATCTACCGTTCTCGCATGATTTCCCTTGAAAATGTAAGTTACTTTAATTCAGATAACTTTTACAAACCCGTATCTACTGCTTGAATAATAAGTTATGTAACAGTTAAAATTAAAGAATAGCTTGCCTTGACCGGACTACATAATATCGGGTTGGATGTGACATTAATTCGATTTGCTCTGGTAGAAGGGAATTTTTTCAAGTCCCTATTCACATCTATGATTTTGGGACATACTCTACTCTACTACTAGAAAACAATACAAGAATCGATTTCGATTGTATTCAATATAAGAAAGGTTGCAATAAATCAAAGTGAAATACAATTTATTGAGTGCGACATTAGAAAAAAATATCAGAACCTAGAACAATGGGAATAAAAAAACTTCCCTGCTCGGTACCGCCGCAACGCCATTATCTATCGTCAATTTATTTGTCCGTCAGTGACGCAGTGCTGCGAGCAGCGGACCGTTTCAATACCGTGTGTCAATCAGCACCAGGAGCGCAATCAGGGGACAGAACAGCCCACATTAGGGTTACCCTCCTCTGCTAATTTTTAGGGTTCCATACCAATTTGGTAAAAATGGAACCCTTATGGTGAGACTTTCTCCGTCCGTCCGTCCGTCCGTCCGTCCGTCCGTCCGTCTGTCACACTCGATTATTTCAGTAACTACAGCAGCTATCGACTTGAAATTTAGAATAGTTATAGGTATTAGTGACCCGACGTCATAGCAATCGTAAATATTTGAAAGTTGTTTTTATTTTTATTTAAAAAGGGGGGAAAACGTGGGCTTCGAATTTTCAAAATGAAATAACAATATTGAGTGGGGTATCATATGAAAGGGTGTTACTTGTGTATTCTAAAACCGATTTTTATTTATTTTTATGCCTGATAGTTTTCGATTTATTGGGCAAACTGTCGAAAAAAATACCTTTCCCCCCTTATCTCCGAAGATTACCGATCGAAAAATCTGAAATAATTATGATCTATAGAAGTAAACGTATATTTTACAGGAAAAATAAAATCAACTCTCTAACTAAGTATTATACTTTTTTTGATAATAACAATAAACCGGCAAAAACAAAGTTATGTTTGCGGTTTGCCAACAAAAGTACCTACATGTAAATTATACTCGTAAATTCATGAACAAAAGTGATTCTTTCAATGTTTTACTTCTTTTATGGTATGGAACCTCGGTGCGCGAGTCCGACTCGCACTTGGCCGGTTTTTTTGTAGTACCTACCTGAACGCGAGCGTACGAGCGGGGCGGTCACTGAAGCGATAAACGCTGCCCATGGACAGTATTGCAGCACCAGACTCCAGAGTAACTGCAAGTGCGTTGCCGGCTCTTAAGAAGTATATTTTACAGCCCCTTGAACAGTCGTATTTGTGTTTTCTGACCCCCGTTTTCAGGCAAACAACTACTAGACTATTTTTAAAGCAAAATCAAAATCAACGTAACAGTTTTATGAATACCAAAGGGTCGTATATTTTAACGTAGAATCAATAATTATTATAAGCACCATATTTGTGAGAACATCATAAGCGAAACGCTGGTATTAGTAGATCGATTTCCAAGGTGGACTGAGCACTAAACCGAGGCTAAGACGACAATTTTCTGAGTTTCGTATCTCGAAAGTAGGCTATACAATTTAAGTGCCATACTAAAAGACAAGACATATTAAAATTGACATTAATTACCCTGGAGAAGGCGGACGGTACGAAAAAAGTCGTCAGTTTACCGGCGTCAAAAATGCTTGTTTTGACACCAACAGTAAGGTCACGCTGTAGTTCGCTCAGCAGCCACCTATTGAATTTTGACAGATTGCGGTAATGTTTGCTTCTACAAAAAAGATTTACGTATTTCGTTCGAATGCCCATATCCTCTGTTTTTGCTACTTCTTTGATATTTTTTTTAACATCTTTTCAACCACCGACGCAAAATGACAAAGTTTTCGATCAATTTTAATTTAATCGATTCGATTTGTTTTAAAAATGAATTAGTTGGAAATGTTCTTAATTGTGATTGGTGAAAGTCGTGCAGAGCTTGAGTAAGAGAATACTCACAAGCCACAATGTCAAATTTTAAATCCAAGATGGCTGCTATCACAAAGTGGAAAATTGTTGTGTATTTTAATTTTTGTATGTATTTAAATATACTCGTTACGTACAGATACCATGTGTAGATTTAATGAATCTAAATGTTTTAGTACTTTTTTAGCAATTAATTTATAATATAATATCATCTCAACCCCTTTTTATGTCCCACTGCTGGGCACGGGTCTCCTCTCAGACTGAGAGGGGTTTGGCCATAGCCCACCACGCCAAGTGCGGGTTGGCGGGCTTCACACACCATCGAGAACATTTTTGTGAACTCTCAGGCATGCAGGTTTCCTCACGATGTTTTCCTTCACCGCTAAGCCTTAGTGTGCCTTAGTGATATTTTGCTTCCTAAAACGCACATAACTCGGAAAAGTCAGAGGTGCGTGCCCAGGATTCAAACCCACGACCCCCTTATGAGAGGCAGAGGTCAGAACCACTGAGCTATCACTCCACATAATATACTAATTCACATAATATACTAATCCAATATAATATACTAGTTCTCAATCTGTGCGATTGGCAGTCCAAGTGGCAGCCCTAGTGTTAATAAGGGGTCGGGAGGAGCGGTGAAAAACGTTCAAATTATGAGATGGCCCGATCGTGTTACGCGCGCCGCAAAAACTGTGCGTACTGCCAGTTGTAAGGATCGACCACTGGAAAACCCGCCTTTCAAACACACGACACACGACACGACACGACGACACGACACGACACGACGGAAGCATACGACTGTAGGCTTCAGGGAACAGTAAACATATTTTTATGGGCTTTACTTTATAAAAATAATCAGCAGTTTATTAAGAATCTGTTAAGTTTATTGCCTCAGTAGTAGGGATTTCTCTGGAATGGGTGGTGGGTTACTTTACCTATTCAAAACCCATGTCGATGTCGTATTCTTTAGTTACTGGTACCAGTAGATACAAATAAAACTTTGAACCATTCGCCAACTGACAAGCTACATCAAAGCACATTATGCTGAGATGCAAGCTAAAACCTTTTGCAATACCACGGTTCAAAAGAAAATTTTAAGTAGGTATATTTTTATAATGTACTCCTTTCTAGTTCTGTAGTGCTATTCTACAAAATGTCCATCTCTGAAACAGCTGCCAGACAGCTGCCAAGCCGAAGATAGCATGCAAAATTGTACTCTATTACAACTGACAAATTCATAGGTGCAGAGATGTACGCTCGTCGCTGCTTTAAGTATTTTTGCAGAATAGCACGGCTGTATAGTACTGAAAATTTTGATTATTTTAGTGACTTATAAAAATAGATATCATATTTTTCATCGAATTATTTTTATAAAAGTCTCTCATCGTATCGGAACCGCGTCGTGTCGGTGTGAAGAACCCCATCAGTTGTAAGATAGGTAACAGTTTCAAGTTGCAGGCATACGGGGCGAGGCCTCGGTCTCCCCGGCAGCAGTCGCTACACACGGGGCGATTTTATACGTTTATTAAAAAGACCACAAAATCTCGAACCTCAATAATATTTGGGTCCATTAGTAATAATTTGTCTTTTCTGTATACTATTTTCGACAAGTAAAAAAATAAGTAGATTTTCAGTTTGGTGCGCATTTTTTTATTACCTACTGTTATAAATGTTCGGAATAAACCTCTAAGGTTTCATTAAATTCCTGCGAGAATCTTTAATTCTTTTCGTATTGAAATTTAGCCCTAATCACTCTTGTATTGTCCTCTATCTGCGTATGAAAGTCCGGTCATATTAACTCAGACATATCAAAAGTTACATAAAAATATAAATAAAACAAGTGTTTCAATAACCTACAGCTAGACTTATTTGTATAATAGTTCCTGCGCCTTTCGCCTTAAGATGAATATACCATTGCGTTTAGGCCCAGTTTTCGCAAGTGTTACGTAAAAGGATAAGTACACACAAAGGGACCACTAAATCTCTATCGGAAGCCCTCACAATTTAACCCTCAGCACTCTCAAGGGATTCGTTTCAGTATACTACACCTATCTTCATGGAAATAGTGAGAAAATTCATGCAGACCTTAAAAAACCCCTCGTCAAAAAAGCGTTCGTATCTATGGGTGAAATTAAAAAATTTCTGAATTAAATAACAAAATTGTTGGTTGAGCGCATTTAAACACAAGCTTTTTTTATTTAAACCTCAATGGATATAATTGTAATTTTTGTTTTAATGTGTATGTAATAATAATCCCCAAAAATGCTCTTAAACAGATTTTTGATAACTAGCTTAGTTATCTAGTAATTAGGTAGGTATAACGTCACTTTAATGTTCCACCAACGTATTCGAAAGAGTGAGAAAACAAAAATTAACTCAATACATCCCACCGATAAGAAACCTCAGGATGTGGGCATCCACAGGTTTTTCGTAAAACTTTTTCGTACAATTCGTTCGTTCGTTCGTTTTGATACGTACCGCTAAGGTGTGGAACACCCTTCCAGCTTCTGTGTTCCCAGCCAAGTACAACCTGAGTGCCTTCAAGAGAAGAGTGAACAAGCATTTTCTAGGCAAGCGCGCTCTATCCTAGACCTCATCATTTCTGTTCATCAGATATGATTGTAGTCAAGCGCAAGCCTATCCATAATAAAAAAAAAAAAAACAGGAAAACAGTAGCGCCATCTGTCCAAATTCTATAAGGGACTGCTGAGCAAACTACAGCGTAGCCTTACTGTTGGTGGTAAAACATGCACTTTTCGCATCGATAACCTGGTGAATTTTTTTTTTTAATATTATGTGAAAATTTCCACGTAGAGGAAAAATGCGCCAGTGCGTTCCGTTGCACGCACGTAGCTTATGATATTCAGAGTACGCACCGCGGAGCGCGCAAAAACCGGGCGCGGCCATTTGCAGCGCGCGCGCGTTCGCCGCTGTTATTACAACAACTTATGTTAATTACAATTATACGTACGCTGCGCCGTCACATGCGCGCTGCACAAAAACCGATAGCCTATACAATTTTAATGCATTAGTAGGAATTTACGGCAGATTCCTCGGCGACAATCGGAAAAAATACACATAACTGTTGGCCGTCAAGTGCGGTCGGGTCACGCGTACGACTGGGGTTCTTAGCCATTTACCATTTATAAAATTACCAAGTTAGACACGCACAGCTGTCAACTTTCAGTGTTAAGGTGTTGCGGCCCTACCAGCCCGCGAAATGCAAATTTTATTTAGTTTTTCGCAAATATACGACTAACTTCACATTGTAGATTTATGGCAATGCATTTTGCGGGCCTACATTTTATGCATCTACATGTTTTTAGTAGAAACTTTGCTCGAAAGTTCCCACTCATCTCATATTGGTTCCCGAAAGATAATTTTTCGCAGTTTCCCAGATTTCGAGCTATCGGGAACCAATATGAATTAAATGAGTATTGTTGAGCAGAGTTTTTACTAAAAACATGTAGATGCATAAATGTTGTGCCCGCAAAACTCTTTGCTATTAGCCTTCGATGTATAATTAGCCCACTATGAGCGAAAAACTAAATAAAATTTGAATTTTCGCGCCCGGATGGTACCCATCGCCCTTAATTCAAATTGTTAGCAATGCACTTTGATTTCTAGTGAATAACTATTATTATTAATACTTAGCGCTTATTGGTCATCATATCATATATCATCGGTCATATATCATCTACCTGGATAAGTGAGTCTGTCAACACCAATTGTAAATCATATGCAGCCGTAGCCATATTATGATATGTTTCGATTTGTTTCGACTAGTTATTATGTTTTCTGTGGTTCAATAAGACGAAATTCAATTGTAATTTTTTCTGTCATTTTCATTTGTTCAATTGTTTGACCATTTGATCGAAACTGCTGCTTTTTCTACAAATTATTTGCTCCCCTCTATTATAACTTACATATGATCATTTCATGTAGACGAAGTTCTTGTATAGATAGATCTCCTTTAGTTCCTATTACCTAAATTGATAACGTAAATATAATATAAAGACACGAATACGTGATACGCGCCTACGGAACTCTAAAACAGAAAAATACTGTCATACGTGGAACGAATTTTGAAACGGTCTAGTATAGTTACTAGTTTATTTTTCAATGGGCGGAGCTTATACCACACCTCTCGTAAGAAACTATGTAGTTAGATTTATGTACCTGCTTGCATTTATATATGTGAGTATAAAAAGGTAAATGTAAGCGATTTTAAATATTGATAGCTATTGATGTATGCAGACTAGTACATAAAGTGTCCTTTATGCGTAGTCTTTTAGATTTAATTTAGAGCGATGGTGTTTTCATTATTTACTCGGTTTATTCGACTCGAGAAGTAACAAAAAAAATAAAAATTTTAACTAGGTACATAAAATTTATAAAAATATCTTAAATATCTCGTAGGCCGCTGTGGAGAGAAATATCATGGCCTCTCCTCTTCTCCTCTTTTCTTTCATATAAAAGAAGTCTAGCCAAAATTGTCAAAGCCAAGCTAAAAAAATAAAAACTTTTCTACTAAATTAATCCTTCGATATTTGAACACATACACCTCCATCACCAATACTTAAAATATTTGGCATCAAAGGATCTGAAACAAAAAAAAATTGTTTACGATAAGTATGAATGTGGAGGGACGAAGAAGTTAAGGAGAGATGTATGGACTGCGTGAAAGAAGGGATAGAAGAAAGAGAGATAAGAAGCAGACGAAAAGGTGGGAAAAGGGCGTCAAGATGATAAGACTTGAAGAGATTATGAGCTTATATTATGAGAGAGTATGCAAACAAAACCTCTGCGATAAATACAGCTCCTTTGGAATCTTCCTGGAAATGAGTTTATTGTGGATGGGTACCAAAATTCGCGAAAATTCAATTTTTATTTAGTTTTTCGCTTATAGTGGGCTAGTTATACATAGCTAGTTATACAGCAGGCTTATGGTCTACATGTTTTAAATAAATATTCTGCTCAACAATACTCATTTAAGTACTTCATATTGGTTCCCGATAGCTCAAAATCTGGGAAACTGCAATAAAATTATCTTTCGGGAACCAATATTAGGTGAGTGGAAATTTTCGAACAAAGTTTTTCATGTACATATTATCATGCCCGCAAAATTAATTGCCATAAACCTACAATGTGTAGTTAGTGTAATATTTGCGAAAAAGTATATAAAATTTGAATTTTGCGGGCTGGTAGGGCCGAAACACCTCTATGGATAAAAATGACAAGATTTGTTATTTTCTTTATTATTGACTTAGTAATAGGTGGTATACTTAATTTTTTTTTTATGCTATACAAGTTAGTACTTGACTGCGATCTCACCTGATGGTAAGTGATGATGCAGTCGAAGATGTTAGCGTACTAACTTGGAAGGGGTAAGTTAAGTCACCCCAACGGTTTCTACACAGCATCATACCGGAACGCTAAATCGCTTGGCGGTACGTCTTTGCTGGTAGGGTGGTAACTAGCCACGCCCAAAGCCTCCCACCAGACCAGACCTGAGCCAATTTAGAAATTATAAAATTCCAAAGTGGCCCGTGGCGGGAATCGAACCCGCGACCTCCCACTCGAATCCGAGCGTGCGTCCCCTGCGCCACGGAGGTCGTCAAATTATTTTTGTCATCGTGCATATAAATATGCAGCAGTTGTTTTGTTTTGAAAATATTTGTAAATTGAGATCGTCGATAATTTCGCCGGCTGGTATTCGAACTGGATACCTCCACGATGTCATCCTTCGAAGGACGAATGCTGTAAAAAGAGCGAGCGCGCTCGGCATCGAACCCCGTACATATTTGACTGCTATGCAATAATTACACTGAATTAGGGTCAACGGGTTTTGATCTTCGAGTATTGTATTTTTTACTAGCTGCAGCACGCGACTTTAAATGACATTTCTCTTTGAATTTTTAGTTTGATTCACATTTTTGTATTGACGTGGCTAGGATATCGTATTTTCTCCTAATAACAGTGTTTTTAGAGCATTGCTATATGAATACCGATTCAGGTATTTGTTACTCCATTGTACCATAATTGCGTTGAAATTTTCATCTCATATAAAAATTTAAATGGAGACTTACGAGTATAACTAAAGGGAAAAATCAATATTCTCAAGTCCAATTTCCGAAAACCGATTTGTGTGCGAAGTCTTAGATAATAATCACTATAAGTTTAATATCGTTATTTATTTTATGATTAGATAATAATATAATATATTTGTGTATAGCTGTCGTCATATTATAATACTCTATAAAGGAGCTTTAGGATTTAGGAACCCCAAATATTTATTGTTGCTCGCAGCAACACCCATCTTAAATTACAGCCTTTCACTAATCACACGAAGAAATTAAGAAAATTTGAGAAAATATTTTTAGAGATAAAAAGCTTCTTATAAGTTTTGGCTTATAATAAAATCTACCTCAATTTAAAATTAGAGTAAAAAAAGTTCCGTTCAAATTATTGTTGATCATCTTTGGCTTCATTTAAGCAAATTGAGAACTAGATTTTCTAAAAGTTGCTTAAGTTAGGTGCTCTTGCAAGTAAGTGGGTAAATGTGACCCGGAATCTGCAGGGCTACTGGGTAACCCAGTGGCAGCCGCGGTCGACACGGACCCTATAAGGGACCAATCAGCGCGATTTACTTAGCACATCCGGCGGACGCGCGAGTTTAGGCCTACGCGGAAGGAATACTGTCACCTGCGACCGCGCAGTACTACTGAATAACGGGGTATTTTAGATTAGCAAGTAGCGGAAGTAAAAATATGGTCAAGTGTGAGTCGGATCGCGCACTGAGGTTTTGTACTATCCAGACATACATTCGCAAAATACAGTATTAAAATAAACGAAACACTTCTGCCCGCCAAATTCAAAAACATATAAAAAATAGCCTACGACCTACTGACGGACCTACAGTAACTTTTCACATTCGTTTTCAAATTAATATATATTTTCTTCAAATATTCATGTACTTTCTTGGAAAACCCCCATGAAACTCAATCCTGGCTACGCCCATGGTTGTATTTATTTTACCCTGGGAGCCCGCTTAAATGTTTATTCTATTTAGTATTTGAAGCGGCAACTGAAATACATCATCTGTAAATATTTCAAGAATCTAACTATCACGGTTCGTGAGATACAGTCTGGTGACGAACGGATAGGTAGTGGAGTTTAGTGGTCCCTAAATAGAAATCTGAATTATGAAATGTCAGACTCTACCGCCACGTTTGGAAAGATGTTCTGCATCGACAAGAAATGTAATCTACTTGTCGAACAAAACTTGCATAAACATGGGAATACTGGTAAGCACTATAATTATAATTTAGGAAAATTGAAATTAATTCAATCAAACAATAAATTGCGGTATCTGTTTGTCGTTGAAGTACGTTAATTGTGGTTATTGGGCGCTATAAATTGAAAGAACTATTCTTTTTCATTGAGTCAGCTTGTAGCTAATTATGATAACCTCCGTTTGAATTTACACAAAAAAAATGTTGCAAACAAAATCTTAAAGCCACGCAAACAACTGGGTGTTGCCAGTATAAATTATTAATATCATATTTCAATGTCAATCACAGTTCATATTCACAGACCGTGTGCGTTACGTGCATTGGGAGCCAATGTGTGGCAGACCATTTATTTATTTTCCCTTCCGGCACCACAGGAAGGACGTGGACAGTTACTTTCGCGCCATTGCATAACAATTGCCGCCATCTTACTGACGGATGCGCGCGAAACTCATGTGTCAAAATCGGACACGCGCGGCATAAAGCATAATCGACCTCCTTTTTGAAATGAATTCTGTATTATCTGTAGCACGCGTCGGTTTATTGTTTTGTGCCGGAAAAGATACGCTACTATATGCATTTGGAATTTTAGATTGGTATTTTTCCTAAGTTCCTATAAGGATATCAGCTAATAAAATAATTACCACCAGGTACCTACCTACTTGGTGTCTTTGTAGAGTAGTCTCTATTAAGCTTGATGAACTTACTTCCATAATTTAATTTCTTACTTCCCCTTACCATTTCTTTCTTTTGAAGTGAAAACAGAAGACACAGGACAACGATGATTTTATTACTATCAACCTCTTAGTCTTCCTGGATGCCTACTATTAATATTTCACCATATAAGTACTATGGATTTACTAGCAATATTTTGACGATTGATATATTATATTGTGAGAACTATTATGAGTTACTCTTAGTATTTCTGTTGACCAAAGACTGGCATTATCGCCTTTACATTCATTAATAAGTAACCTAGATACTACGAGTGCTATAGTTAGTCCACTCTACTTCCTCAAGCAACTAATCCTAGTGTGTTTAGATATACGTTTATAGGTAATCACGCAGGATGTTTCTGTCACACATCCTCACTCGTTAAGGAGCATGCAGTATGAGTTGATTCACTTCCATTGATCAGAGAGGAAACCCCTGTCTCCCAGACACCACGTGCATCTCCATACGCGAGTAGGGCCATAATTTTGGCCCCTATCCATAAGCAATGCTACTCCGTTCACAATGACTTATTTAGCGTACCTACGCGAGGCACTACCGTAACCGGCATACGGTAAAGAGCTAAAGACCCTCTCTTAAAGTACTGGGATACACTTTTTTGGTCCGAACCTCCCCAAAAGGCGCGTTCAGACCGCCGTAATATTACATAACGCTCACAAATGGATAGTGTTTACCTTCCCTTATACGATGGGAGGTTTTTTATCGCTATGGTAATGGGTGAGAAGTGGAAAATCCGTATCTGTTTTGGTGCGGGTCGGTTGCTTTTTTTTTCTTCAGTGAGGAATTTTTTCTGAATAAGGTCTGTTTACTGCGACTCGGTTTGGAATATGTGTGGAGTTTCAATTATTGTCGTTTTGTTCGTGTAAGTAGGTAAGAACAAGTTAACTTGCTCTTAGCTTTGTGACTCAAATTCAGATTCACGAAGTCCTGCATTCGATTCCCGACTTGGGCAAGAATTATTGAAAGAAACGACTCCATAAGCCGCCAGTCTTGCCTGATGTTTGCTCTCTCTCTCTGGTAAAAAGCTAATTATCTCAATTAACTAAACAAATTTTATTGAAGCGTAAGTATCTAGTGTATATTATTATGTAATCCTGTATATTATTATGTAAAAAGTCAAAATGGAAAAATCTCGACCGTTACTAATAAAGTTGCCAGATCAGGTCCAAGTTGCAAAGCTGAAAAGAGCAATGCTAGGCCTGTATTTAGGTACTACACAGGGTCGCCAACATGCAGACCAGGAAGAGAACAGGTGTCAAAGACATCGCTAGAAGAGTTGCACTCTTAGTGTGGAACTGGGCGGGTCACGTGGGTCGTGGGTCGGAGTAGGTGCTACTGGAATGGCAACCACGGCCTTTACTTCACAAAGAAGCATTGGCAGACCACCTGTACGATGGCGAGATGATGTCATTAAAGCAGCGAGAAGTAAGAGGCAGATTAACAACAGAGGCAGATTAAGTTCGAATTGAAAGATTAGTATCACACATACCTTGTCTCAGTATAAGGCCAATTTGGCAGTAGTTAATAACAGCAGATATGGAAAACTGTTTCTCCACAATTTGATTTTACCATGGTGATAGGTATTATAGTTAAGATAAAACTGGTAATGAGATTTTTATATTTTAATCTAAAGTTATCTTTGATGCAAGCTGCACTAAATACACTTGGAAGTTCTGTAACTGAATCTTCAGCAAACAAATCAAAATTTACACAAACAACTTCGTCTCGTAAACTCCGCCTGTACTGGCAAACTTAGAAATTATACCTAAATATGCATGCACTGCTTTTATAATAATGAAAATTGCTACAATTTTTAACATTTCTTGTGTAGGTAGGTACATGTTTGTTATTTGAATTTGTTGTGGGCCTTTTTCATTCCCTGTCTTCTTATGTAATTTTTATTTCGATACGAATTGCATAAGCGATTGTGAACGAGTGGGATTTGTCATTACAATAAACCAATTTTGTATACCAATACCATAATTGTTGATGGATAGTTGTCCTGATAAATAATATTTAAAAAAAGTACAGTTATTATCTAAAAACGTCGATTGTTTTTGTAAGAACCACTAACGTCGAAAAGTAGAAAATGTTATTATAAGCAATAGGTGTGTCAACGACGTATCTGTTCGATAGGTTGATCGCGTGACTTATCGATATGGAATAATATTATACCCTTTCAAACCCCTCCACGCCTCCTCTATAATAGTTTTTTTTAATAATCGAGGTCCTCGGTGCTTGAGCGAGATCGATCGTTATAACTTATAAGCTCTCAAGAGCCGAGGACACTCAAGCCTCTTTGGAGTGTAGAGTGTATGAACTCTGTTGGTGTAATACGTACACTGAAGAGTTACGGAGACTACTACACAATTTTAGTCCTTTTTTTTAATAAATAAGTATTGGAAAACACCACATACATTGCTCAGATCCCATAGTAAGTAGCTTATGCACTTGTGTTATGGAAATCAGAAACAACGAAGGTACCACTACACCCAGACCTGAGACAGTGTAGAAAACTTATTTTTCTACATTGCCCCGACCGGGGATCGAACCCGAAACCTCAAAGATGGCGAGCTAATTAATTATTTCTTGATAAGTTAAAGTTTGGTGTTGACTGCAATCTCATCTGATCATATATAGATCCAGCCAAAGATGTTATCGTACTTACTTGGAAAGGGTTATTATAACCTCCAACGGTTGCTACACAGCATCGCATCGGAATGCTAAATCGCTTGTTGGTACGTCTTTTTCAGAAGGACGGTAACCAGCCCAGACCTAAAATTTATGCGTAGTCACTAGATAACTGATATAAACGTATACATAAATATGTAATGAAAATAAATGCAGTACTGTATAGTAAAACACCCAGACAGTAGAAAATATTCAAGTTCAGCACACAAGTATTTTCCAGTTGTAGGAATCAAACCCATGACCTCCAACGCAGAGGACAAGACCATTTGGTCAGCTTCGCCATTTGTTCGTCAAGATGTGAAGTCCGGTTGCTTCAGCAAACTTTAACAGTCACACAACCGTTAAACATTGTGGCTTCTACACCATTAATTTGTTCTCTACAATTGAAAGCATTTTTATTTCTCTCTCTCTCAACCCCTTTTTATGTCCCACTGCTGGGCACGGGTCTCCTCTCAGACTGAGAGGGGTTTGGCCCACCACGCTGGCCAAGTGCGGGTTGGCGGGCTTTACACACCTTCGAGAACATTTTTGTGAACTCTCAGGCATGCAGGTTTCTTCACGATGTTTTCCTTCACCGTTAAGCAAGTGCTATTTAGTTTCGTAAAAACGCACATAACTCGGAAAAGTCAAAGGTGCGTGCCCAGGATTCGAACCCGCGACCTTCGTATGAGAGGCAGAGGTCAGAACCACTGAGCCATCACTTTATTTTTGAGCATTTTTATAATCTCTACAAAAGCTCAAAAATACATACAAACTTAAATATTTTAACTATTTTTATATATGTTTTAGTGTACAAGTAGCCGAGTAGGTATGCCATTGAAAAGTCCCTCTAACATTTTCCCCAAATAAAAACACAAGTTAGTTGTAATGTAACACAATTAGAGCGGTGGCACCAAAACGCGGCACCAAATACAGCGGCACCAAACGTAATCTACAAACAAACACCGCCCTATTTGGTGTCGCGAATAGGGTATTTGACTCCAATTTTTTTATTACTTTATTATAAAGTAGAATTAAATAATGACGTGCACTGAAAGAACTAATTAAATCGATCAAATAACAAAAAAGTTATAAGCATTTAAAGATTTGTGATTAGACAGAGATAGCAACAGAGACATTGTGACGTCACAACGTACCAATGCCATAGTAGCTTCGTGCGGCTTCATACAAATTTTCGTTTTGCGAGAAAGGGATAGAAGATCCCCCCACTCCAAAGTTTAAACGCCTGTAACTTTGTAAATCTTCGTTGGATTTTAATATTTCTTTCACTGCACGTAATTATTTTTATCCTAGTTTATAATAAAGTAATATTTTATATCAAATTCAAAAGTAGTGTAAGACCCCATTGCTGTACACTAAATACACCGCTAGTAACCTGGGAACAATATGTAACTACGTGTTAAGTGACAATTTTGTCATACAAGGACTTTGTTTTCAATGTTATGTCGGTATCACGCGGCTCCTTTTATTGGTGAACTAGGTTTTGCTCTCGGCTACGCCCGTTAACGGGGTCTTTTCCCTGTTTCTAGCAATTTCTCTTCTTTTCCAACCCGGTTTAAATCATGAATAAGTATATTTTTGCATCGAAAAAAATATATGTTGTAGATACATTCTCTATCGAGTACTCAAAGTTAAAATAAATGCTTAAAGCTAAACTTTTCTCGATCATAAAAAAAAATGAAGAAATATCGATTTTGACTATTTATTCCACTTTGTGCCTAAAGTTTTTAACTAAATTTAAAAATATATATATGAAAATAAAGCTGAGTGAATTTATCAGCGGTTCGTGTAAAAAAAATTTTTTTTTTTAATCAAGCATAGCTCAAGCCTGTTTTTCAACGAATACGGTCACGCGCATCCTCTAGCGGGGGTGCGCCAGTCGTCCGACGGACTCTATCGAGGTAGGACGTACGCCAGTTTTGCCAGGCCACGCTGTCCCGCGGTTAAATCTTCAACTTTATATTTTTTTTTGAAAAATATTATTTGTAGTCACTAAAATTTATAATTAGCTGTAAGTTAATAAGCATAGTTACTTACTTTTAAATAGTTCTTCGAACAGGGGTCTGATTGTCCAAGAAAATGTATTCAACGTTATCGTACTCGTTTGCTAATTCTGCCCACCTATTGGCTGACGTAAATCAGGGAACCAATCAGCGGGCAGAGTTTCTAAATGATTACGATAACGATGAATACGTTACAAGGGGCAGATTTTAGCTTTTTTAATATTATCTCGATTAGAATATACTAATATTTGGATTAGATTTGTTTACAATAGCCATAAATAAATTTTGAACAAGAAAAATAATAATTATTATTATAGGTTTATTTGTAGTAGTAGGTAACAATGTGAACACAGTTTAACAACACACAGTAAGGCGAAGTAGTTGCTGTTTGTGGCTTTAGTGAGACTTGAGCCTCGATACTTATAAACTTCATCAAGTCCATTTCATAACGTTGACGTAAGACAGGTAATCAACTAATCAACCGAGTTATAAACCCATTCATGGTTTTTCACCTGGGTTCTCTAGTTCCCCATCTCTAAACAGGTTTTATTTAGATACATTTTGTAATCCAATGGACAAACCTGATAATTACACATCTATTTATTTATATGGAAAACCTTTTTAAAGAAACTACGAAATAATATTAAAGGATAAGCGTATTTGCTAAGGGATCACACTGTTAATATTATCAATTAGTTATTAGATATTTCATAGCTATTTCACCTAAAATTGTATGGGAAGCATCGGCGGATCCAGGGGGGGGTTGTTTTGTCATGGGGGGTCATATAATATTTAATTGATTTATGGTTGATTCTATTTTATATTTTAGTATCAAACGCATTATTAGGTAACGAAAATATTGAAAATTTGAATTTCACCTCGCCACCGCGACCTTTTAACTGTTGAGCTCCTGATTTCCCAGGAAATTTCCTGATTTATCCACAATTCTCCTTATTTACTGATTTTATTAATTAATCTCAAGTTATATTTGTATCTAAGTGTCCTCCACGGCGAATTTTCACGAAATGACCTTGATTGCACGGACGTATACAAGGTCATTTCAGGTCGCCAATTTGAGCTCGCTTCGCTCGCATATCTAGTTATCAAGATATGTATGCCCCCGAATCTTTATTATGTTGTGACTTTTTCAGTAAAAAAAAAACAGAAAATTTCGCGCTCGCTTCGCTCGCATATCCAGTTATTAGAATATAAAAGTTCGTGTTCGCCTCATTCAGAACTATTTGCAATTTCAAGACGTTATTCCGCCTAAAAATTATTATATTATTTAAATTAAAGACTAAAGATGGACCACACTATTAAAAGAAGTAAAAAAACCTAAAAAATTTGAGCTCGCTTCGCTCGCATATCTGGTTATCAAAATATATATAAAGTTCGCGTTCACTTCATTTGGGCATATTGCGATTTTAAGAAGTTATATGTCGTCTAAAAATGATTATATTATTTTTATTAAAGATGGATCTCACTGTCAAACCATGTTAAATTCAAGACTGTAATAAATAGTGATTTATCCTGCGAAATAGTAAAAAAATTGAGCTCGCTTCGCTCGCTTATCCAGTTGTCAGGATACATAAAGTTTGTTTTCGCTTCATTCAGGACTATTTGCGATTTCAAGACGTTATTTCACCGAAAAATTATTACATTAATTAAATTAAAAATTAAAGATGTATCACATAATAAAACAAAATAAAAAACGTAAAAGATTTGAGCTCCCTTCGCTTGCATATCCAGTTATCTAAATATATAATATAAAGTTCGCGTTCAATTCATTCGGGCATATTTGTGATTTTAAGACGTTACTACGCCTAAAAATGATTATATTATTTTTATTAAAGGCGTATCTCACTGTCAAACCATGTTAAATTTAAGACTGGAATAAATAGTGATTAATCCTGCAAAATCGTAAAAATTTTGAGCTCGCTTCGCTCGCGTTCATTCTAACCTGTTACGAAAAATCAAATCGTGGCTAAGAGCTATAATAGTTAAAAACATCTTAACCATACTAGTTAAGACGTCACCACGTCCGAAAAATGCACCCATTGAAGTAGATGAAGTTATAATGCGTTTCGGAAATAATTTATACAAGTACAACGTGATTCGTGAGTCTGTACTCGTATATAAGTAACGTGTTTACAAGTATCAATTTCAATGTCTTAAAAACTTAAAAGCGCTAAATAATACGTAGACATAACTATATAAGTATGTATAATTTGTTATATTGAAATTGTAAACAACATCCGTCAACTTAAACTAAGTCCTACTGTATGTAATTATACCGTGTTCCGGGACAGCGGATGGGGTCACTGCGCTCAAGCGGCGCTCGATGTCCATTTACTTTCGTACGCGAGAATTTTGGGGGGCGGGAGGTAGCCCGCAAATACCTATAGTTCCGGGAAAACCTAGCCTTAAACTTCGATTTTCCCTTAATTTTGCGGAAATCGTGGATTTCCTAATCCCGTTACTAGGCACTACCACCGCGGAATACATAATAGTACCTTATGATACAGAAGGCTCACTCCAGAGTCCAGAAGATGATTTCAAGAAATAGAAACTGGCGCTGACACAAAAAGTGCAATTCAGTTTGCAATAGCGCAATGGTTCGCCTCCGTTAACAACACGCAACAAACGCAAAGTCATATTTCTACCTCGTAACTTAATCTCATTCGAGGTACTAAGGTTGCCTCGCGATCGGGCGCACGCAGCGCGTGAAATAGACCGTACAAGAACTAACGCGGGCAAAGTAGCCGGCGCACGGCGGCCCTCTGAAATTAATACGTCGAGACGCCTACCTGAAGTGTCGATTACGTGATAAGTGAACCTGGCCTGGTAATGCGTGTGACATGGACCAGCCCAGCTCTCCCCAGAAGCCAAAGGGGCCATCCAGATCACCAAGGGCTTCAAGAAGAGAAGCTGGAAAGCCGAGTTGCGCTTTGGTCGGATACAGCTTTACATTTGAACAGGCTCTGCGTGAGGGTTATCTGTACCGAATATAATATTATAATATAGGTGATACCAAGAATATGAAGGTATTTCTACTTTGTACAATGGGCACTGGGCAGTGTCCCCTAGCTCTCTTTGCTGTAGCTTTAGACTGCAGTAACAAATTAAGTTTTTTCCAAAATTGCAGGACTGTGGATTTTCCATAGTATTTTTTTTTAACCATAATTGAAGACTATTTTATTTTCCGGCTACTTAAGTAACAAAACTAACTCCGAAACAGCTTTAACGATTTTTGACATTTTTTGCGTATGTTCGGTAACTTAGACCTATGTTTAGAACCTATTGCTAATAATATGAGTCCCCTAACTTATTGCGGAGTTCCAGGTCCTCCAGACGAGACTGTCCTTTTACCCAGAAAGCCAATGGGTTCTAAAACAACGCTCACACTAAAACTGATAAATTACAGTTCAGTTCGTGTTACTAAAACCAGTAATTAACACAAAAAATAGACCAATCAAAATGTACTCTTATAAAGCGATCATTAGAGTCATAATTGATAACAATTAAAGGAAAATGTTAACGATTGCGACACGATAGAGTTGTTTTGATACCTGAGCCTTATCTGAACAGATGTTATTGAGCATCTAAAAGGAAACATCTGTTAGTCACCGGACCTTTTTTGAAAATGTCGATAGCACCGTTATTAGTACAAGAGATTGTGAACGAATTATATATAATACTAGTAGGGCGGGTCTTCCCGCCCATAAAAAATACCTTCAAAATCCCCCATACATTTTTCTATTGAATTTTTTACGCCATATTGGATTTTTTCTAGCCATTCAATAGACCTTTTTGTCCTGATCACTTCTTGCCAAGAAGCCATTCTTCCATCTTTCATACTTTCCGAGATACCAAGGAAATTCGTATGGCGGCCATTTTGAATCCGCCATTTTGATTTTTTTTCAGCTCCCTGCGAATTGGATGACGTTTAAAGTGACATTTGGTCGAGCACCCCCCACCTATCTTAGATAGCCTCCCCGTGCTCTTCACCCGTCTTCGAAATCCTCAATCATCAGCTGTCTTATATGGAAAAGGTCATTGAAAAAAAAATTTTTCTTCCATAACTGTTCAGGAGAGATAATCAATGAAACAGTTAGTGAATCGGCATGAGCAGCTGCATATATTGTAATTTAGCTTTTTATGAGTGATTTTGATTTTTTCAAGTTCGAGCTCTCTTTACGTGCATATTCATACAATTTTACAGTAGTTTTTCGGTAATTTCATAATAGGCTTAGGCATCATAAACTGATGTTTTCTAGATGCGAATGACATCTAGCTAAGCTTAGTGTTAGGTATTTATTAGCTTAAAATGTTAAAGCAATAAATGGATTTGTAAAAATTTGTGAAGTAGTTCCTTAAAATTAGCTACATCATAATTTTTGAAGAATCCTTCAAGCAATTTGTTGGTCAACTCTGGGATCATAAAACAAATCTCTCTAGTACCGTTAGAAGACTATTTTTCTTAAACCACGTGAAATCGTAACGGACCAAAGAAGGGTTGCACATACTTGGCAGTTTGTGCCAAATATATTGTGCTGTTCTGAATGGTGGCGAACAAAAATGTATTAATTTATTGGTGTTGGTCAATTTTGGTGTTTTATTGCCATGTTAATTGCTGAATTATAAGTTGTTTGGGCAATATCTTTATGAATCGGCAAAGCCTACGACCATTTTGCGAGTAGGTGTCGCTTATTAAGTCGTTGAAGAGGTCTTTATCAAAGAAAAGCTCCATAAAATGATATTGATTGTGTAGGTAGGTATGCCTAATTACACTCTCTACTTTTGAATGTTTTTTTACAACACCAATAGTAAATTGTTAAATAATAATCATTTAATGTAGCTGAAGTCAAATAAATTAATTATACTGAATCTTTACTTTAATAATTTTGTCCAGTAGTTGGACAAAATTATTATTATTTAAGATTGATAAGACTGGTCTCTTATTCAGGTGTCCGATATTCGAATTTCAGACAGATACCTTCCAGACTTTTGAAAATCTTATACCTAATATGAGTATTGAGCACCTATCTCATCTGTCAAATAAGACCAGCATAAACTGAACAGGGGTCACATGATTAATGCTTGATGAACTTGGGCCTAAGAAAAATATTTCTGTAAGTATGTCATAATTTTCTTAAAGGTGTATTATATTATAGTCTCCCCATTTCGTGTCCTATACTATTGGATATTTTTATATAAGTATTACACTATAAAAGGTTTGTAAAGCCTGCACATACGCACTCGGCCAATTTATTTCGAACAAGATGTAGGTATCGATATTACAGCTTATAGGTAATACCTAGATAATTCTGAGATGATACTTGTGCGCAATACTATAAATGTAAATATAACGCAGGTACCTACCGAAGGTGATAAAAACGCTAGGTGATAAAAGGAAGTCAAATGATCTTTGTCAATTATTCGCTATTGTTACATTCTCGAATCTCGATGTTACACCTAACAACGCCTTTTACAGACGCCTCTAACTGGTCAAAATTAGTAGCACTGTTGAACTTGGTTACAAAAAAAACAATACGAAACCTTCATACATCATGGGGAAGAAATACTTACGCAATAGGTATTTAATGTACCTACCTATAGAATTAAGTTATGATTATGCTCCTTGTTATTTTTAAGTAAATAAAGTAATTATAGTGACAAGAATATGTAATGACTAGCTGTTGCCCGCGGCTCCGCCCGCGTGCAGTTCGTTTTTTTTACAAAAATGTTTCCCGTGGAATTTCTTAATTTTTCCCAAGATAAATGAGTGGTCCCTGGGTTCGATGGACCCGTAAAGGAGTCTTCTTCCAATCTCTCCTGTCAACGTGCTATCTTCTTTCACACAATTTACCTATATCTTCTTTGGTTTTCCTCTACTTATAACACTCTGTCGAAATCGCTTATGTTACTCAATTCGCATGGAGTAAGACAGAGTGGGGCGTGTCATCGTGGATTGTAATATCTATACTAACCAAACTTATCTTATTCTGAGATGATACCAACGCCCAGATATTGTAATTAAGCATTCTGATGCGCTGCTGTGTACGTATCAACCAGTTCCTGCTACGTACGGGTTATCTTGTATAGTTATACCTAGTTGCACGATCAAAAGGACGATTTAAACTGTCGATATTTCAATCCCGTTTTGATTGTGCTACGTAGATAAGTAGCTATAGGTTTTTTTAAACATCCCACTGGTTCTCTCAAATTTTTCAGGATGAAAAGTATCTTAAATGTTGACCGGGCATATATATAAAGTAGGATCATAAAATTTCATTTAAATCCGTTACTTGAAAGACGCCTGCTTTTCCTGTTTTTGTAATGTTTTCTTTCCCGCGGAAACTCGATTGGATTAATAAGTTTTACTATATATATATTTTTTTAAAGAGGCAACATAAGGTATCAGCATAACAAATTTTACTAAATTAAGTTCATTAGTTGTTGTTTACAAAGCTGTTAAATTAATTGCAGTTTTTTAACTATCCCACGGGAACTCTTTATTTTACCGGGATGAAAAGTATCCTATATGTTGACCAGGGACATAAGCTACCACTACACAAAATTTCATTGGAATCGGTCCAGCCGTTCCAAAGATTAGCCCGTACAAACAGACAGACAAACAGACAAACAGATAAACAGACAAACAGATAAACAGACAAACAGAGAAACAAAAAATTTGAAAAAAATTTAAATTAATTCTATTTCACTTCTTACATCCCCCTGACTCCGTTTTTAGCATTTTTTTTATTTGTACAGAAATTCGACCTCTACAGATTTATTATATGTATTGATTTATTATGTAAAAATACTTAGGTCTCTAGTTTTCAACCGACTTCATAAAGGGAGGTTCTTAATTCGACTGTACATATAGTTATTTTTGTTATCTCATAAGTTTTGACTGGGTGAATCGATCAATTTTGATAATTCTTTTTTTTATTAGAAAGCTGACGCTTCCCGTGTGGTCCTATTTCAATTTAGTCCAGTTCTGATAATGGTATCCACGAGAAAACCATATAAGTCTGAAATTTTTTATTGGAAAGGAATTTTTTTAAATTGGATTTATTCAATAGTAGTTTGATGAGAGTTGAAGTCAGCATTTAAAAATATCAGGAATATCTACTTGGGTAACCTATGCCGCAGTCGACGCGTGGCTGGATTTCAGGAAGTCCTGGATTTAATTCTCAGCACAGAGTACCTAGGTAAGGATATTATTAGTAATACATATTTAAAAAGGCTGAAATATTGGGTATACTAAAGGTTTGGTCTGACAGGAGGCTTCTGTTGCTACTGGTTACCACTGTACCAGCAAAGCGAATGAGTGTTTCAATGTGAAGCTGTTTATTCCATTTCAGTATTTTGCGTTTCAGTAGGTACCTACAGGTACAAGTCGGTATCCAGATATGACTTCATACAAATATTTTTTCGTGGTTGACGTCTGTTACAATAGGGTATTTGACTCCAATTTTTTTATTACTTTATTATAAAGTAGAATTAAAATAATGACGTGCACTGAAAGAACTAATTAAATCGATCAAATAACAAAAAAGTTATAAGCATTTAAAGATTTGTGATTAGACAGAGATAGCAACATGAAATTGTGACGTCACACCTTACCAATGCCATAGTAGCTTCGTGCGGCTTCATACAAATTTTCGTTTTGCGAGAAAGGGATAGAAGATCCCCCCACTCCAAAGTTTAAACGCCTGTAACTTTGTAAATCTTCGTTGGATTTTAATATTTCTTTCACTGCACGTTATTATTTTTATCCTAGTTTATAATAAAGTAATATTTTTTATCAAATTCAAAAGTAGTGTAAGACCCCATTGTTTATTGCAGTTTTAAAACCTTTTTATATTTTAGATTTTTTGAATGAAATAAGTAAGAATAAAATAAAAATTATTGTTCAAAACCTGCGTAGGTGGGGACTACGTACCACGCTTTCTGTAAAAGGCAAATTTCGGGTTCATCGAAAACGCAAACATGGGGTCAATGAACGATTAACGGTGTACGGGGCAATAGTGAAATAAAAACACTAAATTTATTGGAAAAACATATTCGGAAATGACCAAAAAGCTGGGTAGGTTTGTGACTAAGCAAAGACTTGTTAAGTGGGTTAACATCACCAACATGGATTTTCTAGTTTTAAATGATATTACACATATACCCACTTAAACTAATTTTAACGGTGGAAAACACTTTAAATAGTAATAACATTGAAACCTATAAAAAATTAAAAATATAGATAGGTAGGTAATTGAGAAAATGATACCTAACCTAATTAATTATTGTTATTAAATCAGAATACTAGATTAGTCTGAAGCCAACACATAAATTTTGCAGCCTAAACTTCTAATTGAATAATTTACTATTTTTTATTTAAGTATTTAATGAATAAATTTATTTAAGGACAATGACCATGGATGTATGGATTTCCGTATCAAGCTGGATCAAACCTAAACTTTATTTATTATAGACTACGGTCTCCACATTAACTCCTACAATTATTACTTTTTTAATTAATATCCGGATTCTAAACTTATTGGCAAACAAACAGTAGTTCAAAACAGAAGTTCAGTAGTAACTTCTTAGTAAAATCAGTATGACACGAAATGTGCATCAAACTCAAAATATCTTTGTTTCACATAGGCCTAACAAATCTCTTGCAAATTTTCGGTATGATATTTGTTATTTGATATTTGTTCGAAAAGAAAGTAAGTTTTTGTATGGAAAATTAAATTTCGGATATGAAAAGCAAATTCTTAGTGCCAATGGTTCTTAAAAAACTCTTTTTTTATTTTCCTAGACTATTTTGGTTTTGGTTCATGAGAAAACTTGATACCACCTTTGGTCATTCTCTTTTAGCAAAATGCTGAAAATACAACCAGTAGCGACATCTATAGTGATTTTGTATAAATATACAGGAAAATCAATTCAGCCGTGATGGTTCTGCAACCAGTCGACACGTAACGACTTGTTGTAATGGTATACCACAAGATGGCGTTTTAGGTTTCATCTGTCGCCATTTTAAAATAAAGGAGAATGCCAGAAAATGGGCTAGATTTGCGTCAATCTGCGTCTCAAGCAAGTAAGCATGAAGAATCTTCTTTCAAATTTTAATATTGCATATATTTATGTTAGTGAAATGTGAAAAGGGGTTCAAAAGTATTATAAAAAAAAGTAATTAAACGTGTGTATCTCTATTCTCTACAATATTTAAGAACAAAAATGCACGGGAATTTATATATGAAATTAGCGATTCACAAGCTTCGATCGATCGTAGATACTACCTTCATAAAGTTGCAACATACGGGTCCAATTTCTACCATTTTGATACGGAACTCTAAAATGTACAAAGAAGTATCAGTACCGCTTAAATCGCTTTGCAATAAAATGATAGTGATAAATATCCGACAATACAACGAATAGAAGTACATAGATCTAGTGCGGTTTTATTATATTGAGTGGGTAGGTACCTACAATTCGAACAGACAGGTGGTTATTATTAATGTTTATTCCTCGGAAGCCAATCATTTTAATGGAGAAAACTCATTGTTATAACATCGATAGCACATTTAGGACATGTCTCATTGTGTACGGATTCTAAGACTTACTATAATCCCTAGGTATATATTATTAGAACCCTAATAGGTACATCATAGGTCACTGACTTAGGTCTGCATGCTTATTTTTCACATTTTAAGTTAGTACCTACCAGTATCTACTACCTACTTGATAATGCAGCCGAAGATGTTACAGTTATAACACTAATTTGGAAGGGGTCAGTCACCCCCCTGATAGTTACTACACAGCATCGCACCGGAACGCTTCATATATAATTTAGAAATTATTTATAATTTACCTGATATGGCTGTAAAAATTTAAACTACAGAATCTGCCAACAAATAAAATATTGGGTCCTTAGCTCTATGTTAAATCCAAATTCATGATCGAAACTATAGGTAGAGTCAGTTTCAAAAGTCGATATAGAATTTGCAAACAAGATCTATTGCATGTACCTATGTATTACATAGAAATACTTAGAACCTAATGCTAATTGTCTTAAAAGGTGGTATTTAACAGTTTATGGAACTTTGAACACTTTAAATATGTATTTTTGGAGCTGACTGTACGTAAACTGAAAAGTCGTATGGAAAGTTATCCGTAGAGTGGAAAGAAAAGGTATATGTAAAGTACCGCTTATCTCATTGGAAAGTCTGGCAGACAGCGATGTGCGAGCACTATGTCTCCATTGCCTACACCTCTTTCGAGCGCGAAAATTCTATTTAGTTTTTCGCTAATTGTGGGCTGATTATACATCGTAAGCTACATCTTTTTAATATAAACTCTGCTCAACAATACTCGTTCACTTCACATTGGTTCCCGATAGCTCGAAATCTGGGTAACTGCAAAAAATTATCTTTCGTGAACCAATATGAGGTGTCGGGTGAGTGGGAATTTTCAAACAGTTTCAATAAGTACTTTTAAAAACATGTAGATGTATAAATATTATGCACGAAAAATTCCTTGCCGTAAACCTACAATAAGTACGTAGTTTTAGTGTAATATTTGCGAAAAAGTAAGTATAATTTGAATTTCGCGGATTGTTAGAGACAAAATACATACAAATAGTTTCAAATAAATGCATACAAGTAGTTTCGAGTAACAACAATTAAAAAATCGATGTATGGACACAACACGCACATCCCACCCCGTTGAACCATCCTACCTCCTCCAACCTTTTAGGGGGTCAAGCGTGTTAGGGGTAAGGGGTTATAGGGGGCTTGCATTATGTAGCGGCAATCAGGTAGGTGTTTAATAGTGATTGTCCGACTTGTGGTGGCATAGAGAAATGAATAGAGGTGATCATTTTTATTTAAATACTAGCTGTTGCCCGCGGCTCCGCCCGCGTGAATTACGATTTTTTTACATATACCGTGGAATTCCTTGATTTTTCGCGGGATTCTGGTTATACAGAAACCTGTTCTTACTTCGCACGGGTTATCTTGCGGTGATTTCGAAAACTCCTTTTTCTTAAGGGCGATGGGTACCATCCGGGCGCGAAAATTCAAATTTTGTTTAGTTTTTCGCTCATAGTGGGCTAAGTAATTATACATCGAAGGCTAATGACAATGAGTTTTGCGGGCACAACATTTATTCATCTACATGTTTTAATATAAACTCTGGTCAGCAATACTCATTTACATCATATTGGTTCCCGATAGCTCGAAATCTGGGAAACTGCAAAAAATATCTTTCGGGAACCAATATGAGATGAGTGGGAACTTTAGAGCAAAGTTTATATTAAAAACATGTAGATGCATAAAAAGTAGGCCCGCAAAATGCTTACACACAATCTACAATGTGTAGTTAGTCTAATATTTGCGAAAAACTAAATAAAATTTGAATTTCGCGGGCTGGTAGGGCCGAAACACCTTAATCATAATATAAAGTTTCATTAATACGTAGTTGAAAGATCAAAAGGACGATTTTTACTGTCGATATTTCGACCCAGTGGCACAGGTCGTGGTCACTACGTGACCACGACTTGTACCAATGTATCGAAATATCGCCAGTTAAAATCGTCCTTTTCAATGTGATTTTTATTCTGAAACCACGAAATATGTCAAAAATCATTAAATCATGTGAAAATTTGTACTGGTGGTAGAGCTCTTCTTTCAGGGTTCGGCCGGGTAGGTACCATTGGGATAAAATACTCTACTAACAATATTCCCCAGCCCAACATAAGAGTCATATAAAAAACCTTTGCTTCATCTCAATACCTACAATCCAAAATATCCGAATGGGCAATGGCTATATATTTCTTTACGTATAAAAATACTTATGACAGTCAGTCGGTTAGGATCGATAAGACCTAAGAGTTAAAAATATTTGTGAACCATTATTTTAACCTTTCCATATTGCGGATGATAAAAAAAGACGCGGCACTCCGGGAATGTCGACAGAAGTGAAAACTTTAATCTGTTCATGACTTAACAGTGCCATCTTAATATAAAGTCATGAAACAGTAAGTTAAATGACAGTTAATTATTATTTAAAAATTCGGTAGTACCTATCTCAGAGTTTTACAATCAAGTTCCACATAAATTGTAGAGATGGCGCTAAACGGTATAACGTAGCGAGTTTCATGATTTTTGTTCACCCTAAAAGTGAAAAATCTTAAACCATACAAAATCTTCTGCTAAGCCTATTTATTTACGGCTGTAAGGGATGTCCCGTCTAACTTTAGCTCGACGCCTTCTTTAGCCCTAGGTTCTTTGTCCATTCCGAGTTTCAAGTCACCTACTTGAACTTATCATACTTACTTGATTATAATTTCTGAACTACAAAAGTGATGATGATAAAATTTGTATGGAATAATCTTTAAAGAACCTCCTTTCTAACAAAGAAAGAATGAATGAAATCGGACAACGCGTTAATGAATTATAACTAAATACACATTTTGACTTTGATGCCGTCTTCCAGGGAAACCATGATGAATTTCGGGACAAAAAGTATCCTATGTCCTACCTCGGGGTATGAACTATAATCATGTCAAGTTTCATTTAAATCCATCCAGCGGATTTGCCGTGATGCGCGGTCGTGAAACAGACAGACAGACAGACAGACAGACAGACAGACAGACAGACAGACAAAAATGAAACAAATTACAGTTTTGGCTTCAGTATCGACTAAATAGTGTCCTCCAACAAAAATTTTCAAAATATCTTAAATGTACAGAATTCGACCCTTTACAGTTTTATTATAAGTATAGACTAGCGGACCCGACAGACTTCGTCCTGTCAAAAAGATTTCTAGTGTAGTTTTTTGCTCCTACCTATTTTATAGTCGGGGCAAAAAAGTATCCGGAACAGAACCGCCGCCCTGCTGATAGGTGTTTTGATAATTTTGATAATTTGCAAATAAAAATAAAATATTTGCAAATTGACTCTTTGACGTTAGGAACACACCTATATTGCATAGACAACAGTGAGTGCTTGTAATTTAATATGAACTTTATTTAATAGCAATAAAGCTCAAATTGACTCTACGTTTTAGTTAGAAAACGTTTGTATGGGAAAAAGGAAAGGGCTGTTTTTAGGGTTTTTTCGGCCATTATTCAAATTTTTCTCAACGTAAAAATCATCCCTGAACTTCAACAAACTTCTAGAACCAAGGCTGAAAGTGAAGAAAGAGAGAGTGAAGAAAGAGTGAAGAATAAAAAGTCATAGTTTAGTCGACCGACCCTGTTGTATGTGTCGGCGGTCGTGGGTTCGAATCCCACACGGAAAATGTTTGTGTGACGAGCATGAATGTTTTTTCTTGTAAAATATATAATATTATATTACGTAAGTACATATTTTATTTATCAGTTATCTAGTACCCATAATACAAGCTTATATCGCTTACTTTGAGGCTAGATTACGATATTTATTTCTTTATTTATTATATTTATAAGTTGTTTGTGTTAAAAATATATGACTTTTTTCAAGTTTTCGTATTTATTACCTATGCTGTACTCCTTTTACTAAAGATTTTCAAGATTTGTCATTTTCTCTAAACTAAAGCGAACATAGCGATTTTCATACTTATAAGGAAACTTTATAAAGAATTTCAATCCGGAATATCGCCGTCTCAGTAATGAATTGGCTGGAAGTCGCTACGGAGACGGGAAATTGGAAGATTTTCTCAGTGAAAAAGTTTTCTTCTAAAGAAAATTTTATTTAGAGTACAGAATATGTTAGAGTTTCGATAAGATATTTTCGTTCAACTTTGCTTTCACTTAGTTTCTAAAGACAATAATATTACAGAAAAAAAACTTTTTTTAATATTATTAAAGGGAGTTTATAACGATTTTTTTCTACAACTGCTTATGTTCGTATTATCTGCTTTTATTCCCCAGTCATTCAAATGCATACGTTGAGCAATTTAAACATTATAATATCATTTAGCACATTCATTTTTATTATTTTTAAATATCGAAAACTCTCCTTTGACCACAAATCAAAGTTTCATAAAAAACGTTTTAAGTAAATACCTTTATACCTACTTAATAAATTGAACTGGGTGAGTGACAGCGACAGGAGTACCCGAAGCTGTCGTAAGCAGCTCCGGGTTCCCTCTCACCGCACTGCCGCTTTCAGAGGCTCTTTTACATACTCCGCCACAAAATGTTGGAACAATATTCCACCTCCAATTAAAACCACAAAAAGTAAGTTGGGCTTTAAAAAAAGGCTCAAGCAATTCCTCCTTACTAAGCAGCTTGAATTTCAAGATCATGTGGCGGAGTTTTCGTTTCTTTAGTGGAATGTATATATAACACATTAGTATATATAACACATTATTATTATACTCTTTTCTTATCATATTATTATTATTACTTTGCTATTATTATATTATTGAAATGCCTTTACTTACTCTTTTTCACTGTTTTAATTTTTATACCTACTTTAATTTATTTGTTTTAATTTTTTCCTGCGCGTTTTTGTGTACACGATCTTTAGTTCGTGGCGTCACCCTGTCAAGGGCTCCAACTGAAAATCAGCGCTGTGTGCTCTCATGCTTGCATGGGGCGCGCAGCACTATGCTGAGTTGGGGCCCATTTCTGGGTTGTGCCACACATGACAAGCGGTGTCTGGTGCTTCCGTCACTTGAGCAACAGTCTAGTATTTGTTGCCCAGGTGGTGGAAGCTTCAGACAACGTTTTAGTACATGAGTGTGTACTTTTGTTTTATGTGTGGCATAATGTGTGGAAATAAACATATTTTTCTTTCTTTCTTTTCTTTCTTTAAATGTGCAAACAAAAAAAATAAAAGCTTTAATGGCTTAGTTTAGTTAATATAAAGACAATAAGTATGTACACTATGTATGACAATAAGTAGTACCTATAAAGGATCATTGTGCCTTTATTTCTTAAAAAGCCAATGGTTTAATTTAGTTAAAAATAATTGTTCAATAATAGTAAAAAAAACTTCTATACATTTTTGGATCACCTCCACCGCTAAAAAAATTAAAACATGTTCTATACTTTGCAAAAAAGTAATGCTCATTAATAAAATGTTCTTGAAGTATTTTGGGTCGACTCCACCATCATAATATATTATAGATAAATAAAATATTATATTAAATAAAATAAATAAATAAATATTATAGTGAACAACATCACATACATTGCTCCGATCCCTTAGTAAGTAGCTTATGCACTTGTGTTAAGGAAATCAGAAACAACGAAGGTACCACAACACCCAGACCCGAGACAATGTAGAAAACTTATTTTTCTACATTGCCCCGACCGGGGATCGAACCCGGGACTTCAGAGATGTCGGCGCCTTGAAAACCGGCATGCTAACCACTCAACCACGGAGGTCGTCAAACCATTAAAATAATAAAAACATATTCTGTAATTTTTTGGTTCGACTCCACGGGTCCCCTGTGAATTCATCACCACATAGCTGCGGGGTGTCGTATATCGCGACCTGTAATTTCAGTGTAAGCATTGTTAATCCTGAATCGAGCACGACGACCATCGCTTGATACTTGAATTTTTAATTATTTAGTTATAACAATAAAGATATTATACTTACTTAAATTAAAAATTAAAACTAGCTATAAATTAAAAACTACGTATAAAACTAAATATATTCAATTTAAAAACTTAAATTTTTTTATTAAAAGGAGTCCCTGTAGGCAAGGTTCAGAAGATACTGTGAATAAAAAGTGTCTTATTTGGCTGGTGATCTGCTGATGCCTTATGAGAGGTCTTTGTGTGACCATCTCTTGAATCAATCCATTTTTAAATGATGTAGGCATAATAACTTCCTGTAGTTCTGACTTTCGAATCCTTAGCTTTGAAAAAGTAAACAATAGGAAATGTTGCTTGGCATAATATCGTTTGATAAGTGATCTCAATCTACGGTATATGAGGCTTTAGAGTAAGTTTTTGTTTTAGACTTAAGGGGCCTGTGAACTACGATGTCTCCGTTAATGCAAAATATCAAATCATTTGTAATTCGTGAATATTTCGATCATGTTGTGGTATTATTCGGATTCATATAGTAATAATCTATGCTCCTGGCCATATTTGATTCGGAAATATTTCTTTAAGATATAATAATATTGATCAAAATTTTTATAACTTTGGTTGAGGTCCGTAATACTCGTACCAAAAAGTATGAATGAAAACTTGTAACTTTCTTTATTAACTGGTGTTTTTCTTTAGCTGGACAATAAACTAATGCGACGTGAGATAGTGTTGTTTTTATTACAAAATAAATAAGCAGAAAACATGTCCTCTTTGACATAAAAATAAGCAAAACTAAATTCGTTTACAATTTCGTTTAACAACAGTATTTCGGAACCAGATATGGCCAGGAGCATAGATTATTACTAACCCGAATAACACCACAACATGATCGAAATATACACGAATTACAAATGATTTTGGTATTACGTTTGTATCGGAGACATCGTGGGTCAGTAGACTCTTAATTCGCATATCAAACCGTTTCAACCGCAGTACATTTCAATGAGGCATGCCTGAAAGTGTATGGTGAAAATAAAAACCTATATTAATCGAAGGATAGTAGCGTCGCCGAAGCGGCCGCGACCGCACGGGTCACTGCTTCGACTCCCCGCCGTGGCACTGTGATATAATTAAAAGAAAACATCATAGAAATGACTGCGTTAAAGTAGTGTTTAACTTTCGACAATCATTAAAGTAATTGCATTTTGCATTATAATAATTGCTTAGGTCATAAGGAATACATATATGTGTCACAGGTTGGCATAAGTATTTAGTTAAGACGTCGGTCTTCGATTCGTGAGTACGGGATTCCCCTGAAACGCAATACGCACCTGATTGCGATTGATGATGATGATTGATTGATGATTTTCAAAAGTTATCATGACATCATATAGGATCCAGCAAAGATGATTAACGGCGTAGAAGCCGTATTTAAGCGATCTTTAGTGAAGTTTAGTTTAAAAATTATAAAGACAATTACCAACTTTTAAATTTACACGTCATGTATTTTGTGTTTTTAATCTAAAATCGTTGAGAAGCAGAAACACGATTAGATAAAATTTTCTCGATAGAAAGTTTTTCCAAAAGTTGCTCCAAAATCTCAGTTTTTCTTCTTTTTTTCCGAAACTACAATGGATGTAGTTGTAATTTTTGTTTTAATGTGTCGGTAATAATAACATCTAAAAACGTTGAGAAACAGATTTTTAATAGCTTAGTTTTAGAGAAATTAGGTAAAAGGTCGTTTTTCTGTTATATTCTTCCGCGACGCTGCATGTCGCACCCATCAACGTATTCCTGACAGTGACAAAGACAAAAATAAATTCAATAAATCCCCTTAATCTCTGCCGTGATTTGCCAGCGCGGGACGTATTATAGTGCACATACAGGAGCACTCTCTATTTCCCTCTTTCATAATCATATGGGAAGGACCGCAGACAGCGTGCTCTCTGAGGCACAGAGTTGAAACACCGTCAATTTATTGCAGGATAGGTTATGGCCAACCCCACCACATCCACATCAGCTGTCAATCTGCTATCCACACTGAAAAAAATGTCTAGTACATGAAACTAGAATCTCGTTATCTCTATGATATTGTCTAGTTCTATTTATGACGACAAAACACTTTGTTGACATAACAATCTATAGTTAAATCATAACTGTAAATATAAAAAAACGTATTGTTATGTGTACAATGTCTATATTTCATATAATATATATATTTTCCTCTTTTAAACACAATTTTATGTATAATATTTATTTGTAATTTTTTGTAGAAAACAGGCCGTACCAATTGACGATGTCTCAAACTATTCATACCCCGTTAAAAAAGCTTCCTTTGTCCTTACAAACATCCTTTGTTAAACTGAAGGCATAAAATTGTAATATTATCGACTCCTATAAACAAGTTGAATGTATCACAGAATTTCGGAAAAATATTTTGAGAAAGTCACTATTTCTTGCAACGTGAATCGCATAGGAAATTAAATTTTCATAGATACTGGAAGGTACTATTAAGTATTCCGTGCCATAGGTATAAATAACTTACGCCATTTTCATATCTGGTACCTACCTACCAACCAATTATTATTTATATTTATTATTTACTTTGTATAACAATTTATTATTTGCCAAGACTGTTACAAATTGATGTTGGAGTAATAAGTGACCTTCATCATCATAAGTCTATCCAACAGCTCATTTAAAAGAAGAGACGGGTAGAGAGATCTTCTACACAGACTGTTATAAGTTATAGAAGACTTAAATCTATACTGAGTTACCTAATTACTTAATTTATTATCAGATGTCAGCAATGATGGCAAGGACCGACGACTTAACCTACTTTCCGAGGCACGGATAAATAAAAGAGGTCGAATACGAGCTTTAAACACTTGAAACCAAAAGTCGGTCAATTGAATACAAGCCATTCTATCTATTTCTAGTATGTCGAAAGATATTTTAAGTTGCGTTATTAAGTTAAATAAAAATAAAAGCAACCCCTCATAAAATATAGGAAGCTATTTACTATATTATTTGCTAGTAAAGGTAGGTGTTCCGTGGTAAAACATAAATAAGAAACATAGAGTCGATAAATCGATAAAAAACAATAGTGATAGAAAGTAAGCAAAATGGTCGAATAAACAATTTATTAAGGACATCTGTTCAATTTCATTAGAGACAGAAAGTGGTAAAAATAAAATCAAGTTAATATTAGTGACGTGAAGTGATCGGGATGGGTTGTGGTTCTTCCGGGCATGTGGTAGCGCCGGAGAATGGCCACAGAGCAGCCAATGGCACGGGGAAGAAGGCGAATGGCAGCGAGGCGAATGGTGCCAACGGAACAAATGGCCATCATCATAACGACGACTTGCCGACTGTGGTGCTGCCTGAAACGCCTGCTAAGCCTAGACCGCGTAAGTATACCTGCTACATTTAGGTAGTTCTTGAGCTGAGTGTTACTAGGTGCGTTCAATTTTCCTATTTACACTTTACGCAATTTCTAACGAAAGATTTTTCTTTCACATTTCTGATACGAACCGCTAAGGTGTGGAACACGTCCAGTTTTCGTGTTCCCAATCAAGTTTAATCTGGGTGCCTTCACGAGAAGAGTGAATAGGTAAAAGCGCTCAACCCGAGACTTCATCATTGCTTTCCATCAGGCATGATTGCAGTCAAATCTACCAATATAATAAAAAATTGAGACATGCGCCCGGATATCTCGTATCTTTGTTTCCTCACGAAATTTTTCATCACCGTTAAGCAATTAGTGATTTATTGACAAACACACTGAAGCGTGTTTAACCTCCGAAAAGCTCACGGAAGACATGCATGTTTGAGATACACACCCTGATGAATAGGAGGTTAATATTTGAACTAATGGATATTGAATGGAAGCAGGCGTTATTTTGCGGAAATCCATAAACTACACACAGGACAGATTAATTTGTTTTGCTATAATCCGCTACTTGAAAAGATTCTGTATGATACAATATGCAGGAACACTAGAAGTGTTAAAAAATTGTGTGTGGTGTTTCATGTGGGTAGGTTCCTGCATTGAACCATACAGAATCTTTTCAAGTAGCGAATTATAGCATAACAAATTAATCTGTCCTGAACCAATGGACTCTAACTGTGTCAATTAAGTATGTTGCTAGCTTGTAACTGAATCATAATCGTCATGTTTTTGTTCAGCGATTGCGTATGAAATACCGATAGAAGAGTTTGACAACAGCAAAAAGGCCACAACTCCGCCGCCTCACCTGCAGAGACTCCTGAACCCTCCGGCTGCAGACATCAAGCTACCAGACATCAAAGAGAAGTTGGCGGAGGCTGAACAAAGGAGGCTGCAGGTAAGCTCTTTCTTAATATGTGTTCCTGGTACAGAGTTTTCTTGTTGAAGAAGTGGAGATTGCATGATTGCATTTTTACAAAAGATTGATGAAATAAGCCAACGTTCACCTGGTGTTAAGTGATACGACTGCCTATGTCAGATGCACTACGTTCCATGGCTTTGCGTTTCTAAAACGCGTCGTAAAATAGTGCTATACTTTTCCAAATGCTCCCCATGCATAAAATTCGAAGATTTTGCAGGACAGAATTAGAACTGACGCACAGCACTGTGCCCTCCATCCTGAGATTTTCGTTCATTTCAGCCGACGGACGTTCATTGCTGGACAAAGGCCTCCTGCAATGATTTCCAGCCCACACGGTCACGCGCTCACGGTCCAGCGCCTCGCGGGAAGGCGAAGACTCTTTTAATGTTGTCAGTCCATCTGGTTGGAGGCCTGCCAACACTGCGCTTTAACGTACGGGGTCACCATTCCAGCATTTTGGGTCCCCAACGTCCATCGGTTCTACGAGCTATGCGCCACTTCAGCTTCGCGATACGTTGAGCGACGTCGGTAACTCTGGTTCGTCTACGGATCTACTCATATCTGATTAGATCCCGCAGAGAAACTCCGAGCATAGGTCTTTCCATCCTGAGACGTAGTCCTAAAATCTCATTTGGCCCATTTCAAGGAAAAATAACTGACACCACAAGAATGTGTGGTCTATTGAAATGGTTTCTTGAGAGGTAAAAATAGAGTAACAACTCCATCTTCCAGTTACTTACGGTTTATTTCACAATAAGAGCTTATGGATTATAGCTCAATGATTATATAATTATACGTAAGATTCTCTTTCTATGTTGTTTTTATTTATAGATCTTGCAGCAGAGGGCAGCGTCAGCACAAAAAAGGGCTCAAAGAATGGCAAAATCCTATAATGAAACTGCGAATGCCGATAATGTAAGTCTAACCATACTTTTACTTTGCGAATGGAAGTCTACTACTGATTCAAAATAACAAACAATGACCATTTTTTAATCATTCGCACTTAGTTATTCCCTGAAAAGTTGTCAGTAGAAAGGAGAGGATGGCAAAGTGTGTAAAAAAAAACTTGCAAATGCCTCTACTCTTTTAAGCCTTGATCAGTTTAAAAAAAAATCATGAAATAAATTAGATGAATTACATTCATTTAAAAATTAAATTATCTGGCTGTGCAAAGGATCGGACCGGAACGCTCCATTGCTTGACAATAACGCCTTTGCTGGGTAGACAACTGGCCGCGGATGAAGCCTTTCATCAGACAGGATCTGAATCAATTCAGGAACCTTACATTCTCGTATTTGAACCCCGACTTCCGCTATCTAGTTTTTTTTTTTATTATTATTATAGATAGGCTTGCGCTTGACTAAAATCATATCTAATGGACAGAAATGATGAGGCCTAGGATGGAGCGCGCTTGCCTAGAAAATGCCTATTCACTCTTCTCTTGAAGGCACCCAGGTTGTACTTGGCTGGGAACACAGAAGCTGGAAGGGTGTTCCACACCTTAGCGGTACGTATCAGAGACGTGGAAAAAACTCGTTTCGTTCGAGCTTGCTGGACATCAACCACATAAGGATGCCACTTCTCCCGGCGTCTTGCGGTTCTAAGGTAGAAAGGTGAAGGAGGTACTAGATTGTGGAGTTCTTGAGCACACTCTCCAAAAAAAAGTATTCTATAAACTAGCCATGTTTTCTTTATGACGCTATTTCTGAGTCATTAAAACGTTTCTAACTCTATCATCTTTATGGTTTTCAGGATTTTATGGGAGCCGATGAGAACAAGCACGGACCACTGGGACCCGCCGTGCTAACGATTTCACCAGAACCCGGCGTTTGCGAAGACAAGAACATATGATAACAATATTAAAATTATGATTAGTATTAAATTTCTTTATAAGTACGTATTAGTCATACAAACATTTTCCAATTCCAATCAACAAACTGAGAATCGTGCAGAAATGACTTATACTTTCGGCACTTGCATCGAAACGTTGTCTTTTTTTTAAGTTTGTAAATAACATAAAATAAAAGCTATAATTTCGAGAAAATTACTTTAGCACTTCACCACTTCAGTATAATTAAAGTCACGTCTGAAAGTCATTAAGTATCTTTATTTACTCGTAAATATCATCACCAATATATAATCGGTATCCACCTTACTATCAATCAGATTCTATTCGCCAACGAATTAATTATATCCATTTTGTATCCCAAATTTGTAAATAATTCTTCGAAAATAATATCAAAAAAAATATTAACTCTATGTTTCAAAAATCAAACTATCCTAATAATATCGTCATTAAAATACCACGTCGCCTAAGCTTATCTTCGGAGCAATGAGCCGTAATAATAACACGCTATTCCTAAAAACCAGGCGCAATTAACCATTAATTCGACTCTTGTGATACTTGTTCCTAATTTTGACAAATCTTCCCTTGTTAATTTAAACTCAAAATCAACTAAAAAACTACTACTCTCATTGGCATAAAGGTACTTTTTCATCCATTTGATATAAAATTTCAGTATTGTTTCACTTATTTATTATAGGGGATTTAAAATATGACGTAGTTAGCCTACTTTACAACCCAGGGAAACAAAGGTTTCCGTCATGATTATTGGAACAACGAAATCCAGGCGAACTACAGGCGTTATCTTTGGTTCCGTGCACTGCTTCGTCATTCCATTTTGCATGGATCGGATGCATGCAGAGGTTGCAACATGCAACATGCAACAAATGAATCGGTAATAGCTTAAATACGAGTGAGCTGCACGAGAACTGTAAAGTATTCATGTAATTTAGACACGAGCTCGTAACTGCGATATGCGGCCTTCACGGCGTCGCGTTACACTGACGATATTAGGGCATTAATAATTCAAAGACGAAATTATCGCAACCGAAAATTACGTGCGATTGACTTGTTGCGTAAGACGTAAGAAATAAGAGCTCTCTTGAGCTGATAGTGATCCTTCAGCAGGAATTGCCTAGTTCGATTCCTGATACGATATATTTAGGGATATTATATTTAGCTTTAGCTTCAGCCGACTAGTAGACGAATTCAGAAATGGCGTGAATATCTTATTTATAACTTTAAACGACGAAATTTTTGCATATAATATTATATAAACTGAATGTTGGAAACAGATCCAAAAAATTTCATGAAATTTAGTTACAACACCCACACAGATATCTGTTATTTATATCTAACTTGTAAATTATTATATCATCAATTATTATATCTTTGTACCTTGGAGATTTTTATGGGCATAACGATAGAAGACCTTTCCGAGGGCGCTATTATTAACGTCGTTAAACTTTTTCTTATATATTTCTATTTGATTAATTTATAATAAATTAACAATGGCACTAGCTTGTCCAGAGTTTTCTTTGTATATTTTTATATTCATGATTTTTATAACATTTGAAATCTAAAAAAAATATTAACTTTTAAAGGAAATTATTTTTGAAAGAATCATTGCAATTTTTTTCGCTTGGCAAGAAAAGAACATCAGAAGAGATATATTTTGAAAAGATCCTCTACAATAATAATAGAGAATCTGTACCCAGTCGTGCGATTATGTTCGGCCTTATTCTCTCTCAAACAGATGGCGGGCGCTGGTAGTTTATTAAAGTTGTACGTACGCTGAGAGTCTTCAGTAAATTTCAGCGCTTTTTACGAACGAAAATTCCACTCTTGCATTGTTATTTAGGTGGGTATTGTACAATTTTAAACCAGTTGTTTAGAATGAAACATACTTAAACGCTTCGATATTAAAAATGTTAAAAATTTTGAAACCGAAATGTAGAGATTTTACTGTTATCGGATTTTTGAAAATTTATAAGTTCCCACTGTTGGGCTGGCTATACTTTACTGTATTAGTGCGATAATGAAGATTTTACGCACGGCAATAATACCGATTTAGTCAGCTAAAGAATTTTTGATGAGGGAATTCTCAAGCATCTTCACGAGCAAATAATATGGGAACATAATATATATTTTGTAATAACAAGATAAATATTATGAATGGAACCGCAAGACGCCGGGAGAAGTGGGATCCTTATCTGGTTGATGTCCAGCAAGCTCGAACGAAACGATTTTCATCCACGTTTCTGATACGTACCGCTAAGGTGTGGAACACCCTTCCAGCTTCTGTGTTCCCAGCCAAGTACAACCTGAGTGCCTTCAAGAGAAGAGTGAATAGGCATTTTCTAGGCAAGCGCGCTCCATCCTAGACCTCATCATTTCTGTTCATCAGATATGATTGTAGTCAAGCGCAAGCCTATCCATAATAAAGAAAAAAAAAAAAAAACAACAAACCCTATATTATTGGACTACCTAAAGTAGGTCTTTGTAATTTAGATAGGTGTATATTATGTCTAGAAACTGGGTAGGAACTTTACCTACTGTTTAAGTTCTACATGTTTTTAAAAGATAGGTAAAATCCAGTGCTTTCTCAAGGGAAATAAGGCGAGATGTAAATTGTTTCTTTAACTGGTTCAGAATACATAACGGCAAAGAAAACGATCTTTTGAATTAGACATTTCCCTACTGTTTCAGAATACCCAATTGTATTGTATAGGTAAGTTATTTTACACGAAACAAGTAAAATTACTTGATGGAAAACGTGTACTGGCTTGGTATCTCTGCCGCTAAGCTACCAGTCGCGACCAAAGCCCAACACCTCCCAACACAAGCCAAACTTTAGTCAATTCAGTATTTTTTTCGACAGATTGCTCAATAAATCAAAAACTATCGGGCATAAAAATCAATAAAAATCGGTTTAAGAATAAACGAGTAACGCCCTTTCATATGATACCCCACTCAATATTGTTATCTCATTTTGGAATTCAGACGTCCCGGTTTACCCCCTTTTGTAAATAAAAATAAAAAAGATTTTCAATTTTTTATGATTTCACTTACAGCGGGCCATCATTATCTACACTTATTCTAAATTTCATGTCGATATCTTTATTAGTTACTAAAATAAAGGGCCGTGACACACAGACAGACCGACAGACTGACATACGGACAACAAAGTGATCTTATAAGGGTTCCGTTTTGTTTTCTTTGAGGGAGGGACCCTAAAAAGTGCCCGAGCTAGGAATGGAACCCGCAATCGTCTGCTTAAATATCAAGAAAATGCAAAATACTTATAGCAGCGACGTGCTTACATCTAAGTGATTAAAAACATGAGTCTGTCGACAAGTAAACAAGCAAGTTAGTCGCAGCGATTACTTACTCTTAACTTGCAAACAACCTATCGAATTCGGGCTTTTTTCTATCGATTGGTAGTACTAAACCGAGGAGCTGTATAGTTTTTAGTGAAATTTAAATGGTCAGTGGCGGAGATATGGGCAAAAAACCGTGCGATGTGTACTTCAGTGACCAAACTTTTGTGAACGGTGTAAATATGCTCGCGATGACTTGTTGTGATGATGATTGTTGTTTATAATAATAACTAGTATCTAGTTGATATTAGAAACATACAGGAAATTAAGAATTTATAAGAAACCCAAAAAAATTATGTGAATGCAGTCACAGGCGACTACTAGTTTAAAATTTGAATTATGAACTATACCCCTCGTCTTGTTAGCGCAAGCAGCCTCTACGAAGTCACGAACGTAGCGACCGTAGCTTTAGTTTAAGAGCTTGTGAACAAACGCATCGGTGACTTTCTTATTTAAAAATTATTAGGTATATCAGGTGATCGGATATTTTTGAGAAGCCCGTAATATCTGCTCGTATATCTTATCTCTACAGACTACCACCGACCACCGTTGTGTCAGATATATTCTTCTTTTTAGTCATTCATTTTTGACAGAGTGGTCGTGGTATACTCGTTACGGTGTTAAATGATCTGCCACGACTACTTTAGCGACTGTTCTCCAGCAGTGGCAGCATTGCGAAAGTATTTACACAGTAGTGGAGGTACACATCAGCGGAAGAGGAGCACTCAGTTACAGTTTTACAATTACGGCAGTGTCACTTGTCAGATATACTACTGTAATTGCAAATTACGGTAGTATATCTGACAAGTGACACTGTCAGATGTGTGTAAAGTCAGTATTCAGTAATTGTGTGGCATTAGCATTACTGTTTGAAAAGAAGCCAAATTACAAAGTAACCCACATAGCTCCACAACGTGTCGCAAAACTGAAGTTGCAATGGGCACATAGCTCGTAGTACCGATGGACGTTAGGGACTCAAGGTGCTGGCCACGCACTGAAAACCGCAGAGTTGCAAGACCGTCCTCTAAGTGGACGGACGACAAAAAGAGAGTCGCGGGGAAACATTGGCTTAAGGCGGCATAAGATCGTGGTATTTGGAAGCTATTTCAGGAGGCCTATGTCCAGCAGTAGACGTCCATCGACTTAAACTTGGCCAGCATATGAGACTAGAAAGTTAATGATGTATCGAGATGAAAGGTGCAGTGTAGTACGTAGGTACTAATTACGTTTAACGACTAGCTACTATTATTTAATTCCTATAGATTGGAAACTCAGTAGTTGGTCTCTTGCTATTAAAATTTAAATAGGTACTCGTATGTAACTTAAATGCAGATGGCTACATACATGCTACATCCTCATACATTATTAGCTGGGCATTCAACAACAATAAATGTTTAAATTGTCGTACATAAAAATAACTGTAAGCTCAGAAAAAACTACTTAGACATCTACAGTCGTCGGCTCTTTGTACATTTTAAAGTTTTTAGTTCCTTTCCACGTCGAGTGTTCTTCAAAAATTTTCACCTTTCCTATGAATAAATTTTCACTACCTATGCTTTGTGGATTGTACAAATTTTAAAATACCCACGTTGGAAATGTTCAGTAATAACTTTTTTTGTACTGTACGCTCGTGACCGCTATTTCTGGTTAGGTTCATCCTAGGTAATATTATCTCAAGTTACATAATCCTACCTGAGGAAGATACAAGTCTACATTTCTCTTCTATCTATGGCATTCCCATATATATTTACTCTTTAAAATAATAAATATAAGGTTTATAGTAAATAGTCAGTGAAAGTATTAAAATTTTTGCAAGGATTGTAAGAGATATCTAATATTATATTATAACTAGCTTTTGCCCGCGGCTTCGCCCGCGTGAATTTCGGGGTTTTACAAATCCCAAACTCTCCATTATTCTAATTTCCATCGAAAACTACGATGGACATAATTGTAATTTTTGTTTTAATGTATCGGTAAAAAAAATGCTCAGAACGACATTTAAATAACTGGCTTAGTTTTTGAAGTAATGAGGTGAAACAACGTTTTCTGTTATATTCTTCCCCAACGCTGCATACTAACCTAACCTAACCTAACCCACCAACGTATTCATAAGAGTGAGAAGAACGAAAATAAAATCAACGTATCCGCTTAAGAGTGAAATAATTTCAGAACCTTTACCTTATAGCTATCAATTTTCGCATTTATAGCATAATTACTATCACATATTCTATTGCTCAACTAAAACACATATTTTTAATAGTGAAACAGTTCTAATATCAGAAACTATACAGGAACACCTTTTTAGCATTATTAACCTGTATCCCATTGCTTAACCATAACACACATTATAAATAGCGAAACAATTGTACTTTCAGAACCTTTATGGGTAGGTACCCATTTCCACATTTATAGCATTACTAATTACTATACCATATCCCATAGCTCAACTAAAACATACATTGTCAGTATCGAAACAGATGTTAGTTCAGAACCTATATCATATAGGTACCCGTTTTCATAGTTATAATATTATTAACCTGTATCTCATTGCTCAACTAAAACACAAAATGCTAATAGTGAAACAGTTGTAATGTCGGAACCTATATAGAAAGCAGGTTTGAAAATACCCACCAAGCGATTACCGTTCCGGTACGATGCTGTGTAGAAACCGTTGGGGGTGATATAAACCCCTTCCAAGTTAGTATGCTAACATCTTCGGCTGCATCATCACTTACCATCAGGTGAGATCGCAGTCAAGTACTAACTTGTATAGCGTAAAAAAAAACCCTTGTCCAACATCATTTTTTTGAGAAGGGTAAGTTGTTTCAAACCCACTAAAATAGAACTTACAGAAAAGTCGAATTACATTTGTGTCAGTGAACTTTTTCACACTATTATAATATTACCGCTAAATTGCTTGGCGGTGCGTCTTTCTGACAGGATGTTAACTAGCCACAAGAGAAGACTCCCAGACCTGAGAAAAATAAAATAGAAATTATAAAATTCTAAACAGGGCCCCGTAGCGGGAATCGAACCTATGACTCGAATCATTTTGGATTATTGTTGAGCACTAACCACTGCGTCAGGAAGGTCGTCAAAGCAAGGGGGCGAAGCTGCTGGCAAAATCTACCCTGCACATAAAAGACTATAATAAATATTTTGTATTAAATGGAAGCAGGCGTTATTTTGCGGAAATCCATGATTAGCAGGACTAATTAATTTGTTTTGCTGTAATCCGCTACTTGAAAAGCATCTGTATGGTACATTGCGAAATCGTAGAGAGAGAGTCGTAGAGTGCTCTACAATTTCGCATTGTAAATTCTTAGCGTCTCTTGAAGATTTCCCGGTGTCGGTACGAAAAAACATCGAAGAAAGTGTTGGAGAAATTGTGTGTGTTGGCGAAGTTCCTGCATATTGTACCGTATAGATTATTTTCAAGTACCGAATTATAGCAAAAAAGAAACTGTCCAGGGGTCTGATTGCGTAAGGAAAACGTATTCATCGTTATCGTAATCGTTTTCTAATTCTGCCCCCTATTGGCTGACATAAATCAGGACACCAGTCAGCGAGCAGAGTTTCGTAACGATTACGATAACGATGAATGCGTTTTTCTTACACAATCAAGGGCAATAAATATTTTTCATATTAGCGAGTGTATGTACATCGTAGGTACTCTGAACAGAAGGCTGAAGTAAGACACTAAGTACTAGGCTAAGTTCATTATACCCTGCTCAGTACATCAGCGTGGAAGACTTTCAATTTATTTCTACTCTTGTGGCTCGCATCGCTCATTCGTCGCCATTTTTCCTGCGTTAGTCTTTTTGTCGTAACTTTAATTTCAGAGTCACTACTTCAGAGCGCTTTTCAGTCTGCCAAGTCACAAGATGGATTAGTCTGTGGGACATTTATATGGTCTGTTATTGTAGAAAGCAATTTATGTTCCTGTTTGTTTGTTATATAAGAATCCTGTTTATAACTTACAGGCGCATACATAAAGAAAAAAAGACGTGTGGCACTCGGAGACTGCCGCGGTAAAGCTAATGCATAGCATTTGGAGTGGGGGGTGTTAGGTTATTTTCGTTACGAAATTTGTGGATTCGGTCTCCACGCTCAAGGCCCGCGATAGAGCGAGCCGGTCGCAGTGGGGGTGTTAGGTTAGGTTAGGTTATTTTCGTTACGGAATTTCTGGATTTCATTGACGGATATAAATAAAATCGAAATGTTTGCGACGCGTATTCCAAAGACCCTATATAATAACCAAAGATTTTGGAATCATTTATTGATAAATTTTAAACAGGTGTGGCAGTCTAAAGAGAGAGTCTACTTATACTTTGCCAAGTAACGTGTCGATACGTTTCCAAAAAGCAACATCCACTGCGGTTTTGAAAATAGTTAAAACATTAAGGAGTGATAAAGCTCCAGGTGTAGATAGTGTAAGAGCCTCGGATTTAAAACTCATAGGGAAGAAGGTATCTCCAGTATTAGCTAAAATTATCAATAAATCTATCGAAAACGGAGAATATCCAGACGAACTAAAAATAGGCATTGTTAGACCTATAAATAAAACAGGAAGTACAAAGGAATATGAAAATTATCGACCCATTACAATTTTACCTACTATTAACAAAATAGTAAAAAGTATATATAGGAAATCAAGTATTTAAATTCTACATCGATAATGATTCCCGGTATCCGGTTCCCGGTATCCCAGTAGACCCACCACTTCATTGGACCTGAAACCGTTACAATTTTTGCCAGAGAATATCATAATTAACTTGGATTATTAAATGGATGAATGGATTGAATATCATAAGTAATCAAACTTGGAATTAAATGTGCATGTATATTATGTGCAGTAGATATAACGGAGCATGCCGCACTTAATATATTTAAATTCGCTAAATCTGGCAAATAATTGGTGCTAATTGCACTGGTATGTACGCATTGTACATGTATTGTAGTTTGTAATACTACATTAATTCGTGAGGAATAAATTAGCTGCATCAACGGTCATTGGTCGAGTTTCCTTCATGGTTCAAGGTTGGTTTTCTTTAGAACTGCTTGCCTTTATAACTGACCACCTGAATACTACTACAGTTTACTTAACTAGAGTTTGGGAAACATAATGCCCTCTAGCGGAAAAAGAGTTAAAATAATTAAAATAGGCATCTTCTTGACGCTTATCACTTTATTACAGGATATGATTTCGTTTTTCTATGTAAAACTTCTTTTTTACCACCAAGGAACAATATACCTGACATTAGAATGCATATCCGATCGACAAATTGATCACGTGACTTACAGATGACAACTGTCATTCTATTTTTTTTAATTTCGTTCCAAAAGCAATACAGTACGAGTACCTAAAGTCACGGTTAAGGCTATTTGTTAAAACTAGACCGTCCTATCATACAACATATATATACATAGACAATGCACAATGCTATCAATTTTGCATCATCCTGTCCCTGGAAAGCCGAAGCCCAATCGGGAGAACAGAAAGATCTTTAACTATTCAACGCTCAGATCTACCACAGTTTGAGAGCCAATATTTGAATACGAAACACCAATATTTGCTCAGGTCTGAACTGATTGTACAAGTTTGCCTAACACGTTTGAGGTGCACCTACAATTTTGTCTTTCTGGTCATTTTTATTGCAGCCGTTACCTACCGTCGCAAATTACCTCAGAGTGTAATGTTCTTAGGGTTTATGTAGGTATATGTGAGTTTCTTTATTCCACCATAAATTCTGGACAGCTGAAGAGATTTAGACAGAATATTATGTAGTATCGTTAGAATCCTTACATCATTCCTTACTGGGAAAAATATAGCCGTTACTATAAAGGTTATATTTTTTAACCGACTTTAAAAAAATGGGGTTCTGTATTCGATCCGTGTGTATGTATGTATGTATGGTAAATTAGTTATCAAATGCCACCAAAAAAAAACTACTGACCTAGACGGCCGTAGAAAAGTTGGTTGGCAAGAAACGCAAACGAAACAGAATGCAAAGACTATTGGAATAAAAATTTGGGAAATGATCGCAATATACAGAGATCGATGGAGAATCTTTTGCAGCAGGCCAAAGTCCAAAAAAAGCCGCTCCGTTGATGATAATAATGTCACGTGGTGGACGAAGTGCCTATAGGCCTACAGGCACAAATTACGATGTTTATAAAAGAAGTAGACTCCAATCAAAAATCCGATCTGACACGCATTACAATGTTTTTACTCGTAAGTGTACTTGAACCCCGATCACTCGAAAAGGAGGCTGGAGTTACACCAATTTCAGAGGTCAACGCACACGATTTATTGTAGGAAGCAAATCAATAGACGTTGAAATTGCAGCTGTTAATTAAGGATGCGGAATGTAGATGCGCGGCGCAAAGTAGCATCCCTGACGCGTCCTTTTCGGTTGCGTTATTGCCGAATCCGCTGAAACGCCACAGGATGCACCGCCAGCGCGCGCTATATAAACCAGCGGTGAGCCAACATCGGCACACTTCGTCTGAAGAAATCAAACACAATGAACACCTACATTACTGTGAGTATTTGTTTAATTTAATTATTCTATTGTCTTCTAAACATCGATAGCTCAGTACAGATTTCAGCGGGAGTCCAGGATTCAAGGCACTTGCCTCGTACTTCTGATTATTTTGACGTTACTTGCGAACGCAAGCGAGTAATATTATATTAGCTCATGTTCATGACATTTACTCGCTTGTACTACAACTGTAAACATATTTTGCAAAAGTGCTTGCAGAGACTCAGAGAGTTCTCCTATTCTTAAAGTTCTCATAAGTAGCTTATCAAACGGCGCTTAGCCAGCATGGTGATCTATGGCTAAATATTTCTAATCTCGTGAAATATTAAGTCTAAGTTACACGTTATTCATTATTGAATAAATATTTTACATTGAAGTGCACTTTTTTCGGCTCAGTTATGAATATGCCTTATTATTTTAATAGATTTCATAGCATTTTGTAATGAAAAAGTTTTAATAAGTTCAAATATTTGTGTACGTATCTAATATCCAATCGATTACCCGCATGTTATCATTCTAAAGCCAATATGGCGGACATCCCAAGATGGCGGACTTGCTTTTTCGTACACCTCTATGATCTGGCTACCAAATAAAAGGGTTTGCTCAGAAAAACGCGAATGAACTGGCGTATAAAGGCTTATTTTTTTATCATGAAATTTTTTTGACAGTTGTCTTGCCTGTTGGCCGTTGTCGCGACCGGCCACGGCTATGCCCTGGGGTACGGCGGTCTGGGCTACGGCGGATATGGACTGAGCAGTAAGTGCTTGACATCTTACCATCTCATCATTTGTAATCTATTAAAATTATTTTGATGATATTGATACCCAAGAGCGTGTGTTTCAACGACTAGGTCGCGGGTTCGATTCCCGCCACGGAGTTCATAGAAATTATAAAATCTTCAGTGGTCCACTGTAGATTTTATAATTTCTAAATTGTTGGCTAAATTTCTAAATTTCTAAAGGGTTGACCTAGGTGGAAGCTTCGGCCATGGGTAATCGTAACTCTACCAGCAAATTCGCATAGTTAAGTGAAGGGGTCCAGCACGATGCTGTTTAGAAACCGTTATGGTTGAATTAACTTACCCCTTCCAAGTACGATAACATCTTCGGTTGAAGTAGAAAGTAGAGACGATCTCTACGTATCTAGTAAGCATTAAAACAAATCAAACTGAAAGTACTTTTTCTTATACTAAAGCATTAAATCTATCTTCTTTTTCAGACGTGCAAATTATCAAGACACCAATCCTTGCACCAGCAATCTCAACCCAGAACCTGTATAAAGCAGCTCCTATTCCCATTATCAAGAGCGTAGCCGTCGCCCCGATTGTCTCCGCCCCAATACTTAAGACTGTCCCCGTCTCCACCTTGGGTCTCAGCAGCCTCGGATATGGCCTGAACAGCTACGGTCTCGGATACGACGGCTACGGTCTGGGCAGTGGCCTGTACGGCAAGGGACTGTACATCAAGTAAATCCTTCGGACGAAGTAAACCAATCGGCGCCTTGCATTCGTATGTTCTTTGTTGATCAGTACACTTACTGAATAAAGCATCCATCTCTATTCCGGAATTTAATTTATCTACCTTAAAAAAATTCTCCTAAAATTGCATAGGTTTAAGTAGTAAAAATCGAAAAAGATTCTCAAAAAACCACCAAGGCTTAAATATAGCATATCTTAATAATGCGGAAGCATTAAAAGGCAAAGGCATCATTTGATGTGAAAATAAAAAAGATTATATTTTCTTTAAAATAAATTAAGTACTTTAATAAAGTTTTGTATTAATTTTCTTAAAGAGGATATAACAACCACGATATATCTGCCAGCTATCTGATTGAAAATATTATCATAAAAATTCTCAACTTATGTTTTAAACTAAATTCAAACTTTTTATTGATAGCAATAACAACTCTAAAACCTGGTTAACAACCAACAAGCTTAACTTCTCTCTGAAATGAAACTAAATGTTCAAAATTAAAGAAACGCGTTTCAATTCGAATTATCAAGAATGGTTCTCAATGAGAGAACTAGTGAAAATCAAAGCGAATGGCCCACTACTCCGCGCCTCGTCTACGGAACCGTAGTATTTATTTATCGTCAGACGCAGCCCTGAAAGCGTATCAGGTGTACTCACCATCGTCTGCCAAATGGAATTATGAACGTCTGAAAGCGGCGCCCGACCAAGAATTATGGAAGCAGACGCTCCACTCCATTTTTCTCGTCTATTTTCGTGCCCATCGTAAATAAACTTTTCAAAACCGGACAAACCTGACAAACACGATTATTGCGAGCGTCTGATTGCAGCTCTATAAACAATTTTTACTTTGAATAAGTGTGAAATCTGCAAAATTTTATTAGAGGCTTTGACTATTCTTATCCCCACGTGGACTGGATTATATCTATGAATGTTAGATAGAGCAATAAATCGATCTAGCTAGGATTCATTTTTAGAAAATGTCAAATTTACCAAAAAAAAAGTGACTACTGCTGCCATCTATAGGCCGATAGATATACTACCGAGCAAAGCTCGGTCACCCTGATATTAAATTATTATTGTATTAAAATTATCGCTGCCAATTATTAATTTGAAATTCGATAGCAACTGTAGTTTCCAAATAGATGGCTCCTGCCTATGACTGAAAACAATGTGTATCGAAATTGTCATGTCAGCTGTATTTGCGTCCATTGGTAGAGCACCCAGCCGCGATAGCTGGGGGATGCGGGTTGAAGTGCCTTTGGCAACGATAAATTTGATACACTAATAATTTATAAAAATTCCTCGTGGGTGGAACACTGTGACAAAAATATAAATTGTAAAAGGGCCAGGATTCCCGTAGGTTTTCCAAAAGCACGCAAGCACAAATCTTTTTTACACGATTAGTTAAAATTTAAATACATAGTGATTTTGAAAGCAACTGAAAATTTAATGAAAGATTGATACACAATAACTCATTGGTCCCATCTGTGAAATAAAATAATCCTTGACGAGTCCATTACGCGGATGCGAAGTGAAGATCGTCGGGGCGTTAATTGAAAAAGCAATTAAACGCGGAAATCATCTCCGACTACGATTCAAAACTCGACCTCGACTTGCCCCGGCCCATCCACTGATCGGCGACCGTACGATGATTTCATTGCATGAAGAGTCCAATTTTTCTCCCAGACATTTACTATTGCCAAACTGTCGAAAAGAATACCCCCTTATCTCCGAAGTTTACCAATCAAAAAATCTGAAATAATGATGATCAATAGAAGTTAATGTATATTTTACAGGAAAAATAATATCAACTCGCTAAATTATATACTTTTTGTGATATCAACATAACAATAAACCTCTAAAAACAAAGTTAAGTTTGCGGTTCGCCAATAAAAGTACCTACTTGTAAATTACACTTGTAATTTCAATAAACAAAAGTGATTCTATTGACGTTTTACTTATTTTATAGTACGGAAGTTGGAACCCTCGGTGCGCGAGTCCGACTCGCACTTGGCCGGTTTTTTTATATCCCTAATGGCAAAATAGCGTTTGCAGGTTAGTATAGATAATATCTGGTTGACCGAGCTTCGCTCGGTAGTTTAACTACTGGATAATAGATGGCAGCAGAAGTGCTTCGCTCGGTAGTTTAACTACTGGCTAATAGATGGCAGCAGAAGTGATATTTTTATTTTTTTTTTTTTGGTAAATTCGACATTTTCTAAAAATGAATCCTAGCTAGATCGATTTATCGCCCCCAAAACCCCCTGTATACTAAATTTCATGAAAATCGTTGAAGCCGTTGCCGAGATCCAGATTATATAGAAATATATATATATACAAGAATTGCTCGTTTAAAGGTATAGGATATATATTATAGGTATATACCTATAGGTATACCTAACTAAAACGTGGCAGCATTCGCCCACTCGCCTTTTATAAAATGCATTTTTCGTTACAAAAACATCGAATTTCCAGCTGAAGCCTGCAACAAAGCTGGAAAGGCTATTTTACGGTTACATGTCCCCGTGGGCTTTTATTGGTGTATTTGAAATACAAACCGTATTGTTAAATTTAACATTTTATCACGAATGATTTGACTGAGATTTATATGCGTTATTTATGGCATCAGACATTTGCGCAATTCGCGCTTAGATTCGAGTGAGAGGTTGTGGGTTCGATTCCCGCCAAGGGCAACTTTAGAATTTATAAATTAGCTCAAATCTGTCCTGATGAGAGGCTTCGGCCAACGAAGGCTTCGATATGTTACAGCCAAAGTAATAAATCCGGATATTATGAATATTAGCCAGCCATTATTCATAATGTCTACTAAATTTGGATAAAGTTTAACACAGAATTAATCACATTAACTAGTAATTTTACATAATATGTTCCAAGACTTGAATAATTTAATAAGACAAGTCGTCGTCGTTGTCGTAGTCGTCGTTTCAGCGGATGGACGTCCACTGCTGAACATAGGCCTCCTGAAATGACCGCCAAACACCACAATCTTCCGCCGCTTGGCTCCAGCGACTCCCCGTGAGTTTCTGTATGTCGTCTGTCCCATGGTGGGGGTTCTGCACTCTACCGACTCTGCGTAACCCGGTGCGTGGCCGCCATTCCAGCACCTTGGGACCCCAACGTCCATCGGTCCTACAAGGTATGTCCCGCCCATTGCCACGTCAGTTTTGCAATGTCTGTGTCGGCCACGAATTGAGCTATGTCGGTCACTTTGGTTCTTTTGCGGATCACCTCACTTATGATTCGATTGCGCAAAGATACCTCGAGCATAGCTCTCTCCATCACTCGCTGAGTAAGCCTGAGCCTTCTTATTAGGCCCAATAGTCAGCGACCATATTATCTCGGATCCGTCAGTCGACGTTACTGGCAACATGCACTGTTCGAAGACTTTAGTCTTCAGGTACTGAGGCATGTTGAACGTGAAGAGTACGAGTTGGAGTACCCCGAAAGTGGCTCAGCCGAGTTGGATTCAGTGGTTCACCTCTTTCTCGAATAACAACCTCGATTTGATCCTCTCATCTAACCTGACAAACATTGGGACGCGCCTTTTACCTCGTATAAATTACTTTCTCTAACTTTGACATTATATTTTGAATAATATCCGGATAGAGTGATTAATCTATCACTTTGTCCAGTCAATTTGGCTATTATGTATAGTGACCAGTCATTATGTATATTAGCTGTTTAATCACTGTGACTGTAACAGATATACCATTAAAGACGTAACGCCAAGCGATTTAACGTTACGCTGCGCTGCTGAAAAACGTTAGGGATTACTTATACTTTCGAAGTTAGTACGATAATATCTTCGTCTGCATCATCACTTACCATCAGATAAAATTGCGTGTAGTTAATAAAACAACCAACGTTCGAATCATGATGCGGCTTGTATATTCCTCGCCCAAATTCCTCTATAGTGCAAACTTGTCCGTGCGACAGCAAACCTGATCTTGAGATACTATTGAGATAAGACCAATTATAGGTCTTTGTCTCGATCGTTTCAGCCAAAAGATGTCCAGTGCTGACAAAGCTTTCTGCAATGATTACCAACCTACAATCTTGCGCCACTTGCATTCAGCGATGTCCCGCGACTCTCTTAATGTCGTCAGTCCATCTTGTCGGAGGTCTGCCAACACTGCACTTTCTCGTGCGGGGTCACCATTCCAGCACTTTGGGTCCCCAACTCTGTCCATTCTACAAGCTATCCGCCCCGTCTATTGCCACTTCAGCTTGGCTATAAATTGTCGGTGAATCTACGGATCTCTTTGATTTCAGTACCGCTTTGTTGAAGATATCAAAATTGACTTATTTACAAGATGCTACCCGAACAAACATACATCGCAAGTTAAATCTCATCTTATGATATTTAATCTGAATCTCGAAAACGGTCCAACGATTTTCATGAAATTAGTATACAGATTAGATTTCGGGGCGATAAATCGATCTCCTCGTAGGCTATATAGGATTCTTTTTAAGAAAATGACGTCTTTAAAACCCCAAATTTTAACAGCTTATTATTATGCCTTAACATAATTCTACTGTTAGTCTTAATACGTATCAAATTATCTCACCTCGTAAAATTAAAATTAGGCCTAGAACTGAGTAAAATACCTACGCATCTGATGATTCTCCTTAGCTCAGTAGCAGAGCACCCAGCCGCGATAGCTGGGGCCGCGGGTTCACATTCCGTCGGTCGCGATAATTTTGATACAATTTCTAGGAATAAAACTTAGGTAGGTAAGTGTGAAGTGTCTACAACACTACAACAAAAATTATTACAGCAGTACAGAACCCTCGGCGTGTAAGTCTCGCACTTGACCACATTATTTGTTATATCTACTAATTACTATTATAGCTTATAGCGATCTATCCGCGGAAAGTAAGTGCCGTATTGCGGTAATGAATCACAAATAATAATGCGAAATACCTAATTGACCGTTTCCTGTGCAGTAGTAATATTGAATTTTATTACTGAATGTATTAAAAAAGTAATCGGTGTGTTAACTTCTATTGTTTTGTTATAATTATTTTATGTTTTAAATGTCTCGTTGGGTTTAAGGGCGTGTTTAGTTCTCGAGTCGGGTAAGAATAGTGGCATTTTCTATGGCTATTTTTACACGACTGACCAAAAAAGGAGTGTAATGTTCATGTTTGTATGTATTTATGCATGTGAGTTTCTTAATTGTACCATAACTTTTGAACGGCTGAATAGATTTGGACATATGAGTTATCGTTAGACTCCTTACATCATTTCGAGTAACATAGGCTAGGTATATTTTTTTTGGAAAAAGTCGTGTTACCAGAGGGCAGTCGTGTTTTTTAATTTTTAAATTATGTACTTGTTCTTATATAAAAAAATATCATCTCACGGTGTTTGGTACGTAATAAACTTTAGTTAATTAACAAAAAAACGACTTCAACTCTCATCGAACTATACTGTTGAATACATCCTTTCCAATTAAAAATTTAAAACTTTTATGGATACCATTATCAGAACTAGACTAAATTGAAATAGGACACAAAAAGCGGCAGCTTTGTAATAAAAAAAATCATCAAAATCGATTAACCCAGTCAAAAGTTATGTGGTAACAAACATTAAAATTACAGTCGAATTGAGAACCTTTTCCCTCCTTCCGAATTTTATGTTTTTTTTATGTATTCGGTAGTTCGATAACTGAACTATTTTTGAGAAATATTTTACCAGATTAGCTAGTAACCTCTAGTTACCATATTTATTTATTTATTTGTGGTACTAGTCGAATGTTTAAAATATTGTTGAGCTCTACATCCGAGCCTCGCAGAGCTCCTGCGCATTTTGAGGTATTTCCAGTGGTGTCAGAAAATTACATACGAACAACGAAGTAATTTTATTTTAACACACATAGTATGGTACCTCCATTAAAACACATTATTTTTGACAAAATTCCTAGTCATAGTCTCGAGTTTTTTTCTTCGTTCTTTTTTTTAAATTAAATAGATGAAAGAAAGTAGAAGTATCATTAGAATTCGCTATACAGTATTCTTACCTCTATACTTACCCTCATTAGTTCCATAGATTGCAAGTTAATAAAATAAATATTCAGTATTCTGTTTATCCACCCGCTTAAATGATGTTTCTTGTATATTTTTACTGTCATTATTCTTACCTAAATTAATAAAATATATTCTGACTATCCACCCCTTTAAATGATGTTTCTTGTTTATTTTTACTGTCATTATTCTTACCTAAATTAATAAAATATATTCTGATTATCAATCCCTTTAAATGAAGTTTCTTGTTTATTTTTACTGTCATTATTCTTACCCAAATTAATAAAATAAATATTCTGTTTGTTCGCCCTTTAAAAATGATGTTTCTTGTTGATTTTTACTATCATTATTATTACCCAAAGTAGTAAAATAAATACTCTGATCATCCATCCCTTTAAATGATGTTTCTTGTCTATTTTTACTGCCATCTTACCTATATAACGTATCCGTTTCGAATAACAGTCCTCGGTCACCCAGAAAATAACACCGTGTAAATAAATTTTTATTGTCTTTGGTTATACAAAAACATGGAATAATCTTTAAAATAATTTACAAAAACACATTTATTTATTTTGATAAATACACCGTGAAATACTAAACTTGTACATTGATTATAATAAAAACTATTGTTATTACAATAATAATATGAATAATTATGAAACCTATTGCGTATTTTATACCATATCAAAGGGTTTTTTTGTATACACATTTAATGCAAATACATTCAACCATTCACAAAAGTTTCTGATGAGGCTCAGCGCAATTTTTTTAGTTATAATACTTTAATTACTTCATTTTATTGGATGATAATTTACGAATTTAAATTAACGAATATTAAAATTTTGCAACGGTGTGAGAATCAAATGTTGCAAATTACATAGCACAAATAATTCATTTAAATATGCAATAGATTAATGCATTGAGATTTTTTTTCTAATTATTCAATTAATTTTATTTTTGGCTTTTTATTGTATCTTGCCTTAAAGGGTATTTTTATTTGCGTTGAGCCTTTTCTTGGATAAAAGCATTTAATCCAAAATTTTATTTAAATAATTCTGTCTACAACCTATCACATTTATTTCTAAAGGTTTGCGTAACAAAAAATGAATAAGTCAGTGTTTTTGCATACAACAACATTTTAAATACAATCGCCTTGCATATCTATTCGTAGCTATATTAATTATAGTAGTACATGAGCAGTCAATGAATGTTTATGAAGTGCTTTATGTCTATTATTAAATATTGTGTAAATGTCGTCACATGCAAAGGCACTGAATGTCCCACAAATATTTTTTTTACAGTTAATATAATAACAAATACCCTTGAAAAGGTTATCAAAATCTTTGGCAATCTATTTGGCACAATAATTATTTCATACTCTCTGATAGCCTTAAAATAAAAATACTCATCTTTTTACATGTGATCCTAAGATGTCATATTTTTATTATTAAAACCTTACACGTTTCTAATTCAATTACACTAACTTATTCCACAATAATAGTGTTATTAATAAAATTCAATAGTTTATTTTATCCCTTGTTTTTAGTTTATTATTTTAAACGATTATTTATGCTATAGACATATAAAAAAGTATGATTATATAATCCACTTTAAATTCTTCACAACTAAATTAAAAAAGTATTTTATGTACTTCTACATCGGATAAATATGTCATCTGTGACTGTCGGTGATATTGAAGTACAGTTGCCGGCATGTAACTTTGCAAGGTTTTGTCGTAGTGGAGGAAAGTGGAATCTCTCCTGCACTTCGTACTGAACAAAAGCTTGTAAAACATGTCATCTGTGACTGTTTGTGATATTGAAGTACAGATTCCGGCATGTAAGTTGGCAAGGTTTTGACGTAGTGGAGGAAAGTGGTATCTCTTCTGCACTTTGTACTAAATAAAAGCTTGTAAAACATGTTATCTATGACTGTCTGTGACAATAAAGTACAGTTACCGGCATGAAACTTGGCAAGGTTTTGGCGTAGTAGAAGAAAGTGGTGTCTCTTCTGCACTTCGTACTAAATAAAAGCTTGTAAATCATGCCATTTGTGACTGTATATGATAATGAAGTACAGTTACCGACATGTAACTTGGCAAAGTTTTGGGGTAGTGGAGTAAAGTATAAGTAAATATGTATCTAACAAATTTCACTGGAGAAGACCAGTATCCAGTTGTGGACCGTAAAAGGAATCGTAATGAATTCATTCGTAATTCAATCATTGCGCAATTGAGCATCGGATAAACATAAATATATCTACGACGTTAGCATACAATAAAAACTTGAACAAAAGATCTATTTTGGTACGAAATTAAACCCTTATAAAATATAAATATTTTTTTAAAACTACCAATATACGAGACAAGCGAAATTATTACATTTACGGTTAAATAAACTAATGGCACAGTGGATTCTATATTCACAAAAAGCTTTTTTATGATAAATTCGCAATGAACTCATTAATTGAATCCGCCTTTACATAGAAAGATATCACATTGAAATTCTGTTTCTTTTTAAGTAAATGTAACTTTAAAAACTTACATTTCAGAATGAAATACACAAAATCAAGTTTTATAGTGATTTTTTAAAGAAACATTAGTGAATGGTTTTATATTTTTAGTAATTATTTTCCTTTTCTTAAATATAATCTGTACTCAACTATTTCTATTGAAATGATCTCACAGCCGGAATAACTGAATAAAATATACGAATTCGAAACATGATAACTAATGACTATATTATTTTGTTAAAATATTATCGATTAATTCCATGATTATCGTTTTTACCCGACTGCAAGAAGGGTTATGTTTTTCGCGCGTATCTTGTATGTATGCATGTAAATTCCTTTATGACCACGTATCTTCCAAACGGCTGGATGGATTTTGACGTTAATGGTATCGTTAGATTCGTCTCATTAACCCAAGTGTTCTTAGATAGGTTTTTGAAAATAAAAACCAAAATGGCGGATTTTGGGCCTAAAATTGTCAGTCATTTACAAAATATTTATAACCAAACCTATCGAGTGGGGTATCAAAATGAAGGGAATTACAAGGAGATTACAAAAATATATATAAGTCATATGTTTCGAATTAATTTGGAATTATAAACAGTCGATTAATGCGTTCAAAATGGTAATATTTGTAGTTTTTGATAGCGTTAATCTTGTATTGACCAAATGTGTGTCGTACTTTATAGTGTGCATTTTTACTTGGTATATCATAGCATAAATCGAAAACATAATTTAATATAATCATTAAACAATTATTTAACATCTATAATTTCGCTACTCGCGCTAGATGGCGCTGTGTGTACTTTAAGACGCGCTCCACTTTGTCGAACGATGTTTTTCCCGAACGATCCGCTTAAAGCGACGTGAGTTAGATACGCCTGAGCCCTAAACGTACACAAACTACACCTATGAAATGTTACTGGTCAGCTTATATATTTCCGGGATAAAATCCAGGTTTGCGTTTGACGACACTGTTTACAACTTTTACTTCTTCCAAGTGACTGACTGACTTGAACCGACATAATATAATAATATCTGGGTGACCGAGTTTCACTCGGTGGCCAATAGATGGCAGCAGTAGTCATATTTTTATTTTTTTGGTAAATTCGACATTTTATAAAAATGAATCCTAGCTAGATCGATTTATCGCCCTCAAAACCCCCTGTATGCTAAATTTCATGAAAATCGTTAAAGCCGTTCCCGAGATCCAGATTATATAGAAATATATATACAAGAATTGCTCGTTTAAAGGTATAAGATAAGATATAACCAAATATACCCACTTTACGTCTTTGACATTGTGTAGATAAAAGTGCTTAGGTTTCGCTCGTAAAGTGTGGCAACTAAAAAGCCTGAAATAAAATAAATAATTAAAAAAATCAAAAAACCCGACTGCAAAAATGTCAACTAAAATGCAATAACTTAAAAGACTGAAACAAGGCGGACAACGAAAACAAAATTATAATAAACTTAAAACGATGCAATTTTTACTTCATTTTAACAAACAACATTATGAGCTGAAAGCTTTAGTTAAATTTTCGCATTCAATTTAAAAATAAAGCAGGCGGGACCTATTAATTTTCTCTATGTTAATTTATAATTTGCGAAAATAGGTCCCGCCTGCTTTATTTTTAAATTGAATGCGAAAATTTAACTAAAGCTTTCAGCTCATAATGTTGTTTGTTAAAATGAAGTAAAAATTGCATCGTTTTAAGTTTATTATAATTTTGTTTTCGTTGTCCGCCTTGTTTCAGTCTTTTAAGTTATTGCATTTTAGTTGACATTTTTGCAGTCGGGTTTTTTGATTTTTTTAATTATTTATTTTATTACTGTATATTTATAATGTAATTTAATTCAGTTTTGGTTTAAGGGCTTTTATATTAACTGGTTATCAAGTCGTCATAATATTATGTAATCACCAATATGATTAAAAATAATATCCAGTTTATGCTTATGTAAAGGATTTATGATATCTAAAACTATTTACATAGACTGAAACTCGTTAGTACGATTTCAAACATATGAAATAAATAAAGAATAAGCAAAATAAAAACTCTACGTTTATTAAATTTACATAAATAAATAATTTATTTTTATTTTTATTTGCAAACGTAGAAAAAATTTAATTAATTTTGTTTAAAATTTTTCCTTTTTTGCGTCGCCCTTTGTTTGGGCGCACCTTGTTGTGCTACACACCGCTGTTTCCTGAGGACCAACGAATCGAATACCTCCATACATTTATTAATAAACATATATATAAGTAAATATATGAATGTAAATGTAAGGAATTTTTTAATTAAGAATTTTTCTGAATGTAATAATAATATGTTTATTAAGTTTCTTGAAAATGAAAAATGGACTGTTAAAAATTTTAAAATTTAAACCAAAAGAAAAGAAAAAACCGGCCAAGTGCGAGTCGGACTCGCGCACCGAGGGTTCCATACTATTAAAGAAGTAAAATATTAAAAGAATCACTTTTGTTCATGAATTTGCGAGTATAATTTATATGTAGGTACTTTTGTTGGCGAACCGCAAACGTAACTTTGTTTTTGGTGGTTTATTGTTATTATCAAAAACAGTATAATAGTTAGGGAGTTGATTTAATTTTCCTTTAAAATATACATTAATGTCTATTGATCATAATTATTTCAGATTTTTCGATCGATAAACTTCGGAGATAAGGGGAACGGTATTTTTTTCGACAGTTTGCTCAATAAATCCAAAACTATCAGGCATAAAAATAAATAAAAATCGGTTTTAGAATACACAAGTAACGCCCTTTCATATGATACCCCACTGAATATTGTTATTTTATTTTAAAAATTCGAAGCCCCGGTTTCCCCCCCTTTTTAAATAAAAATTAAAACAATTTTCAATGTTTTATGATTGCAATGGCGTTGGGTCACTATTACCTAAAATTATTCTAAATTTCAAGTCGATAGCTTCGATAGTTACTGAAATAATCGAGTGTGACAGACGGACGGACGGACGGAGAAAGTCTCACCATAAGGGTTCCATTTTTATCAAATTGGTATGGAACCCTAAAATTGGTGGAAATACACGGGAAATAAAAGAATTTCACAACTCGTTCGTCTCGTATTAATTTGACTGGCATCGATTATTTAATTCTAATTAAAGAAATATTAATTTTACAATATCTTTAAAACCGTACTGCGACATTTGCATTATCAAATATTATGTTCTACAAGTTACAACTACAACAAATTTCGGTAAAATCTTACGACATTCACAAAAAAATATCTTTTTATTTACATCTAGGTAATACAGATAATAATCTTACTGTGCGCATTGTATTTATACGAATAGGATTTAGAATGATTTTGGATTAAAAGTTAATCGCCACAAAAAAAAAATTTTGGTGGTTCAATGAAATGCGACACATAAGCTGAAAGTTTCAGCTCAATATCACATTGTTTTCCTTTAAATGGAATTGACCTGGGAACGGCATTTAAATTATTATATATTATTTTTGGCAAATTTAAATAGCATTTTATTTTTTCTATCTCATCAAATGGTTTCACAGTATTTTTATGGATGGAAGGAATATTCGACTAATATTTTCAATATTTTATAAAGAAAAAGAGGTAAATCAGAACATTTATTAATTATAAATAAAAATTAATATTTAATTGCCAAAACAAGAATATTATGATTTTTAATGTTCATGTTTTTTTTTTTAAATTGTGATGAATAAAAACAAGTTTTTGATTTTGATTTTTTATTTTATTATTGTGTCAAGATCGGTTTTTCACTCGCATTTTTTTGGATAATATTTAAAAATATGGTTTCATTGAAGGGGAATAGACTTAACATTCTTAAGGTTAACCAAGCATCGACAACTGTTGATGCTTGAAACTTCTAAGGTGCTGTAAACGTTTATAAGTGTTGGTTACGATTATCACCTCACGTCAGCTTGTAAAACACTATACGGGTCGTGGTACATTGGATGAAATACTTTGGTTATAAAATAGACCAAAAATTCAAAATTATTTATGTAATCTCTATCATCATAATGTACATTGTAATTTTATACTATTTCATTATAAATAATTATATAGTAATCCATGACTACACGTAGAATATATTATTAATAATTATTTGATAAAATTCCATATTGTAACAAAGGAACGTTTCACGACACTGATTTATTTTATACATTATTTTTATTTAATATTTGCACATTATTACTTGTATATAAGTAATATTAGTAAAACAACTAGATATTATAATAATATATGCTGATAGAAATTGTCATATACTTACCGGATTATTAGATTTAGTATGTACATTTTTGTTCGCTTTTATATTATTTTAACACTCATTTAGAATTTATAATGCTTAGGTATTGTAACTTACATTACTTCACACAATAATATGAATACTATAATATACATGAATTATTATGACTGAGTACACAAAAAAAACATATAAATCGTCTAAAATTTTCAAAATAACTTAAATCTTACAAGTAAACATATTTTTTTACTTTACTCTCTACGTTATAAAATATAATTTGGAAATTTAGGAAAAACTTATACAGAAACTTTTACGTACACATAAATAAATATAAATGATTTCTTAAATCATGTAACCTAAAGTAAGTTTTCCCTATTACTGATTTCCCTTCCATATTTGCATAATATGCAAAGTTATTTTTTTGTGTAATCAGACATAATTAGCTACTGTATTTTAAAGATTTCTCGTTTTACCTTGATTCGTTACTGGTTTAATAATTTATCACAAAAACTATGAATATGAAAAAAAAATAAAAATCACATAATAGTAAAAAGATACTTATTAAGTGGGCCTAAGACAGTCCGTGTACATATTTAAATCGAAGATACCTAGCTACCTAAGTTTCTCAAAGTCGTTGTTCTTTTCCTTTCTAAATAGTAGATTAGATTCAATCAAAAATTTATACAGAAAAAAATTGTAAATTATATTAATAAATTTCCTTTTTTCACGACTGCCCAAAAGGAGTGTAATGTTTTTTGGGTTCATGTCGGTATGTGTTCTTTATTCCGCCATAATTTCTGAACGTCTGAAGAGATTTGGACATTTGGGGTATCGTTATGATAAATCCGAGTAACATATAATATCCGAGTAATATTATTTAAAAAAAACGTTTTACCACAGGGCAATCGTTTTTTTTAATTTTTTAATTACCTTATTTACTTGGTTGTTTATTGTTAATCAAGAAAAGTAATCCAACACTTCTTTTATTTGTACCAATATTGCTTATAATTTCTAGTAAAATAACTATAGAATTCAAACCCTTACGTGAGAAACATATGATCATCAATATTTGGCCACATTTTTAATCATTCATAGTTTGACAAATTACTAGACTCGTTTTACATAACATACTTTCTTAATAAATAAATTTATTTCCTTATTCCTTGTTAAAATGTTAAAGAAAAATAGGCTGGGGTCTTGACTAGTCTCAGACTGGGTTTCGGTGACTTTAAATAATCCTTTTGTGGAAAGGCTTATTTGAAAAATGAATCAGATTTGAAAAAATGCTTATAAATGAGAAATTAATACTTTGTCAAACGTTGGTCACATTAGTAGCTTGTGTAACGATAGAGAACCTTCGAAAACTTAGTCCATAAGCAAAAAAGTTATTTACAAGATCAATATTATTTACAAACATATTCATAGAGATTATAAGTAGCACGTTGGTCGATAAAACACACCTACCTATCCATAGGGCGTTATAGTTATCTATTACGAACGCCACGAAATTAACGATAAAATTGCAAATAAATTAAATAATTAACAACGACAATAATAAATGGAATGCATCAAAATTTACCCGCACTAAATTCGTCGAATTTACTCCTACAAGCTCACACATTACCGATACTTCTAGTACGAGTTTTTTTTTTAAAACGATATTCGATGTAGAGTTCCTCTATAAATATCTACAGTAAACACCACAAGCGTTTCAACAAATATCAAGAAAGTATCTTCTTTAAACCAAATGTTTCAAATGTCAAAACTCGTACTAGCGCACAGAACACCTTTTAGAAAAACGTCTGACTTTAGAAATTACTTAAAACACGTAAATACTAATATTCTTTGACACTCGACATATATAGCTTTCGATTTGACTAAACTACACACTATTCACTCTTATTTGGCTCAATTGTTACCCTTGATTTCAACACTGATCTTCTTACAACAGAAGACTGGAGGCGAAAATAATCTAGTTTGGAGACAAAGCCATTTATGAATCCTACAAACAACGAAGTAAAACAACTAGATATTATAATACAAATAATCTTCATGGACGGGACGACAACTCACTAACGAAATAAACCAGATTGCTTCAAGATTTAAACTAATTCCAGAATACAAAAGTACTGGAAACAAGAGTGGTTTCAGAACACTTTAAAGATACTTTGAAATCACTGAATGAAACGAAAATGGGAGTCCACTAATGGCGCTTCTACCAAGTTAAGTCGTTCAGCACGCGAGAGAGCGATTCAGGTTTTAAAATGCCATTTTGCATTACGATCTCCAGGATTATAGGTACTCAGTCGAGGCTTTTGGTTTCTTCTTTACAGACACCGTTTGGATAAAAAAGATTTAATCCTTCCTTAATCCTCGCCTGGGTATGAATTTGATGTACATGACTTCATCATAAACCCAGAAATACCTTCAAATGTGGTACATCAAGAAATTATATTCATACCACGCAATATCAAATGAGTATACGGCTCAAATAAAAAAAAAACACTCTCTGTGCACGTTTCTCTCAAAAAACCTCCTTCTCAATCAAAAAAAAAACCTTCGATTAAAACACAGTGTTCGATTAAACCACTAACGGCTAACTTAAAGTGGTAGAAGTCCCATGAACACTTGATACCAAAATCGGGCAATTGCTATTTTGGTTGTAAAGCGTTTTTAACGACTCCCAAAATCATTATAATTGAAGAATTAATTGTCAATAAAAACATAAGATTTCTCCACACCACTAATTATACACACCTCTCGTCATAGCTTCCCTATTTCTGTTGTGCCACTTACAAGTCAAAATTCTAACGTACGTTCGTCTGAACGTCGCATTGCACAGCGCGTAACAGACAGGATTTATCGTCGAGTTGATGTAACACAGGGCGTAGAAAAATGACCAGAGCTCGTCCGGAATGTAGTTCGTGCGAGCAGTGAAGGGTTTGAGTAGCACAAGGATGTTGTAAGGCGTCCACGTGATTATGAACGAGAGGAGGATCGCGGACAGCGTTTTCGCCGCTTTCGTCTCTTGTTTCTTCTCCTGAGTTTTCTTTTTCTTCGGCTGTTTTGAGGTTATCCCTTTCCCGGCCAACTGTTTCGGGATTATTTTCGCGTTTAGCGGTATTCTGACGTCTTGTATGTGGGACGTCCTTCTGGTTAGCGCAGGATGGCCTACTGGGTGCAAGTTTAGTTCGGAGTCCCCTCTCGCTGGCGGCCGGTAATGCGTTCTCGCATTCGTGGGGGGTGATTCTTCTGTGATCATCTTAATACTAGGTCTCTCTGTGTCGGCGTCAGGTAATCTGATCAGGATCGTGTAAACGGAGTCAGCTGATGCTGACTTGGGAGCGGGTGAGGTAGCAGCGTTTATCCTAGTGTTGGGGGGAAGAGAGCGACTGTCTCTGGCCGCTGGGATGGGCAGCGGCGGTTCGTATGTGCGTCGAAGAGGCGACGTGCCTCCGTCAACGACACTGGAACCGCCGGAGCCACCGCGACCAGCGTATGGGTCTCTGATGACGTTGAGTGATGTACACCTGTGGAAAAGACGACAATGTACACAAAATAATTTCCGTAGTTTCGTAATTTTTGATGGAGACGAATGGACAAGTAATCTCTTGTACATACAGCCATGTAGCCTAAAATCTACCTACCTAGATTGGGAGAGCGAAAAATATTTACAAACTTTGTGGTATCAATATATTTTCATCAATACTCTTTATTGTGAGAACCATTAAATCTAGGATATTGGTTTGTCTGGTACAGTAAATTTCCATTAATTCCAATGACCATAATATCATTGAAAAATCTCTTTACTAGCGTCTCCACAAACAGGGGCATCACGTACCCCGAGCGGATTCATTAACCTGGACACAAAAACCTGCAGTACCGTCTCTAAATGCACGGGCGCATGCAGGTTGAAGCATCATTCTTTGGAAGAATAGTGTTTTAGGTCATCATTAACTCACCTGGACACAGAGCTCTGCAGCGGCGTCTCCACAGACACGGGCGTGGCGTACCCTGGGTCGGAGGGCTCCTCCTCTGGCTCGGTGTCCTCTAGGTCTTCCCTCCCAGAGTGCCACCATGCCACGCACCAGGCCCTCACTGCCTCCCAGCCGCGCTTTTGTCGACGGGATGATGAGGCCTAGAAAATAATACTCCATTAAATGAGGTATATTATGTTTACAATCCACAGAGGTAGCAACAAAGATATATTTCTAAGTTAATCTAAAGGTGATTTGAGCTGTGCTTTGATACAGACAGTCAATCATTCGCCTTGGGTTGTTATATATTATCAAAATATAGTATGACTATTAAATTAGAAAAGGTATAACGAATACACGTGTTTCAGAAATCTCAACGCGCGGTTTGGGCGTAACACAAATCTCGTTAGCAATAATTTTGATCTTGCGCCAATCGTCAGTCCTATTCCAATGCCGGAAGACTTTTATTTCAGTGTCAATAGTGTGATCCAGTTATGGGTTAGCATATCTGGCTTTGTTCCAATGGTTGTAACTGCCACCGGAAAGCTTGGAATACCGGTAACTTTTGGACAACAATTTACGGTGAATATAGATTTAGTTAGGGTACGGTCGACCCATATCGATTTCTAGCGTTGCAGCGAACCTTTCAGCAGAGAAAAATCGTTTAGCAGTTTAACTAGCTACGACCGAACCCCACCAGGCCTGATGAACTAACTTCTCGTAAGAATTATAAAATGCTACTTGAACCCGGGACCTCCTTAATATCACAACTACTGCGCCAGGAACGAAGTCAGCAAAATTATTAATTTCAGCCGTAAATGCAAGTGTATTTGTTTAGTGTGTACTGCTCACATAAAATTGACGAAGAGAATTACTAGAAACCGTTAGGGGTGAGTTTCCTTACCCCTTCCAAGTTAGTACGATAACATCTTCGACTGCATCATCAGTAACTATCAGGTGAGATCGCAGTCAAGTACTAACTTATATAGTGTAAAAAAATCTGGTCAAATAGCAACGCCACGCCCGACGCGACGCGACACGCTTGGCTGTGTGGCGTCTCCCATTTGTACTCGTATTGAAACTGCTAAAATCGTGTCTCGTCTGACGCAACGTTTGACCAGTGGTGTTAGTACAAGTTATTGGACAAACGATTCGAATCTCGCAAAGATATATAATAATATAAAAAGGAGCAGATATGTGACAAGCGCGCGCGTTGTGAAGACTCAAAAATCCTACAATGGGGTCTTACACTACTTTTGAATTTGATAAAAAATATTACTTTATTATAAACTAGGATAAAAATAATAACGTGCAGTGAAAGAAATATTAAAATCCAACGAAGATTTACAAAGTTACAGGCGTTTAAACTTTGGAGTGGGGGGATCTTCTATCCCTTTCTCGCAAAACGAAAATTTGTATGAAGCCGCACGAAGCTACTATGGCATTGGTACGGTGTGACGTCACAATTTCATGTTGCTATCTCTGTCTAATCACAAATCTTTAAATGCTTATAACTTTTTTGTTATTTGATCGATTTAATTAGTTCTTTCAGTGCACGTCATTATTTTAATTCTACTTTATAATAAAGTAATAAAAAAATTGGAGTCAAATACCCTATTGTAAGTTTCGTAGTTAGTCTGCGTCGAGCGCAAGCATTATTGTTGTCTCTTTCGTTTGCGTGCTGTTTCGTATCTTTTGTTCTATTTATCAGTGAGTAGCAGTTCGGCACAGATTTAAAACGCAATTTACTATGAACGTAACGTATCTTGGTGATCTATGGAATCTCGATTTAGTTTCGCCATGAAATTTACATAGTTTATTTGGGGAGCAACCGAACTCTATCGAATTATTAGAATTATTTTAGGTATCTTGTACTATCCCTGCTGACCTTAAGTTGATTCTAGTTCCTCTGTGTAAGACCTAAAATAATTGAATTCTACAGTGCAGTAGGGTGGTTAAAGTTTATGACCTATCTGCAACTTGGTATGCAAAGGGAAAGCGCTTCGCTAATATTTCCCGGTCTGTTTATTGACGCGGGGCAACTGGCGAGTCGCCAATATTTCATTGAGGCCAGTTATAGGCTTTGAGTTACTTCTGGGGTTATGAATTTTCGACGGATTTTCCTTCATAGCAGATGTGTGAGATTTTTTTTTTTTTTTTTAGTCCGTCAGTCAGTCAGTCAGTCAGTCAGTCAGTCAGTTTCTTCTTTTATATATATAGATATATATAGAGGACAACATCACATACATTGCTCCGATCCCATAGTAAGTAGCTTATGCACTTGTGTTATGGAAATCAGAAACAACGAAGGTACCACAACACCCAGACCCGAGACAATGTAGAAAAGTTATTTTTTTACATTGCCCCGGCCGGGGATCGAACCCGGAACCTCAGAGATGGCGGCGCCTTGAAAACCGGCACGCTAACCACTCAACCACGGAGGTCGTCAAAGAGATGTCTATATAGTTGCTACTTAATCGCAAAGATCCGAGTAATTATTATGAGACCAGCTTTTGTCCGCGACTTCGCCCACGTGTAATTCGGTTTTTCACAAATCCTTGTGGAAATGTGAATTTTCCGTTCACGTTGCTTAATAAATCAGGAATAAATATTACCTACTTTCAAGCAGTTTGCTAAATCACTTACCTACAGCTGTCGCAGTCGATTAATGTAACGAATTAGGATTTTTAAAATACCCCACGGGAACGATATTTCCGGGATAAAAAGTAACCTATATTTATTTTGAATTACATTCGAAGTTACTTTTTTTGTTATAATAAATGATTTAATTACTTAATTTTATTAAGTTTTATTTTGAAATGAAATGTATATAACAAAATGCAGGCATTTGTTAAATTTGAGGAAAGTCACGTTTCTACCCCTAGCGATGACAGGATAGACGAGTTGTTGTACTTAGTATTGGAAAAGAAATAGATAAAAAAGTACAAGTAGGTATTTGTCGTTCCTTATTATCCTGATTATTATTTAAACCGCTCTAGGGCAAATTTGCACTTAGGTAATTTATGAGAGGAAAGGCGCTATGGTGATATTAATCAAACAGAACTCAGAACAAGTTGGAGGGAGTTCGCGAAACTTGGGCGTAGTGAAATTACCTGTGGAATTTGCGAACACTTGCGATAAAGTGTCGCATTAGTATTAATAGCTTTTGGAGATTACACACTGTTATTATTTATTGTGTTTCTCATGCTACGAGTATGTGCTCGCTAATTGCCACTTCAACTTCAAAAGGCGTTGAATTATGTTGGTTATACACCAGTCTCATAAAGATCTCAATAACATGGCTCTCTTAAGAGGGTACACTAGTTTTATTTTTCTCCTTCTTATTCTTACGAATACGTTGGTGGGTGCGACATGCAGCGTTGCGGACAGATATAACAGAAAAACGACGTTTTACTTTATCGCTAAAAAACTAAATAAGTTATCAAAAATCCGTCTCTGAACTTTTTTCGATTACATTATTATCAAAATCCATTGTAGTATGTGAAAATTATATTATGATATAAATAATATACACTGGCCTGCAAAAGTAAGTATAACACTTTTAAAAAAAATAATTTGAAAAGTGTGATAATTTACTTTTGCAGGCCAGTTTATTTTATGTTTTTTTTTTTAATTTTCAAAAACGCTGAGAAATACATTTTTATTAATTTTTAATTAATACTTCGATTTTCTGTGACGTTCTTACACAATGCTAGGCATGTCACACTTAAAAACGGATTTGTAAAAGTGAGGAAACCTTAGGTACATCGGGTCTGTGATATCTATCGCAATATTGCCAGTCGCACTCAACAACTTATTCGTAAAAGTCAGGAGGACTTAAATAAAATCGGTGCAGAGCCTTAGTAACTACTTAAGATATAATTACATTACATAACAAATAATAACAGAGACCCAAAATCATAAATCAAATGCACGCGAGGCCGCAAAGCAAACGGGCGCGACATTGCTATTAATTTAACAGAATTTAGTGCATTGCATTCGGGAGAAAGTTGTCCAAACTTCGGCTTGAGTCTACGTAATTATCCGCTCGCACCAACACTAACAGCACCGAATATATAATATTACTAACGTACTAACAGTCAGGGTTAAATGTTGCATGAGGGACACTTAACATCGTCCGAGCTGTTTCGACAAAGTAGGGGTTTCTTGGTTTTATTATTTATCTGCACAATACAAAAGTAGATAAGGTCACTGGGGTAAGTACAGGTTTTTGTACAAACTTCAAGTCAACTCGCTTCGTACAAACGAACCGAATTCCATAAGGTCAGTGGGGTTAGTACAGGTTTTTGTACAAACTTCAAGTCAACTCGCTTCGTACAAACGAACCGAATTCCATAAGGTCAGTGGGGTTAGTACAGGTTTTTGTACAAACTTCAAGTCAACTCGCTTCGTACAAACGAACCGAATTCCATAAGGTCAGTGGGGTTAGTACAGGTTTTTGTACAAACTTCAAGTCAACTCGCTTCGTACAAACGAACCGAATTCCATAAGGTCAGTGGGGTTAGTACAGGTTTTTGTACAAACTTCAAGTCAACTCGCTTCGTACAAACGAACCGAATTCCATAAGATCAGTGGGGTTAGTACAGGTTTTTGTACAAACTTCAAGTCAACTCGCTTCGTACAAACGAACCGAATTCCATAAGGTCAGTGGGGTTAGTAAAGGTTTTTGTACAAACTTCAAGTCAACTCGCTTCGTACAAACGAACCGAATTCCATAAGGTCAGTGGGGTTAGTAAAGGTTTTTGTACAAACTTTTTACAGTCAGCGCCATCTATGGACAGTTGCTGACATGCAGTTAGCAATAGATAGCGCTAGCTGTATATGTATGGAGTAATACGATTCGTTTGTGCGATGCGAGTCGACTCGAAATTCGTACAAAAACCCGTACTAACCCCTCAGACCATGGTCTGGTGGGATGTTACGGCCGCGACAAGGACATGCTGCAATTGCTACGTTCCATTGCTAAGCAGCCAGCTCCAGCTTTCAGCTTTTCTGTTCCATTTCTAAGATTGCTTTTGGTAGGTTTATGGAATGAAATTCAAAAAATGTCATCATGTGAATTCCACGCAAACAACTGTCATTCTCATACATTTTTGAATCTCATTTCATAAGCGTACCTAAAACAATCTTAGAAATAAATAAGTACCTAAGTCATAAATATAAGGCTAAAGTTGCAGGGGTAAATACTGTTAGGCTTATGATTATATATTTACGCCTTTCAAGTACTATAACATCTTTGATTTCGTTTTAACTTACCATCAAACGATGATGGTTCAGTGCTAACTTGTAATAAAAATCAAAAACCATCAGGCATAAAAATAAACAAAAATCGGGTTTAAACTACACAAGTAACGACCTTTCATTAGAGACTCTACTCCATATTGTTATCTTATTTTGAAATTTCAACGTTCGAGTTTTCCCTTCCCTTTTGAAATAAAAATAAAAATTATTTTCAAATTTTTATTATTGCAATAATTGCGAGCCATTATTTCCTATGTCGGTAATTTTAATAGTTACTGAGTTAAGGGTCATGACATACGAACAGATATTCACACAGACAGACAGACGGACAACAAAGTTGCGGGTTATACGGGTTCCGTTTTTTTTTCTTTTGAGGTACGGAACCCTAAAAGGAGTTAGTTGTTTGTCTATCTAGTTTTCGTGTCCGAACGGCGCAACAGAATGGAATTAAAGCCACTAATCGTGGCAGTAAATTCTCGTTAAACACGTGATATTAAAAGCGGGACAGCCATATTAATTGGAGTGAATTTAGCGCGCTCCCGGGAACATGCCCGCTCGACTTGGACGTCCCTGTTAGGAGCAGTTGGACCCGTGTCGCATGAACTAATTGCTCTTTTATTTGACACACAATGTCATTTTGTCGCAGCGTTTTCGTTTCGGCGTTTTGTTTGTCAATACAAACGCCCGACACGACAAAATTACAACCCGTTACATAAAGCGGTTGACGATAACCGCTTTAGCCGCGAGTGGTTATCACTATAGACAGCGATTGAGCGCAATCAGTCGCTGCCTACGGGGTAGTGAAATAGGAAAACATGACGCCTGTTGCCCACAGGCAGGCAGGCCTGCCATATAGCCCATGAGTGTGTTAGTGAGATCACAAGCATAAGGACATAATTATTGAATAAAGTCATAAGGGTTTGTACAGGTATTTGTACCGAGTTCTAGAGCCACACACATCTAGCAGCCAGCGCCCCTAGCGGACAAACGCTAAAAGCTTAGTTCTCTAAAGGCTGAAGATGGAGAAATCCGTTCCGTTCTTTCGAAACGAGTCGACTCGAATGTTGTTCAAAAACCTGTACTAACCATAAAGACTTTTATTGGTTGTAAAATTTGAAAATTGATTACTGAGCCAATTAAGACCTAAGAACTGGTGACTCAGAGTGAAGAGCGCTGTCCAATGTGCCGTATGATATTTTAAATTGCAATGCAGAATTAGATATGGGGACGCACGGCATCACTTCACCTTAGGTCAACTTCTTGCTCGTCTGATTTTTTTTTGTTAAAAAAAAGACATGAATAAAATAAAAACAGATCTTCCTAAAGCCCTTCTCTTCCTAAAAATGGGTCAATCCCATTTTCTAAGAGATTTTAATTTTTCTATCGACTCTTTCACGCCACGGTTTTTACAGCGAGTGTGAAACGGCGCTGCTTCAACAATTATTGGGCTACATTTGGCGCGGGTGCTATAAATCGAGGCAAAATTGTGGAGCCATTAAGGTGGAACTATTTCCAGTTCGAGAGAATTCAATACCGACTTCCAGTAATACCTTGAATTAAGAGCTATGTTATTGTTTTGTCATTTTTATGGCTCTTTATTTTTATAAAACAATTTTTTTAAGTCATATGAGTTCTTGAATCCTAGTACTTGTAGTTTATTTCCTATAAACCCATATTTAATAAAGGGTTATCTTTATGATAGCAGGTAATAGATAATTTAGGACAACCCTTTGTTTTGTTTGTAATGATTTATTGTTAGACTAAACCGATATAACCGATACAATTAAGACCTCATGATGTCGAATGCATTGCAGTGCGTTGTATGATATTACAATGCAAAGTCCTACAACTGAGAAGGGCAGTCTTACTCGTAAATATCTTGCTCGTGCTGTCATTTTACAGACTTCGAAAATTTTATCAAAATTGGGTTTATACTCATTAACTATCGTTAAAAGGATATCGTTGGAATTTTTCATACAAAAGATGTTCACCTGATATCAAAAATCGCAAATCATACAATCGATTGATGAGTCATCCTGAGATATTTGTTCTTAAAAATTATTTTGCCTTCAAACTGAAACACACCACCACCATTGAAAACTGAAGTAGTAAAGTGGTAAGTGAAGAGGTCTCTACATTGAGGTGGTGCATTTGAATTGCGTCTCTCCTTGTCTGGCGTGCCGTAACTTGCATCGGATAGACAGAGATGAAGGTCTCACCTGATGGTCTCTCCACCGCGTGTCGTGCAGCGCTCCCCGGACGTGGTACACGGAGTCAGCGTCCCCGGACTCGGAGCGCGCCCGCCCGTCGACGTCCCGCGTCTCATCACTGTACAAAAACGAGTAAGCTATAGTGACCTTATTGTTAAATAATTGGTCAGCCGTGCTATTCTGCCAAACAGCGACAAGCGTACATCTCTGCATCTATATGAATTTGTCAGTTGTAATAGAGTACAATTTTGCATGTCATATTCGGGTTGGCAGCTGTCTGGCAGCTATTTCATTTTGTAGAATAGCACAGCTGAGCGTTCCGTACTATCAAGACCAATTCTTAATAGTAGGTATTAAAATAAACTAAACAATAAACACCCCTGCCCACAAATTAAAAAAAAACGAGCAAAAATTCACGTTTGTTGTATGGGAGCCCTCTTAAATATTTATTTTACTCTATTAATATATATATAGCTGCTTGTGCTGATTCACTGACTGACTGATTGATCACCTCTCCTGAACAATTTTGTATGAAAAATTTTTTTTTCAAGGATCATGTCGTATAGAAAGGAAAAAATCATTAAGAACAAAAATATGGAGAGAGCTGATGATTGAGGATTTCGGAGACGGGTGAAGAGCACGGGGAGGGTATTGAAGATAGGTGGGGAGTGCTCGACCAAATGTCATTTGAAATGACATCCAATTGGCAGTTAGCTGAAAAAAAATTCAAAATGGCCGATTCAAAATGGCCGCCATTCGAATTTCGTCGATATCTCGGAAAGTATAAAAGATGGAAGAATGGTTTCTTGACAAGAGTTGATCAGGACCCAAAGGTCTATCCGATGGATAAAAAAAAATCCAATATGGCGGATTTTTTTTTACCATAGAAAATGTATGGCGGATGTTGAAGAGGCTGAAAGTTGAACGGCAAATAGGGGAAAGACGGCACGCGGGCCACATGTGGCCCGCGCCACCACGCACCCTACTAGTTAATATATATATAGCTGCTTGTGCTGATTCACTGACTGATTGATCACCTCTCCTGAACAATTTTGTATGAAAAAATTTTTTTTCAATTACCATTTCGTATAAAGGAGAAAAATTCATTCGGAGGAAAAATACGGAGAGAGCTGATGATTGAGGATTTCGGAGACGGATGAAGAGCACAGCCAAGGGTATTGGAGATAGGTGGGGGGTGCTCGACCAAATGTCATTTGAAATGTCATCCAACTGCCAGTGAGCTGAAAAAAAATTCAAAATGGCGGATTCAAAATGGCCGCCATTCGAATTTCGTCGATATCTCGGAAAGTATAAAAGATGGAAGAATGGTTTCTTGACAAGAAGTGATCAGGACCCGAAGGTCTATTTGATGGATAGAAAAAAAAATTCAAAATGGCGGAATTTATTTTTCCATAGAAAATGTATGGGGAACGTTGAAGAGACTAACAGTTGGTAATTATGCAAGGTTTTGATATGGTTTTTCGGAGGATCACTAGGGAAAAATATGGAAAGAGATGATGATTGAGGACTTTAAAGATAGTCAAGGAGCATGGGCAAGGTATTATAGTTAGGTGGGGACTGCTGAAACAAAAAATACTTGGAACTTCACGCAATTGGCAGTGAGCTGAAAAAAAACCAAAATGGCGGATTCAAGATGGCCGCCATACAAATTTCGTGTTGTTCTATCTCGGAAACTATAAAAGATAAGAGAGTGGTTTCTTATCAAGAGGTGATCAGGATCTTAAGTTCTACGGGATGCAATGGAAAATAATTCACTGTGGCGGAATTTATCTTTCCATGGAAAATGAACATACTATGAGAAGAGACAATGATCTAGGATTTGGATAATGATTGAGGAGCACTGTCATGGTTTTAAAGATAGTTAAGGACTGTTCGAAAAAAATACGCTGAACCTCATCACATGAGGTTCAGCGTATTATCAAGAGGTGATCAGGATCTTAAGTTCTACGGGATGCAATGGAAAATAATTCACTGTGGCGGAATTTATCTTTCCATGGAAAATGAACATACTATGAGAAGAGACAATGATCTAGGATTTGGATAATGATTGAGGAGCACAGCCCTTAACTATCTTTAAAACCATGACAGTGCTCCTTGGTCATTTTTTAAGCCCACTGCCAATCGGATTCCAATGGGCGATAAAGATGACGGCGATACCTTTATAGGCGGGAAGACTGCACGCGGGCCACATGTGGCCCGCGCACTCACGCGCCCTACTAGTTTTTTTACACGACTGCCCAAAACATTGTAAGTCTAGCCATCTTGGTCCGAGTGGTACAGCCTGGTGACAGACCGACGGACAAACGAAAGGCGAAGTTTTAGTGGTCTCGTTTTTACTCTTTGGTTACGGAACCCTAAAAAACTGGCGTTTGACGGCTGGCTGCTACACTCTCAGTGTATGTATTGGTAAACATGGAAATTCTGCCAATTTTAAGGAAACTTGGTGACTCATGTAAAGCTTGGAGTTCAGGTTTGGTCATTCATAAGGTTAGTTCTGCCTAACGGCTGAATACCTAAGACATGTATCGAAATTATCGGCCCGGCGGATGAGCTCAGGTGATACCTGATAGCTGGATAGCTGGGAGATACAGGTTCAAATCCCACCGTTCACTGATTATCTTCTTAGTTCTCGTCTTATAAGAATGTAGAATATCTTCGTAGAATATCTTTGCCAGATCTAGTCAGAAATTAGGAGACGTGCATAAGTACTATAGTTACCGACGAAGCTCAAGGTAAGTTCTCTGGGAAAATGAGAATTTTGTTACAATTATAAAATATCGTGACTTTAGTAAGACGACTTCAAGATGAGATGCTGACTTCAGATGTTGAAGTCAACATCATCCCGGCGTCGGGACAAAACTGGATTCTAGATTGCTGTGTGGTGTTTGGCGGCATTGCTCCCTTGGGAGCTTGACTTTCGTGGGAGGGCGGGCGGTGCTTGGCTTTTTCCTGCATGCTGGACTAAACAGGTTATTTTCAGGAAGCAGATTATAACAAAACAATTAAACTTTCTTGAAAATTAATCTAGCCAAAAATTAAACACGCTACTGTTTCACTAGAGGCGTATACTCGTATAGTCACTAATAATGGCTGCAGCAGACGTGCAGATTGCATTTTTTGCTGCAATTGGCTAAAGCTAATATCCTACTCCATTCCGCGAATCCGAGCTGCATCTGGCCCGGTGCCAGTCGCGACCATTCATCTCTTTATGTTCCTTTATAAGCTGGTTTATATGGGAAATAAGGCCGACTTATGATAGATGGACGGAAGTCACATATTTTTTAAAGACAGAACATTAGCCTCATTATCGAATATAGGATGTATTCGTCGGTCCGTTTGAATGGAATTGATTTATTTTTTACAAATCCGCGGACACCTATACTTAACGTGATTTTTTTAGCTGCGATCGACGCAGTAACCTGTCAATCGCTCAAACGGAATATAATTCAAAATATATATGGGAATGACATGTTCGATGTATAAATTAATCACGTGACTTAACGAAGACAACACGAAAATAAATGTCATAATTTTTTTCCATTCGAGCGAATCACAGTATAATTACTGTAGAAAGGTCGTATTTGTGTATGTATGTTACTCCTTCTCATTGTCACTCGTGTTTTTGGCGGAATTTGGAATCGAGGTGGATAAGCACACAGGTTATCCCAAAAAATACATGGTTTTGCGGTATTAGTTAAAAACCGTTACACCTCCCGCTAGTACGTTAAATTAGGCACGGTTTCCACCAAAGCGGAGCGGATCGGAGCTGTGTTTGAGTAACCAATCAGATTTCGTCATTTTGACATCTCCGAAACTGAGGAGAGAGGAGATTCTGAAATGAAGGAATCTGATTGGATACTCAAACCCAGCTCCACTTTAGCAGAAACCGGGCCTTGTGGCTAAGATTGCTCGGACTCGACCTATTTGCGGTCTTTACCTCATCGATAACTGAAGAGATAAGCTTTGAGTTTTACTTAAAAATTGCGTCTTCCACCTAAGCCTCACTAAACTCGTTACAGCCAACTCTGGGCTTCACATTGAACCTCTAGGATTTCCTTACTTCCCAGTACAACAATTACACAATTCGCTCTCTTGGCGATCACCGGAGTTCAGCACAGCGCTCCGTAACACTGCCTTCCTGTGTAGAAACGGACTCACTAAGGTTCTTTATAACCATAGAATAGAAATAGAAAAATTCTTTAATTCATATAGGCCTAGCATACAAAGGCTCTTATGATACGTCGTTTTGTTTTACATGGTAACTTTAATGGTGATAACCATTTACGACTTAAAACTAAGTTTACGAGGGTTCACAAACGCGCCCTGCCGATGAGAAGAAGCCCACAACAAACTCAGCCGGGTATTATTTTTTATGTTATCACCATTTAACAACAAGTAGTACCTATAGATAATATACATATATATAGGCTAGTAACAACAGAGCAAGTCATTATCGATCAATTCCAAGGGCTTGTGTCGCTAATATAGTCCTTCATATTGTAGTAAGCCTTATTAATGAGTTTAGGCTTGACAAACCCTTCAGATACATGACGTGGTAACTTATTATAAAATCGTATACAGTTGCATGCAAAGGATTTGCTAATTTTAGATAATCTAGTGCTGTTTAACACGAGCTTATGCTTAACTAGTTTATTAAGAGTATTTCTGCGCGAAGGTTTGAATGTACTGTCAGCTGTTTTGTTGAACTGTTTATCGGCTCTTGTACCTTATTCATGTCAAGCTCAGAATTGCAACAGATTTCTACCCTCTCGACCTTTCGACCTTTGGGTAAGAACTAAACCTTATACTGCACTATACTAACATTTTACAAACTCATAGTATTGGTGTACAGTGTACAGTCAGCAGACAGGATAATGATCTACAGCGTACTGGAAGCACCACAATTCACGTCGTCTACTGTGTTGTGGAGTGCGCGGTGCACTATTCATCGCAAGAATCCATTTTCCCAGTTCTGCAATCGGACATTTGCGTCAGATGATTCGTATTGCACAGCTTCCGTATTGCCGGTGCACGGTAATTTATCGTTATTATTAAAAAAATATCTGTATTGATATTAAAAAAAGCGTAAGCCATTTTAGATTTAAATTTATTACTACTAAGATATAGAACGAAATTGAAACTCGCGTACGTGGTTTTAAACGTAGCATAGAGTCTGACATTTTATAAATGCCTGCAAGTTAGGTCAGTGTGAAAGAATTTTGATTTTGATAGCATTATTTTAAACGTAAACTAGCTGACCGATCATGCCTTGTTTTGCCATATAAATGATTTCTCACATAGAGATTTCTTTCACGTATTTATATATACTTAGAGGTATAAAAAGTAGTTTACATCCTATTCTGAGAATTACTGAATAATCACAATAATTTCATTAAAATCGGTCAATCTATTTCAGAGAAGTTTTGTTACAAACTCTATAGACATGAGAATTTTATATAGGTAGGCATTGGAGATAGAAAAGCTTAATAAGCTCAAATACAGGGAGAGAGCTACAGAGCTAATTTACTATCAAAACTAACAACCCCTTCAAAGCATCTGGCCCCCTACAATTGTTTGACTAACAGCACAGCTTGCACTAACTTCACCCAAACAATATTGAACCTAGCCGCCCTTTAATAGAATTGAAGTTTCCACGACAATCCCCTGAAAGCATTACAGTAATATCCACATTTAATAACAATCAAAAACCGACTTAGTCACTAATTCAATAAGCTTCATAATCGCTCGACTCGTCAAAGCCTTTATGATTCTTCAGACGATGCAACAGATAGAAATTCAGGAGAGTGCTTAGAGATCCACGGAAGGTTTCACGGAGCAAAAGGTCATTGAATTTGTTACCCTAACACCTTAAAAATAAAGTCGACGTTCTCTTGATAAGATTGGAAGTTTTTCAGAGAAGATGAAATCGTTTTTGGGATGATGCGAAACGTTTGTATTCGCTTCACTGTTTTTCGCTTTTGTATGAAACATTATGACGTAATAAAGAGTCGTATTCTTGATACTGTCTTTCTCTTTAAGAAAATAGCCGGAATTTTTTCAATAAACTTACAGCAAAATTATCATCTAACTCTTATCAACCCCCGACGCAAAGAACGATGCGACGGGGTGTTATAAGTTTGACATGTGTGTGTGTGTGTGTGTGTGTTTATGTGTCTGTAGCATAGTAGCTACCGATCGGAAAAACTAATTTTTCTTCTATTTTTTTTTTTGGTTTTGACTAATAGAATACAAATATTATAGCAACAAAGTTTCGTTTCAGATAGTACCATGCTAGGCTAGGGGAAAGAAAATTGATTTTTGCGAGACGGAAAACTCGTCACGAAGAAAATCTACGAAAATCTCCGTAAATCTAAAACGAAAGTTTATCTTACTAGTCAATAGAATGGGCTCGCATGCAATAACTGTGTTATTGAAATTTGATAGCAACTTGCGTACGTATAAGCGCAAGAATAGCTAATTTCGTATTAAAAGCACAACCGCAATACTATTTAGGTATCTCAATAAAGTTATCCTGAGAAAATATAGGTAAAGTTCAGTCAAAAGTAGCTAGCATTTTTATTTAAACGACGAGTCGAAAGTGACTTCTATTACTGTGAATATAAAGTTGGTATTACCCTGCAATAGTTATAATGTTTGATTAATTGGACTGAAAAACCTCTAGTGTATCTACATTGAAACCATTAAATATAAGTAAGATTATTTTTGTAAAGCCATTTTATACTTTTATTTTATTTTATACTTATATTTATACTTTTATGTACGCAAACACAATTTTATTTTACGTAGTAAAGATAAAATTGTGTTAGCGTACATTTTTCAAAGATGTTTTTTTATTTACTAAAAACTAATATTATTGTTTGATAAAATTCGGTTTTTCTACAAATTTTTTTATTCACATTGATCAGTATGTTGATTATATGCATGAACGGTATTATTTTGTCATTTCAAAGTATCAAGCATAAAAATAAATGAAAATCTCTTTTAGAATATAAAAGGAGGTAACGCCCTTTCTTATGATATCCAATTCAATATTGTTATCTCGTTTTGAAATTTCATCACCATGTTTCACCCCCTTTTGAAATATAAGAAAAAACTATTTTAATTTTTTACTATTACAATGACGTTGGGTCACTATTACCTATAACAGGTCGATAGCTTTAATAGTTACTGAAATAATCGAGTGGGACAGACGGACGGAGAAAGTCTCACCAAAAGCACTCTACTTAAAATGACCGTTATTACGTAACAGTTACTAAGGCTTCAGCTAAGTTGCTAATCTCGTGTTTACGTAAGCAGTCGCAGATGTATTAATTAACTTGTTTGCCCTCGTCTGTGTTAGACCACGTCTGTCGTATTTGCGAACAGTTTTCCGCGCGGACAAACATCGCAGTTCGCAGTCGCAGATTACGTCGGACAAGTCGACAGGGCGATTTACATTTATTACCTTTCTAGGCTTGGAACAGCAGCAAAATCAAACGTAGTACTTAAGCAAACAAGTAAACTAAAGGATGAATCAAAGACCGAGGCGACATTTTGGACAAATTTTATTAAAGACTAGCATAGACTGAATAGATTCAAACAATCTGTTAAAACATTTTCTAAGCCAGGTGACACAATAAATAAATTTTTAAATGACTAGTTACCAAAGAAGTAAGTCTATCAGCTTTCATTTGCTCACAGAGTTACATGATGCCAAATACCTGATTATAAAAATTTTGTGTATTATTTAAAGAAAATTGTAAAACAGGATTCTTAAATATCTGCCCTATCAGCTTCTCAGTGTAAAACTGCCTTTCAAACGTTTCGGTAATGTCTGACATTTCATAACTGCTTTCAAGTTAGGCTTATGTGAAAGAATCCATTCATTTTAAATTTATTTACTTTTAAAAGCGAAAAATTACAGAAATGGCAACAGAAACTACATATCATATACATTATGCAAAACAATTTATGCAGCTTTTTTATAAGTACTTAGTAGTAGCTAGCTAGTTTTACCATAACTAGTAGTATATTTATAATATTTGTAATGAAATATTTTATTTATATTAAAACACAATTGTCAAACGATTTGCATTTTGCATAATCGTTCACACTCTCTTAGACTATATTTTATCACGAGGTTTCTCTTTCGTTTCTGTATTTAGTATCACGTTTATTGCCTAGGTTATTAGTGTTCAGTGATTTAGTATTATTAGTTATTTTAGTTGTTTTTCATGGTTTTCGTATTTAGCACAAAGAACGTTTTGTCCTGGTACTTGATTTATTTTAAGGTTAACAGCGGATAAATTGTTGTTTATCAAAGTACATTAACACTGAAACTATAAATATAATCCCACCAAAAACATTCTGTAAAAACTAGCCAAAGTCAAAATGGAGCTGCTTGTTTATCTCTAAAAAGTACTGAAATCTAGACAAAGTCGTGCCAAGTCAAAGGTTCCTTACTGCGATTTCTTTATTAGTATAGTTAATGTTGCGTGACTTGGCCGTTGAAGGGTACACAAGGGTTCAAACCAGGTGCTCCATGACACCATTGCACCAATCTGTCGCCAGAATTCATCGTCAATGAGTAGCGGTTCTTGGTCTTCAACGGCCAAGTCACACAACATTAACTATAATAATAAAGAAATCGCAGTAAGGAACCTTTGACTTGGCACGACTTTGTCTAGATTTCAGTACTTTTTAGAGATAAACAAGCAGCTCCATTTTGACTTTGGCTAGTTTTTACAGAATGTTTTTGGTGGGATTTCACTTCTTTTTGTAGAAACTTCAAAATATTACAAAATATTTCTGTCCGTTTTTCTAGATACATTAACTGCATAAATAACTTTGTAATCTCATATAATTTATATGGAATTACAAAGTTATTAATGCAGTGATCACCAGGTACTCCAGATCTTCGATTATCCTAGTTTTTATAGTTTTCCCTTTATGTGGCCATTAAACCCTAACTCTGTACCAAATTTCAGCTCTCTGAGTTTATGGGAAGTACTAGTTCTATTTTGATGATCATGAGTGAGTCAGTCAGTCAGTCAGTGTCGAAAATGCGAAACTTTGCTTTCGCATAACTTCGGAACTATATGACCTACAGACTTGAAATTTTGGGTTTTAAGTATGTGATTATAGCTTACTGGATAGCGAAAATTTCAGCGTTCTGGTCTTATCCAGAGGTTCTCAAATAGGAGCCCGAAAATGCGGCGAAATGGTTCCTGTAAAGATGGTACGGCAGTTTTGCTTCGCGCTTTGACTTTGGCGGGGGCACTGCCGTGCCCCCTGATACCCGGCTGAGTTTATTGTGGGCTTCTTCTCAGCACAGGGCGCGTCTGATCCCTCGTAAACCTCAATACAACTGGTAAGTAATTAAGAACAAAATTAACTTACTGAAATCCAATTCTTTTTCTTCGGGCTTAGTTCTAAACTTCTTAATCAAGAACTACAGGCGACTGACTAATTGACAAGTTTTAACTACCGTGACCTAGTCGTAAAGAAAACTTAATTCTCAAATGTTGGATGGATAGAAAAAGAATTTTATCACTTTGTGCTGCAACTAACATATCCATCTGCTAAGTTCGGAAACTTTGTGCAAAGATGCTGCTGAAGAGTTACCTATATAAACGTATTTTACAAAAATCTAGATACTTTGTAGAGTCACGAAACTATGGAAATACTGTTGTCTGTATGTATGTGTGCATTTGGGACTGCTCCGTCCGTTTATCTTATCATTTATTTATTTTATTTATAACATACTTACCTTAGTAGAGTACTATTATGTATTCCGTGCTAGTAGGAGTAAAAATTAAAAGTAGAGGTCAAAAAGAGGAAAACACTAAAATAAAATCTTCAAAATCGACCGCTCCTAACAATAATATAAAACCGAGAAAAGATGTAGAGGCACCCCGGCTTTTAAAATGTGGCTAAATAAATCCGTATTTCCCAGTCAACCGGTAAAAGGTTTCCCTGGGACCCCACCCTTTTCTTCCCCCCATTTTCAACCCCCTGACTCGCCTCTTCTCCTTTCATTTCAACGAAAACAGTCGTAAAAACAGTATTGCCAGATTTTTGCTTGCAAAGTAATGTACGAGTTTTTTTATAATTTTGACTTTTTGAAATATTCCATATTTGCCCGTTATAGGAACATAGTCTTTAATTATTTTAAAGCCTAATTAGGTGGGTCAACGATGTAAAGTTTTGTAGAAGAGTATCAGAAAAACCTTTTGAGTTTGCGTCAGTGATACCCACAGACCAAGGAATAACTTTATTTTGACTTATCTTTGTTCTGTGTTCTGTGGTGATATCTGCTGTGTCAGGTGTTCGGTAACGTGGAATAGTGATGGTAAAGTTAAACTTAGTTTTAACTTTTTTTCAAATGACTGATGACATGATGACAGAAAAATCTAAGTTAGTTAGTTGTTAGTCAACTATAATTGCGGTATTCCACAGAAGAGAAACGTGACAGCAACGTGGGTACCAGGGCGTCATATTCGCAAAAGCAGTTTCATTTCTGCACATAACTCTCAACAATCAAGACCCAACACAATGACGTGCGTCCTTCCCTTTCATTCGCGTAACACGGGCATAATGCCGTCCCGCTTGACACGTCCTTCCGCAACAGCCAGTGATGATATCGACTCACTGACAGCGATTCAACGAGCCATGAATAGAAGCGAATAGATAATATAATCTGATGCGGAGTAGGGTGTAGTCAAGATAATATGATTATATCAATGAATAGAGCGTCGTCGCGACGTGACGGGGTATTTAGAACACGAGCATTTTAAAGGCTTGCCTATGCCTTTTTACCCATTGTCACCATTTCAGCCCACTGCCAGCCCTGATGCCCTGAAATACGAAGACTCCCATACATTCGTAATACTAAAATCATTTGTAATTCGTGCAAATTTCGATCATGTTGTGGTGTTATTCGGGTTGATATAGTAATAATCTATGCTCCTGGTCATATTTGGTAAGGAAATTAAAATTCCTTTTTAAAATTTCGTTATAAATAATTCATAAATTTAGTTTATTGTAGAATCGCATGGACGTAAATAATCCATAACCGCAAGTTAGAACACAAAAAAAGACAGTCGCCAGTCAGAGATAGACAGCTCTCGTTCTCAAAAACTGGAGCAAGTATCAATCGAGTATACATGATTGACTCGTCGTATGCTTGAAGCGCTCGTCAAATACAACCTCGCGATCTGTACAATGACACTGGGTCTGAACATGGCTCTGTGGCTATCCTTTAGTACATTTCCATCTTAAGGAGCACACCACGAGTGTGCCCGCGAAATTCAAATTTTTTGTGGTTTTTCGCGATTTTTAAGCTAATTGGGAATCCCAATATCATTTTCACGTGTTTATATAAAAATCTCTGCTTGAAAGTATCGAGTTAAAGAAATTAGTCCAAGATTTGCGAGTTATTCACATAAAACTCGATACTCGGACTAATTTCCTAGGATACACATTTTTATGCAAAGATTTAGATATAATCATGTAAAGATGTTACTGCCATTCCCACAAATTTACTACCATAAACCTCTGATGTGTAATTAGCGCACAAATTGCAAAAAACCATGAAAATTTTTAATTTATCTTTCATAAATAATAATTAATCCACAAAAACCATGAATTTCGCGGGCAGATTTCGCCTTAAGTACACAACGGTAGATAGAGGGTAAAACGACGGTTTACGCTGAACCTCGCGTATTTGCAGATGTAAAAAGTGGGATGGGGAAAATTTTACTTCAAAACAAAAACCGGCGTGATTTATTAGTGAGTCCACCGCCGCCCGATTTAATCGAATCTACAAGTACCTACACTTTTTAATCGTCGTCCTGAGTTGGAGCAATTTGTCAACGTCCGTTCCTTCGAGAACCTTCTAAACAATGCAATATTAAGCAGATAGCCGGTGGGAAAATTATTGCTTAGTTATTAAATAAACAAATCGGGAATTACCACCAAACTTTGTCTTCCACTCCTGGACCTAGAAGTAAAGTTATTTTATTCCATTGTTTTCAATTACAAGCTAGTATAATATAGCAAAAACATCTTAAAAACCTTTTTAATACAATTGCTCAAAAAGTGGCGTATTGCAGGGACGTATAGCGTTCGGGATGTGGGCTATTACATACTCGTGCTTTTTTTTTACCTTTCCCGAACTCGTGCGTTATCTTTCCCAACTGTCAAAATAATGTCTATTAAAAAGAAAAACCAACCATGAAGTTTTTACTAAAAAAATTCATAGAAGTTTTTATGATTCATGCAAATACGTATACTTATTTCTAAAAAGAAGCTACTAATTTGTTTCAATATCAGATTTGATTGAATGAGTTTGGTTAGGTTTCATTTCATCTCATTAAATTACATTTTCATTTCATATCAATAAAAAAAATTCTACTGAAGACTTGGCTGTATGGGCATAGTTCCCTTTGCGTACCAGAATATTATTTAGTCTATGACCAAATTTTTTTTTAAATCACCAGAATGGGTGAAGAAAAAAAAACTGCTTATATTCTACGGTTGGCGCCATTTTTCAGAAATTTTCTTTGCGAGTTTAGTTGTTTGTTGCACAAAATGCTTCGGAGAACATTTTACCGGAAAAGTCAAAAAGTCGCTACATATCTACATACGACGAATTTATTGCGTGGAGAGAAGAGAAAAAAGCAAATAGTTTTTCAGAAAATGTTAAGTTAGTTGAGTTTATTGTGTTTTTATTATTTTATTAAATTGCTTCATTTTTTCGCAACTGTATTAAAAATAATCGTTCAGTACACGTGCGGAACCGTCATTGCAACTTGTTCCGACTGTCAACCCTCGCTTTCGGCTGCGCCTCGGCTCGGGTAGACATTTGTCGGAACTCTTTGCAATAACAGCCTTTCCGCACTTGTAATGAAACATACTAAATATTTTCTACTTTTAGACTACTTTTTCATTATCCTGAACAAAGTTGCATTCAGTGAAATTTTTGTTTTTTTGCTCAGCTAAATCAGTTTAACTTCGAACGAAAAAATCCATGGTTTGGTTGATTGGAGTTTTTTTTGCAATCAACCGAAAATTCACAAGGGGCCAAGCTGAGGGCAAAAGTAAACACTATTACATTCTCCAATATAGAAAGTAAATACGAATACAAGATTTGTTTAAGATTAATTTTACTCTTGAAACTGTAGTTTGAATTTATTAAGTTAAGAAGCTAATTCATTTTTTTTTTAATAACTGGCTTTACGGCTCTGGGTTCCAGCCCTTCTGAGCCTGAAGCTAATTCAGTGAATAAAGGTACAAAGAAGGATGACCAAAGTAGTATAGTCGTATAGTGAGTGGTATAGTCGGCGGCAAACTTCGAGTTCAATGTGAAAATGAGGCGATTCAAGCCGCAGTAGCAAAATATGGTTATAGCGGTAGAGTTTCCATTTAATTTCATACTGATTTTATTAAGAAGTACTATACAATTTGCTTATTTGACGTTAACTTTCGAATTCGGTTATTAATTAAAAAATAAATATATTGTTACGGTGGAGACCGTAGTCTATAAAAATAAAGTTTGGATTTGAGTCAGCCCTGTTCGGGATTCCAAACATCCATGGTCATTATCCTTTGCAAATCTCGATGCAGTTACAGTAAAATTGACGTGTATAGAAGAAAAAATTATATATTGTCAATGTTACACACAAGTTACAGCACACAACACTCGTGGCCTTTGTTCCGCGGAAGGCGGTTGGTGAGCGAACGGTAAACTTTTATCTCTATAGAATAAGTTGGTCGAGCGTGAAACTAAATAAACAAACTGCATTTTTCCGCGCAGATGTTTTCACAGTTACGACTATTTTGTTTTTGTTTGCGGTATCTGAAATGGTATTTAGTTGGCGACTTTCTGTGCACTGTGCAGTGGTAAGCGGTTTGTAAATAGTCTTAAACTGTACGTAGTTCCTACATAAGTAATCCTCATACGCTTGCTATTTTTACAAAACAGTTTTATAATCCTTTTGTACAAATCGGTTTGTTTAGGTATACAGTCTAGTATCTATTGTGACAGAGAGAAAGACAGACGGGCGGAGAATATCCCACCATAAGGGTCACATTTTATCATTTTGGTACGGAACCCAAAAAAGAAGTAATTTTAATTCATTGACATTAGATAGCGTACGAGTATCTCATACCATAATCGGCCAATAAATACGATGGCTGGGCGCCAAAGCTGCGCCGTTTTTCCTCTTTAGACTACAGAGTGGCTACTTATGTGATCGAGATACCACTTCATTTATATCAAGGTCTAGGGCGGGCCTCATTTTGTCGCGTCTTTTTACGCCGGACCGAGAATAGCAAGCCTTGCAACAAGTGCTTTATTTAGGGGCATCTCAGTGAAAACTTTTAAGGATAAACAATCAATATAGAAGTTGAAATTTAACGGCTGACATTTAAAAAACCGGCCAAATGCGAGTTGCACTCGCGCACCGAGGGTTCCATACTATAAAAGAAGTAAAACGTTAAATGAATCACTTTTGTTCACTGAATTTATGAGTATAATTAACAAGTAGGTACTTTTGTTGGCGAACCGCAAACCTAACTTTGTTTTTCGGCAGCTAATTTTTATTAACAAAAAAAGTAAACTAGTAAGAGAGTTGATTTTATTTTTCCTGTAAAAAATACGTTAATTCCAATTGATCGTAATTATTTCAGATTTTTCGGCCGATAAACTTCGGAGATAAGGGGGGAGGAACGGTATTTTTTTTGACAGTTTGCCCGATAAATCAAAAACTATCGAGCATAAAAATAAATAAAAATCTGTTTTAGACTACACAAGTAACGCCCTTTCTTAAAATACCCCACTCAATATTTTTATCTCATTATGAAATTTCAATACCCCCGTTTTCCCCCTTTTTAAATAAAAATAAAAACAATTTTCAAATTTTTACCATTGCTATGACGTCGCGTCACTATTATCTACAACTATTCTAAATTTCAGGTCGATAGCTTGAATAGTTACTGAAATAATTGAGTGTGACAGACGGACGGACGGAGAAAGTCTCACCATAAGGGTTCCATTTTTACCATTTTGGTATAGAACCCTAACTAGCAACACTTCTCTAATTGATTTATACGCAATTTTTGATGTATATTCGGTAGGTTTCTGTGTCGTTCAGTTTGTTAGTTAACAAAACTCACTAGCTTAACCGGGGTGGGAAAAAGACGCAAAAATCCTATTACCCTTTTACAGAATCAGCTTACTGAAATTAGGACGTATAGTTTTTCATACCCCGAAAGAAGGTATATTGTACAAGTATAACCTTCCATGATATATGTGTATGAAAAGCTATTGATAGACACCTTTCATCAACTTCTGAATATCTTCAATAGTCTCTAACCGAATTGAATTTGACAATCGGACAGCCGGACATCGCAAAAAAGGAAGGGTCACTTTTTGCGATCGATCTCGGGAACCCTAAAAAAACGTCATCGCGTAAAACGCATATCATTTTCGCATTATCAATCTCCCATTTTTCACTGGTTTCCTCAATTTGTGGAACGAGACTCGACAGCACTACTCAAGCCCCATTAATCCCCTCCCCCCCCCTTAACCACCCTCTTTATGTGGGGGGAGGGGGTAGGGCACGTAGCAAGACGTTACCGTGAAGATACAAGGAAGATTTACGCGATTACGTATGTAACTTGAGGATGCTTTATTTAACGTTAACGTGTTCCTACCGTATGTTAAAAGTAAAAATTGTATTTTAAAATTATTCTTTGCTACCTCAATAAGAACTTAATCACCAGATTTCATAAGTGATTTGCGACGCAGGCTTCGTCCCGACATCGGTACATCCTCAGGAGATGTTGACTTCACAATGCGAAATTGTATAGTGTGTACAAAATTTAATTGAGGTGAAAGGCTCACTGTGGATGGTGGCATTGCTCTCTTGGGAGCTTGACTTTCATGCTTGAGTGGGAGGGATGGCGGTCCTTGGCTACTGGCCATTTACTGCATGTTGCAATTAAGGTTCTTTTCAGGTAGCGATTTAACACACTAATATTATAAAGGCTAAAGATTGTGCGTTAGTGTGTGTGTATTTGTTACTCTATAACGCAGCCACCATGAACCGATTTTACAAAAATTTCGATGATTAAAACATAAGCTACTTTTTATCCCGGAAGTATCCATAGTTCCCGTGGGATTTGTAAAAGACTGAAATTCAGGCGGATGGAGCCGCGGGCATAAGCTAAAAAGAAATACAATTTAATCTTTCTTACCATTGATATTTTAATCCACGATGATGCACCATCTGTGTCGAAATCGCTTATGTTTCATTCGATTCTTAAAGAGCATAGATTTATAATAAGCTCGTTGCTCGCGCTCCGACTAGATAGAGCCTTACACAACATCCTCCGTGAGTGCGGCAACTTTTTCTTATAGTGTGAGTGTGTCAATTTGAAAGTATGGTGCGCGGATGTTAGTGTGAGTAAAAAATTGTATAGCGACGGCTCGGGTTTGTCAATTTAGGCAAAGTATTTTTTGCCGCACTTTTGAACTCAAGGGCGAACTCTATGGTAAGGAGTTTGATAGAGTGGAGCACGTCATCGTGGATTGAAATATCTATAACCACCATATGGATATGCTAACCATGTACGGTACTTAATTTGACAGATACCGCAGAAAGAGACCTACCACTAATGATGTTAGTGTGAGTAAAAAATTATATAGCGACGGCTCGGGTTTGTCAATTTAGGCAAAGTATTTTTTGCCGCCCTTTTTGGAAGTCAAGGGGAACTCTTGGACCTCTATGGTAAGGAGTTTGACAGAGTGGAGCGCGTCATCGTGGATTGAAATATCTATAACCACCATATGGATATCCTAACCATGTACGGTACTTAATTTGACAGATACCGCAGAAAGAGACCTACCACCAATGACAAAGATAAAATGTAGCTGAAAATAAAAATAAGTTATTAAAAAATCAAAAAAACACGACTGGCCCTGTTATAAAACGAACTAAAAAGTAAAAAACAATTTATTTTAGTTGAACAGATAAATTCATATGATATAGTCAGGGGACCTCTTTGAATAGAAGTTGTTCCTCAGAACAGCCCCCCGACTGCAGGTATTTTCTGTTACTACTCTCCAATACTTTCATTTTGATACCCATTTTGTGATAGTTGAAGAATAAATTTTGTTTTCCACTTTTGAAAATGGCGCCTCACATCCGCCATATTGACTTTTTCCAAAAAAAATTATAGCCTATGTGAGCCTATGTTACTCGGGAGGATCCAAGGATCCTAACGATACCCCATATGTCCAAATCTGTTCAGCCGTTCAGAAGTTATGGAGGAATAAAGAAAAATAACATACATACATACATGAACCCTAAAAACATTACACTCCTTTTTTTGGGCAGTCGTGTAATAAAAATACGAGTAAAATACACAGTCAAAAACACGCCATTTTAAAAGCGCCATATCAGTCATAATGATCGGGCACCACTTGTGATCGTCGTATCCGACGCTACTCGTTACTCGGATAAGCACTTGAATATTCATCGGATACTTCCTATCCGAGTCCTATCCGAATTATCGGTGTCCATTCCGATGATTGGACAGCGCTCATTAACATATCAAAGCGAATGTTATTTTAACATATAATGTGCTGTGAATTATTAACTCCAGCAGCCGCAGCCATAGTACCTTATCTACGGCCTTAGTTATTAGGGTTCCGCACCCAAAGGGTAAGGTAAGGAGGCAAAGGTAAGGTAAGGACCCTATTACCTACTTATTTATCTAAGACCGTCATAGTCGATCGCTCATTCCACAATGTACCGAAATACGAAATTAATATAAATAATCGGCTAAGTAGAAGTCGGAATCGCGAACGAGAGTTCCGTACCAATATCTAGAAAAAAACCCATAAAAAATTGTTTTTTGTATAGGAAACTTAAATATTTGTTTATTTTTAAAGTGAATGTTTAACTTGATTTTCTGTGAATATTTCTAGTATCTATACTTGTTGCCATTATCAATATCGAGCAAAAACTAGGAAAAAAATCACGTTTGATGTATAGGAGCCCTTTAATATAAAATTTTATTACATTTTATAATTTTTAGTATTTGTTTTTTTGCAGCAACAGAAATACTCTTTGATCTGTGAAAATTTCAATTGTCTAACTATCATGGTTCAAGAGATATATCTTAGTGACAGACGGACGTTCAGACGAACAGGCGGACGGCGAAGTATTATTACCCTTTGAGCAATAAACCTAGACCTCGCAAAGAACTCAAAAGGTAGAGAAAAACTATCGTCGCTCCCTCTTTACACGGTCTGGGCGGAACTCCACCAAACTACGACGGACATAAACATATAAGTTGCGACAAGTAAAACTGAACCTTAACCAGAGTTACACAAGAACTCAATTTCGAAAGTTTAAATAAAAAATAAATAATTGCTTTATTTGAAACTTATGATTTAGATACAGTAACAAATGGGAACGATGATCCTGCATAAGTATGAACTGTGTTGCAGTGATCAACGCCCTCCTCATACAATATCACAATGTCTCAAGTGACAAACAAATTGTAACTAGTTACAAAATATTATTACAAATGCATGCTGTAAGATTTGTGGTTATTGTGTGTGCGTGTGTGTGTGTGCGCGCGTGTGTGTGTGTGTGTGTGTGTGTGTGTGTGTGTTTGTGTGTGTGTGTGTTTGTGTGTGTGTGTTTGTGTGTGTGTGTGTGTTTGCGTGTGTGTGTGTGGTGTGTGTGTGTGTGTGTGTGAGTGTGTGTGTTTGCGTGTGAGTGTGTGTTCTATTTACCTTTATTTTAAGACCAAGACTTTACAAGCTGCTCCGATTCATCATAGGACAGAGTTAAAAGCCATTGAGTACATATCTTTTTAGCTCTTGCCGCTGTCAAGGGATATATGTGTAGAATTTTGTTGATTCGGTTGTACAATGAAGAACTGATGTGATAATAATGGCGACTCTCAATAGCAGTTCGACGAGGTCTGTAGGTACACACCATATCAGATCTCCTTTTTAAGTTTCCTTGAGGGTTGTAGGATAGTTCAGAGTGTTTGCGTAGAATTGTTTGTAATATAAATAGTTGGCGGACAGTGAGCAGCTGACATATCGAATACAATTCAACAGTAGGAAAGAGAATGGGTTTTTTGAGAATAACTTTAAGAACTGCCCTTTGGGCTCTTTCAACTCTTAGCATGAGCGTTTTCTGAGATCCACCCCAAACAGTTATACAATAAGATAAGACTGACTGTGCAAGGGCATAGTATACTGTCTTTAGACACTGTAGGTCAACAACATTCCTTATGTTCCTAAAAACAAACATTAACTTTCTAGTTCGTGAAGCAACAGATTCAATATGTTGTTTCCAAGACAAGTAGCAATCTACTAGAACACCAAGGTACTTAATACAAGAGGTACGTTCGAGGGCTGGACAGGAGCAATTCGAACTTATGTTACTACATCTGTGGGCACAAATAATAAAGGAGGCAGGAGGTTGTGTGGCTCTGCTTGCGGTAAATGTGATAAACTTAGTTTTATCTACGTTTAACGTTAGAAGGTTCCAGTTTAACCAATTTATAACGGCTCTCATAGCAAGTTCCGAATATTCGCTGACTTCCTTCCAGTTTTTTCCACTTATAATAAGTGCTGTATCATCAGCATAGCTGACAATTTTACAATTTGGAAGCCGAAGTGAACACAAATCATTAATATAGATTAAGAATAGAGTAGGTCCGAGGACGCTACCCTGAGGAACTCCAAAATAAACGGATTCCGTTTCGCTGACAAAATTATCAATGGCAACAGATTGGGTACGATCGGACAGGTAGCTTTCAAAAATCTTAAGGGCTATTCCTCTGATGCCAATACGTTCAAGCTTGTTTAGTAGGTTTGGGACAGAGACAGTGTCAAAGGCTTTAGAAAGATCTAAAAAGATTCCTACAGTTTTAAGTTTAGTATTAAAGTTTTTTATAATATTATCAGTAAGTGTCACTACAGCATCTTCCGTAGATTTACCCGTCCGGAACCCGAATTGATTGTCGGATAGAATATTGTTTCCAGTCATATAATTAACCAATCTTTTGTTTAAAATTTTTTCAAAAATCTTGGATAAAGTAGTGAGCACCGATATTGGCCTATAATTATTGACACTGCCTCTGTCTCCACTTTTATAGATAGGGTACACTAAAGCTTTTTTAAAGGCACTTGGAAAAACGCCGTGAGCCAAGCATAAGTTATAAATATAGGTTAGAACAGGAATTAGGCTTTTGGCGGCAGCTTTAACAATAGAAGAAGAGATGGAATCCCAACCAACAGCACATTTTTCCTTTAGATTTAATATTATGAGTTCAACTTCACTGTTGTCGACGTTGAGCAGTGACATTGAATTTAAGCGCGAAGGAATGGGTGGACAAACTTTATTTATCTCATCAATTGGTGGCTGAATTATTTTTGCAGCGAGGTTCTTTCCTACATTAGCAAAAAAGTCGTTCACTGCATTAACCGAATCTAAAGGATTGTTACACAATTTTAGCAAGTCAGGAGAATATGACTTCTCAGATTTCATATTTGCGACCCTCTTGACAAGTTTCCACGTTTTAGCTGTATTATTCTGGACTTTCATAAATTCATTACGTTCGTATTCGCGTTTCAATTTTTTTAGGAGATTATTGCAAAAGTTACGATATCGGGTAAACGTTGTCTTTAAGGTTACATCATTCGATTGTTTTTTGAATTTACGGTATAAGTTATCACGGTGGCGAATACATCTCAGGAGGCCAGGAGTTATCCATGGTTTTAGTATTCTCTTTTTGCTTGGAATAGTGACGGTATTAGAATATTTTTTTACGGTATCCGAAATCAATTTAACAAGCATATTAGTAGCATGGTCAGGATCACACGATGTTAGAATAGCGGAATAATCAGCCTTTTCTAGATGCGAGGCAATGGCTCTAATGTCTGTACGAAGAGTTGTACGGTTTGAAGGTTGCGATTTAATATTAGACTCACAGAAAATTAAAACAGGGGAATGATCAGTGATATCAACATCAAGGACCAAAGTAGTTATAGAATTTAAGGATTTGAAAATTGCATGGTCCAGACAGCTGTTAGACCTGGTGGGGAGAACGTGACCTGGGAGCATACCGTGAGATGCCAGTAGATTTAGGTAAGAATCTGCATTTGTATCATTACCGCCGGGAAGTAGGTTTATATTTATATCACCAACCAAGATAATATTTTTGTAAACATTTAGGATTTTAAGCGCTTGGTCCATGCTGTTAAGAAAAACGTTAATATTTCTATATGATGGTGACCTGTACAAGGCTAAAATAACAACCTCATTGGCAAGTTTTATGATTAGACTATTCGCTTCATCAATTTTTATGGATTGCAATGAACATATCAGATGAGATCTAATATACACTACTACGCCTTCATTTTGGTTCGAGTATGTAGAAGAAAATGACTGAAAACCATCCAAGGATGGAATCGTGGGGGACTTACTAAGCCAACATTCCGATAGTACAACAATATCCAACGTATACTTAATTCTGTGTAACAAAACCAGCAAACTATTAAAATTACGGTTTATGCTACGGATATTTAAGTGGAGAAGTTTAAGAGACACACTATCATTTTGTATGTACCTGTCAATTTGTTCTGGCAAGCAACTATATGACTTTGATACAGAGAGTCGTTCCAAATCGCTATTTAAAGTCAATGTGTCATCCATATTCATAAAAAATTAGAATTGAACAAGTGTGCGTAGGAAAAGTGGGTACAATAAAAATAAACTGAATAAAATGTTTCACTTTTGTCCAAGGCATAAATGATAGTATTATATCATGAGTTAAAAAAGTTGAGGTACCTGCAGTAAAATCGGTTAAATCACACCTGCAGAGTCTGAGGTTTGTATGTGAGTTGGTAAGTAATAGTGTAAGTGTAGCATATTGAGTGTATGTTTGGTACAGTGTTGAGTAATTACAGTACAATACCAAAATTATTTTCAAGAGACTAATACAGAAATCAGTATACAGCCGGCAAGGAATTTTTTCTTCAAGAATGTGCCAGTAAGCACACACACTGCTGAGCATCGTGGGTAGTCATATCTGCCCTTTGAGTTTATCCAAGTCAGATTCGGAGTCTATCCGAATAAATGAATCCCCTTCTTCTTTTCTTAGAAAGATTTTTCCATGAGAAAGCCAGCAGAATCTGTAGTTATTTGTTTTAGCGAAGTCTCTGGACAGAAAGTATACCCGTTTCATTTTGGAAGAGAGGTTTTCTGAGATAAATACCGGCCTAGATGGTCCTGAGATTTTGAGGTGTTCAGTGGATAATTTATTAGAACCATTATTGTATTTGTTGAATTTACGGAGTGAAGTGATTATGTTTTCCTTTAAAATGTTACTAGTAAGATCAACAATTATCGTCTTGTTAGCCGGATCCTTACTTTTTATACGGTATATATCCTTAACTTCGTGAGACTGGATCGTTGTTCCGAGGACGTCACCCATGTTCGTGACAACTTTTAAAAGGTCCTGCTTGGTTTCCGATTTTGGAGCGGGAATATTCCTGATCTCTAAACACGATGATCTCGAGCCGCGTTCTAGGTATTCCAGTCGATCCTCTAGGGATCGAATGTACTTGGCATCATTACTGCGCTCCGATTCCAATTTTTCAAACCTAGCGATGAGTGTGTCGTATTTTTTTGCCAAAAACTCGACGGAGGAGCGAATGTCGGCAACTGCCGTGCAAAGCGTCTCGATTTTTTTTTCTTGATGATTTTTTAGTTCATCGAACATGTGTCTTAATTCCTTCATAAAAACATCTAATTTGTCGTCTTCCACAGACTCGGAACGTTTTCTTTTGTAAATACGAGAAGTGTGCGTAGGTAAATCATAGTCAATACGATCCGATTCAATATTTTCTGTGCTTAGATCCGATTCAGATGAACGACGCCGGGGCAAAGTCCGCGGTTCACACGGGGAAGCGGACGTCGTAGTGTGGAGCGGTGTACGAGGCATCGTTAATCGTTTGCAAGATGACGTGACAAACACTGCAGCAGGACGTACCTGATTGGTCCTCAGTTCAATCGGTCAGAGCGTGCGCGTTGCAGTTAGATACAAATACGCACGCACACCAGTTCACATTAGCCGACACTTGTTAACTTTTATGCAACTATTCTGTTTGGCAGTTCGCGGTAGGAACTGCCAAACAGAATTACTGTAGGAGTTTTTGCGACCATTGCTAAACTTGCAGATTGTATGTAATGATTTTTGGTCGGCCCATTAAGTTTCTTACTTCGGCAGGGAACTTCGGGATCGATATAAAAGTAAAAGTACGAAAGACACTGATCCCCAAAGTTAGTGAAGTTGTAACTTTGCTCCTAAAGAAATCCTCCTGTAGAAAAACATTTCCTAAGTGGTACATAAAGTCTAGTTAAGTAGTTTATATTGTGACAGGCGTCTTTCGGGCACGTTTTATGTATAAACTTCGATTTGTCTTTAGTTTGAGCTGACATAACCTACCAGGCAGTCTTTCTCACCACCTATAAAACCTGGGCGCCTTCGAATCAACACTGAATAGGCATTTTCTAGGCATCATTTAGACTGTATTATCACATTTCATCATGTGTGATCAAAGTCATACGCTAGCCTATATAGTAAAAAAAATATCGTAGAATTAATCCATTCAAAATGAACCGCTTCATAAAAACGTTGTATTTTGAATTTTCGAGAAAAAAAGAAGTGATTTTTATCACAGAAGCGAAATTTTAACATGTTACCTGATAGTTTTGGTGAAAATTTACTAAAAAGGCAAATCCTTGCATGTATCCATTCCATCTAAATCCATTTTACACTATCTGCTACAGCCCGCAATTATATGAAATACAACTTTTTCATGAAGTGATTAATTCTTAAATCTGACCATAAAATATAATTATACAGTTAAACTTTAAAATCCGCGAAAGCAGAATATTACAAACATAAATGTAGCCATTTAGACAATAAATAATTTTTAAAGTGCAATAATCTTCGTCTGTATGGCTCGATTAAGAAATTATATTTTAAAACACAAGAATTTGTTTCTTTTGACTCAGATACAACAGAATCTCCAATATGAATGAAGTTTTAAACGTGGTTGATAACTATAGCTATTAACTAACCAATACTTACTCGAAAGTTTGTTTATTTAAATAAATTAATTTTGTTACCTACTTGTAATAAATAGAGACATAATATTGCCCAATGCTTCACTTATGCGGCCAAGACCAAAAATGGTTGGTGATGGCTATATTACTATTGTTACCAGCGATGGTTGGCCGATATATTTCAGTCAACGACGACGCGCTCCATTCTGTCAAACTCCATACGAATCGAATGAAACATAAACGATTTTAACAGAGTGGGGCGCACCTTCGTGGATTGAAAATCTATACCATTTTACACTTTCGAGAATCGCATACCAGGAACCAATGGTAAAATCTCTGATCCCGCGTGATTTTTAAAAACTGAACTCCTATAATATCATTTAGGTACAGAAATATAGAAATGTCCTCACCTGGAATTGGACCTCTTGGACGAGTCATGCTTCTTCCCCCCCTGCAGGTTAGGCAGGTCCTTTTGTCTTTTTTTCGTCTCCCTCCAAATCTTATAGTACAAAAAACACATAACCGTCACTGGCACATAGAAGGCGGCGATGGCCGTCCCGAACGTGATGAACTGGTTGGTCTCTATGAACTGGATGTAGCACTCGTGCTCGGGCACCTTGCGCTCGCCGTCGATGTACGGCCACGCGTAGATCCACGGCGGCCACAGGATGAGGCTGAAGCCCCACGCGCCGCCGATCATCACCGTGGCGCGCCGCGTGGTCCTCTTGGCGCGGTACGTGAGCGGGCGCGTCACGCTGAAGTACCGGTCGAAGCTGATGATCAGCAGGTTGAGCACCGACGCGTTGGAGGCGAGGTAGTCGAGCGCGAGCCACGTGTCGCACACGTGCGGGCCCAGCGGCCAGTAGCCGTAGATCGTGAACATGGTGAACAGCGGCATGGAGATGAGCCCCACCGCGAAGTCGGCCACCGCCAGCGAGAACAGGAAGTAGTTGCTGATGGTCTGCAGCTGCTTGTCGATCTTGAAGGAGATCATGACCATGGAGTTGCCCACCACGGTGAGCACGGAGAGCACGCTGGCCACGATGGCGATGGCGATCTTCTGCACGAGGCTGAAGGGGCTGGAGGGCAGGTCGGGGCCGAGCGCCAGGTCGGACAGGTTGGACGCGTTGGAGGCGCTGAGCATGTCGTCAACTCGGCGAGCCCGCGGGCCTCTCCCCGCCGCGGCGCGCGCGCCGACCAACCAACGACCGATCTGCAACAGCAAATGCGAGCGCTGAGTGCTTTCCTTCCCCAACATGCTAAGTACGAGTATACACGATAGTAGGTATTGTATATAGGAAATAGATAAAAATAGTCAAGATAGGCCCATCCGAACATTTTACGTAAACGTTCTTCATACAAAAAATGTAGCGCTATCTGTCGAAACTCCTGCGAAATACATGTTTATTTTTTTTATATTTTTTTAGCTATGTGTCTGTGGCCACCTTGCTTGCCTTATTATTGATTCATAAAAAAAAGAAATAGGTCTTTACCTATCCACCTATACTGACTACTGACGGGGGAGGGTGCAAAATAGTCATTCTTGCTCCCTTTTTGTCTAGCGACTGTGATATAGGACCAAAAATCTCTAATATATAAAAATTTCGTGTTTGCGTTTCTTATTAGCAAATTATACCGATAAAGCCAAACTTAATGGTCGTCTATACTATAATATCATGAGAAAAGTTATTTGTTTGTCGAAAGACACCCAACATCAAATTTATTTGCATGTACAAAATCCTTCTATACTACCTACAGTCGGAAAACGGAAAAAACTACACGGAATAACAATAATTTAGTTATGAAAAGACGCGTACAAAGCCAGGGAGTAGCCAGAAGTTCCGTGAAACTGTGTCATACACCTGAACAAGAAAATAGAAAACAAAAAACTACTGAAAATTGCGAATAAAGAAATGATTAATATGCAAACTACTTGTAAAATTTTGTAGTCACACGTTGCCCCATATTGTAGTCACATAATATTAAAACTTCGGAAATTTACTTAAAATTAAAAAAGGTTAAAATCCAGATATGCATAAAACATATTTGCAGTGCAATTGTTCACGAACACAAGTAAAAAGCACAATACGTAATTGTATCTTTTACCAGCGTCCGCGCCACAGCCTAATTGTGCAGTGTTTTAATATTCCGCGCCAAATTGCTTGAGTAAATTATCCAAACAAGGCGGTTAAAACGTTTAGCTTTCGCGGTCTATGGGCAGGCTTACTCAATGTAAATAAATGTGAGCACTGCTTGTATTAAAATTCTGCGAGCGCAGCCTAACAATGTTCAGTAGGCATAAAAACAAATAAAATGTACTCGAACGACCGACTCCACTCGTATATCACTCATATTCGTGTACGAAAAATTACAATATTATATTTTACATGGGATTGTAGTGATTTCCACTCTACGGTAAATGGCGTAACAAGTCCAATTTATTACACCCAGACTAAGTTATCGAGGAGCGATCTATAAATTAAACTTGAATGAATGAATGAATGAATGAATGAGAACTTTATTTATGTTTAGTGCCACTATAACTATATAACTACAACTACTACTAACACATACTATAAGTAACTAAAACTAAAAACGGGGGCTGAAACTTCCATCGCTTGGGCAACCAAGACAAAAAATTGCCCAAACGATGGAAGCCGCAGGCACCGCTTGTTGCACGTGGCACAACCCAGAAATGGGCCCCAACTCAGCATGATGCTGTGTGTCCCATACCTACGTATGGAAGCACACAGCGCTGATTTTCAGTTGAAGCCCCTTCTGAATGACTCCACGGAGATGCATGACATCCATTTTTTGCTATTATGGAGAAAACACAAAACAAAGGCTAAGAAACTAAAGTGTAAGAACTACTAAAAAAAAAAACTATGATTAAGCTACTAATACAGATAAATTATATATACGTATGCATTAACTTCTGACCACAAGTAGTCAAAATCAAATCATTTATTTCAAATAGACCTTACTTTTTGGCTCTTATGGATAGTCAGTAAAAGTTCCCAGGCATACTCAAAAGTCGCAACACTTGGAGACCTTAGCTTATGAAACGTTTTGCCTTGCCTCTACTGAAGAAAATCGGTACGAAATATTCTCCATTTCAAGCGTTGAAGAATATTTCGTAGTTGCTTCTCGGTACAACATCAAAGTTAAACAAGCTAACCTGGGGGCCTACCACCGTGACCTAAAGTAATATTATTGTAATATTGTTTTAAAATTCCTACACTGACATTGTATGAAAATGTCAAAACAATATTACAAAAATATTGCTTTAAGAATGCACTGACCTATACGTTTTCTCCATACATTCAAAATTCAATATAAATTTTTGATGAAAATTGATTATTATTTCGTTTAGCAAAAGTATTTCGGAACCTGATATGGCCAGGAACATAGATTACTACAATAATTATGAACCTGAATAACACCACAGCATGATCGAAATTTGCACGAATTACAAATTATTTTGGTATTACGTTTGTATGGGAGACATCGTGGGTTAGTGGACTGTTAAGTCACGGTGGTAGGCCCCCTGAATGATGTGGCGGATACATTATGACAATCTGTAATTGTAAAACAGCACAACTTAATGTACTGAATTCTCGCAACAACATAATTGCGCACGAAATTTATTAAGTACTTTGTAAGCTATGAACATTTATAATGTTACCCAACAACCTACCTACTCGTATACTCGTATATCAAACCACCTTCCTTCCTCCACCTAATTTAATGTCTCTACCTAAACAAAAATTAAAGTCAAACAAACAGAATAACGGTTTAAAATCTCGCGAGCGAGCATACCTAAGTCGTAAATAAACTGTTTTATTAATATATATATAGCTACTCGTGCTGATTGGCCACTGATTGATCACCTCTCCTGAACAATTTTGTATGAAACATTTTTTTTTCAATGACCATTCCGTATACAAGGGAAAAATTCATTAAGAACAAAAATATGGAGAGAGCTGATGATTGAGGATTTCGAAGACGGGTGAAGAGCACGGGGAGGGTATTGAAGATAGGTGGGGGGTGCTCGACCAAATGTCATTTGAAATGACATCCAATTGGCAGTTAGCTGAAAAAAAATTCAAAATGGCGGATTCAAAATGGCCTTCGTCGATATCTCGCAAAGTATAAAAGATGGAAGAACGGTTTCTTGACAAAAGTTGATCAGGACCCAAAGGTCTATTCGATGGATAGAAAAAAAAATCCAATATGGCGGAAAAATTTTTACTATAGAAAATGTATGGCGGATGTTGAAGAGGCTGAAAGTTGGACGGCAAATAGGGGGAAAGACGGCACGCGGGCCACGTGTGGCCCGCGCCCCCACGCGCCCTACTAGTTAATATATATATAGCTGCTTGTGCTGATTGGCCACTGACTGATTGATCACCTCTCCTGAACAATTTTGTATGAAAAATTTTTTTTTCAAGGATTATGTCGTATAGAAAGGAAAAAATCATTAAGAACAAAAATATGGAGAGAGCTGATGATTAAGGATATCGAAGACGAATGAAGAGCACAGCCAAGGGTATTGGAGATAGGTGGGGGGTGCTCGACCAAATGTCATTTGAAACGTCATGCAATTGGCAGTGAGCTGAAAAAAAATTCAAAATGGCGGATTCAAAATGGCCGCCTTACGAATTTCGCCGATATCTCGGAAAGTATAAAAGATGGAAGAATGGTTTCTTGACAAGAAGTGATCAGGACCCGAAGGTCTATTTGATGGATAGGAAAAAAATTCAAAATGGCGGAATTTATTTTTCCATAGAAAATGTATGGGGAATGTTAAAGAGACTAACAGTTGGTAATTATGCAAGGTTATGATGCGGTTTTTCGGAGAGTTACTAGAGAAAAATATGGAGAGAGCTGATGATTGAGGATTTCGGAGACGGGTAAAGAGCACAGCCAGGGTATCGAAGATAGGTGGGGGGTGGTCGACCAAATGTAACTCGAAACGTCATCCAATTGGCAGTTAGCTGAAAAAAAATCAAAATGGCGGATTCAAGACAAATTGGCCGCCATACAAATTTCGTGTTGTTATATCTCGGAAAGTATAAAAGATAAGAGAGTGATTTCTTTGCAAGACGTAATTAGAATGTCAAGGTCTACGGGATGAATGAAAAAAAATCAAAGAGGTTGAATTTATTTTTCCATGGAAAATGTGAATGCTACAATAAACCCAAAGGCCTATGAAAAACTATGAGAAGAGACGATGGTCTACGATTTGGATGCTGATTGAGGAGCATGGTCATGGATTTAAAGATAGTTAAGGGCTATTTGAATAAAAAATACACTGAACCTCATGATGATGTTTAGTGTATTTAAATCGGATTCCAATTAGCGATCGAGATGACGGCGATTCTTTTATAGGTGAGAAGACAGCCCGCGGGCCACATGTGGCCCGCGCTCCCACGCGCCCTACTAGTTTAGCATGCAGTGTGTCTGGAAAATATTAAATTTATGGTTCGTATCCGCCGGCTGAATGCGCAAAAATATGGCCATTTGCACCGTAGCTCGCGTGGCACTGACAAAATGCCAGAGCTTCCTTTTAGATACCTAAGAGTATTTTATAAGAATTGCATCTGTCCCTCTAACATCTGTTGTAAGAATACTTTTACCACACACCAATTAATAATACAAGTACGTAGCGCCATTTTAGCTCACACATCAAGGATATTATTATTACCGAACTATAAAAACAGATGAGGGAAAATGATCGATCACCCACGATTGCAAACAAAATATATACCATGTATTAATTGCAATCATAACAAATGATAAAACTGGAGGAAAAAAGAAGACCAAGATTTTACCTATATAAAGATGATATTGAGAAATATGCTGTAACAATACGGAAATTTTAGTGTACTAGGTAAAAGAAGACCAGATACAAAAAGCTGAAAGATTCACTCATAGGAATATAGCCCTTAACTTGAAAAAAAGGAAAAGGATGAACTATTAATCGATAGACTACAGATCTCATCTTATTCGTAATGTTTATACATTACAATTATGATGATGAAAATTGAGGTGTATCTCACGTGATCTCATAAAACTATGCACATAGCGGTTCCCAATATTCTTTCTATCCATGGTTTGCCTTACTAGAGATAGAAATTTGACAGTTAACTTGAATGGAGCTTATGTCACATTTATATCTCTAGTAGGGCAAATATAGAAGACAGATAGAATATCGGGAATCAGTTAGGACTTGTCTTGTCTTTATACAATTGATAAAAATATTGACGACCTCCGTGGCGCAGGGGACGTACGCTCGGATTCGAGTGGGAGGTCGCGGGTTCGATTCCCGCCACGGGCCACTTTGGAATTTTATAATTTCTAAATTGGTTTAGGTCTGGTCTAGTGGGAAGGCTTTGGCCGTGGCTAGTTAACCACCCTACTAGCAAAGACGTACCGCCAAGCGATTTCGCGTTCCGGGACGATGCTGTGTAGAAACCGTTGGAGTGACATAATTTACCCCTTCCAAGTTAGTACGCTAACATCTTCGGCTGCATCATCACTAACCATCAGGTGAGATCGCAGTCAAGTACTAACTTATATAGCGTAAAAAAAAATCTATTTTAGTTAAATTGTTGATTGTTTTTCGGTGGTAAGACTGTCTAACAATCGACTAGACTCCAGTGGACTAGTTTTACCGATAAAGAGTTAAATATTTTACCAAGATGTGTACTCGTAATATACAATGCACGCGATGTGCTCGTACTCGTATGTTTATACTGTTTTATGTAGCCTGTGGCTGAGAAATATCACATGTATATGTAACCAGGCACTGAATATGCAGACACACGTCGCTTGCTCTCTCTGGAGCGCCAATAAAGGTGTGCCCCCACTCGCGCTACGATTGCTACGTTACGTTTTTCATGATTAATGTTTTGAGCTTTCTCCGTATTTCGAACACGTGGTCGTGTATTTTATATGAGAAAAAACATATATTTATTCTTGTCTAGTGTAAGCGTTCAGTGTATTTGTTTGACGGACTTTCCAGATGCAGCAAAATTCCATTTTTGAAATTTTACAACCTAAACCGTGTTACCCTGGTATGTGTCGACATTTACTAGTGACGGTGAATGGCGGAATAGTTAAACTATGTATTTTCTGTTCCTTCGAATATTAAATTAGCGATAACAGAAAGACACAAGAGAGTTTAAGTAACTATTCCAGCGAGTATAAAATAATAATAAGAATAGTATAACGATTACCTAAGAGAAACAACTCAAAATGAACTGCCGTGCTATTCTGCAAAACAGCGACGAGCGGACATCTCTGCATCTATAAATGTGTCAGTTGTAATAGAGTACAATTTTGCATGCCATATTCGGGTTGGCAGCTGTCTGGCAGCTATTTCATTTTGTAGAATAGCACAGCTGAAATAAAACCTTCAATTATTTTGAAATCTAGCGACCATTCGTACCGTTTGCATCTTTTAAAATAAATCATTTGCGCCGGCGAAACGAACGGCTCCTCTCGTTTAATTCAGCTGCTCGAAATGACGGGGAATTATACACTTGTACTTTTAGGCCTCGTCTACACTCTCCGTCTTCTCGGTGTCGACTCTACAAAGTGGTTGCACACATTGGACGCTGGCTTCAAGTAACACCTTGCAGAGCACGCGTCGTCGTGCGTCAGTTTAAATTGCGAACCGAGAAATTCCCGGATCATTAATGTTATATTGTCTTGAACAGATATCTGTGATGATGATGATATCTATTAAATTCTTTGTATCTTCACATTTGATACCCTACTCTTTATGCGATCTGAGTCAAAGGACTATAACTGGGTAGAAAGTTGCTATTGTAGTAAAGGTTTAGAAAGTTTATCAGTTCTCCATCATTTTGACACTTCAAGCTAAAGTTTTTCTATCAACCTCTCCCGCGAGATTTGATACTCCAAGTATAGTATCAGTATCAGTAGTAATAAGAAAATCTCCATCCGTAAGCAAACCACATTTCTTCACATACACCGCACTGTTTATATAAGTGCATGTTATAGTCAAGCATGTACAATGAACAGAGTGCAGGTAAGAAAGAGCGTGTGAACGAGGCATTATAAGCTGTAGAAGGGAACGCGGAAAATGCTTCTTCGAATTTAAGCGAAGAATCACCAAAGAAGGTTACAATTGTTTCAGAAATATTGCCGCTCTGTACCTATTTGTGTTCCTATTTCGTTTGTTATTTTAATGTTTTTGTAAAGTGTTTGTATTATTGCTGCACATTTTTTTAAAGCTCCAGCCCTTAGCTTGGTCCAAAACAGCTGATATGCGCAGGAATTCCTTTTATTCCTTATTGTGACGGTAAAAAGAAAGGAGTTTTCGCAATTCTGAGGGCTTTGTACGAATTTCAATGTGAGTCAACTCAAAATTCGTAAAAAACCTGTAATAACCGTACTGATGCCTGAATTCCAACCTGAGCCAAACAAAGGCGTGTCGGCTTTTTTACACGTCAATGTTAGTAGTTGACTACAATCTCACTTAATGTAAAGTGACGATACAGCCGATGACATTATCCTAGCTGCATTGTTTTTTATAAATAAAAATAAATAGAGGACAATATCACATACATTGCTCCGATCCCAAAGTACTTAGCTTATGCACTTGTGTCATGGAAATCAGAAACAACGACCCAGACCCGAGACAATGTAGAAAACTTATTTTTCTACATTGCCCCGACCGGGGATCGAACCCGGAACCTCAGAGATGGCGGCGCCTTGAAAACCGGCACGCTTACCACTCAGCACGGAGGTCGTTACGGCATTGTAACCCTTGGAAGGGATTAGTAAACCTTTATGCTTGCTACACACCATCGCACGGAACCGCTAAATGCTTGGCGGTTAGCGCGTCTTTGCGTTTAAGGTGATAACCAGCAGCAGCCGAAGCCCAGTCCCTCCATAGACCAGTCACCTCTGGGATTGATCTCTAAATATCAACTCGATGCATTGGACTCGGTTGATCGCCGCGCACGCAGGATAATCGCTAACACGGGCAAAATTGCTCAGTTTAAAACACCGACGCAAGGTTGCCTGTTTAGTGGTTTTTACAGGATATAATTTGGAGAGTGTGCTCAAGAACTCTACAATCTAGTACCTCCTTCACCTTTCTACCATAGAACCGCAAGACGCGGGAAGAAGTCGCATCCTTATGTGGTTGATGTCCAGCGAGCTCTAACGAAACGATTTCCTCCCAGGTTTCTGATAAGGTGTGGAACAATCTTTCAGCTTCTGTGTTCCCAGCCAAGTACAACCTGGGTGCCTTCAAGAGAAGAGTGAATAGGCATTTTCTAGGCAAGCGCGCTCCATCCTAGACCTCATCATTTCTGACCATCAGATGATTGTAGTCAAGCGCAAGCCTATCTATAATAAAAAAAAGACCAATCCCTAGCCTATTTTGTAAAATTTCAAACTGGTCCGTTCAGAGAATCGAACCCGTGACTCGCTTAAATCCAGGCTTCTGCCAACTGCACTTGCGAGGTCGCTAATACAACATAAACAACTTGGTACTTGTCTAATAATGAAAATCAGAAGCGTCAACTACGAATACATGCAACAACAACATTCCCGAACAATATATTATTGAAAGTTTTAAAAGAGAAAATAATTCACAAAGAACAAGCCCAAAGAGTCAACGAAGTAATAAAAGTAAGAACTTTTATTCATAACATTTCTCATGAAACTAACGCGTCTATGGAAGCCAATGAGACTGGCGTCGCGCCAGACTTACTGCACTCTCTATTAACTTGTGGTCATTCATTAGAGGCTATTTTAGCGGTTTTAATCAATAAACAAGAACCATAGATAGTACATACCTATGATAAGTGAAAACATGAACAAAGACATGAAGTGTCGGTTACGGTAACAGTGGTGCGAGTTCAATATTTTAAGTTATAAGTTCGAAATCTAGAACTTTCAATTTCTTAAAGAGAATTATGTGCAACACCTCCTCAAGTAATACCTTTTAAAACTCGTATTTTTTCCACGCTTATTTTTCCTACGCCAAGTAAGTACCAAACTGAAGTACGTGCCAAGTTGAAGTAGGTATGTTGGTATGTACGAGTAAGTCCCCTCTGGTATGTCGCGAACAGTAATTGAAAATTTAATCTCGCAGTTTTCCTCCACGTTGCGGCGAACACTAGCAGTGTATCGCGTTGTTACCAAATACTAGGTTATATAAAAAACCGGTCAAGTGCGAGTCGGACTCGCGCACCGAGGCTTCCATACCATAAAAGAAGTTAAACATTTAAAGAATCACTGGTTCATGAATTTACGCGTATAATTTACAAATAGATACTTTTGTTGGCAAACCGCAAACATAACTTTGTTTTTGCCGGTTTATTGTTATTATCTAAAAAAGTATAATAGAGAGTTGATTTTATTTTTCCTGTAAAACATATGTTTATTTCTATTGATCATAATTATTTCAGATTTTTCGATTGGTAAACTTCGGAGATAAGGAGGGGAACGGTATTTTTTTCGACAGTTTGCTCAATAAATCAAAAACTATCAGGCATAAAAATAAATAAAAATCTGTTTTAGAATACACAAGTAATGTACTTTCATATGACCCCACTCAATATTGTTATTCCATTTTGAAAATTCGAAGCCCCGGTTTTCCCCCCTTTTTAAATAAAAATAAAAACAATTTTCAATGTTTTATGATTGCAATGGCGTGGGGTTACTATTACCTAAAACTATTCTAAATTTCACGTCGATAGTTTCGATAGTTACTGAAATATTCGGGTGTGACAGACGGACGGACGGAGAAAGTCTCACCATAAGGGTTCCATTTTTACCAAATTGGTATGGAACCCTAAAAATACCAAAACGCTCTCAGCCTATTGTTATTTATTTACTTTAAAACTAACAACTTTTGTTCTACTTTCTTTTAACTCGATATAGTATAGAGAAATATCAAATATTCAACATTTAACAGAAATACTCTAATTGTTATTACTCTGTAATGTAACATGCTCGCAGCGTTTTAGCAACTGGGACAATAGATTGTAGTGACTGTTTCGCTGATCACATGTATTTGGTTTCAGAGCCACTTTACAGAAATGACGATTTGTATTTGTATGAAATAAATTAATACTGGTTTTTAAAAATTCAAAGGACAAAAGTTGTTAGTTTCCATGTGAAAAGGCCGAGAGCGATTTTTTATTTTATATGACCCTGTATAATACCTAAGCGCGCTACTAATAGTGAGGTCCGCAAAAAGCATTACGTCAGGAATTTTAAAACAACCTACATGCCTGATTAGTTTAGTGTTTAGTGGTCATTAGTGCAGATTGTTACTTACTTCCCAATCCAATAAATGGCATTAGGCACATAGAATCATTAGCCACGACGTTGGCTTCGCGCCAGTTTCCTTGCTTTTAACTAAAGAGCTATAAACTTAAATAGTCTTTAGGAAATAGATCGCAAACCAATGTTTATTACTTTCATTATTTGGATTGGTGTTAAATAGTGTTTCCGGAATAAAATGTTTATTTTTGTTATCCAAAAAACGAAATAAAAAACCTGTCAAAGCTTATGTAAAGGACGTTGGAACCATTGTAACTTAGGTAGTGTAAGGTCGACAAATATTTATATCAAACGATTTAAAAAAAAATTATATTACCTATTTGAACATTTTTTTATTTTACTCGATAGTCTTCATTCCAAACAAGAAAATCGGTTCAGAAGAATTTCAGAAGCCATAAAATTGCCTTTTCAGAAAACACGAAATTTAAAATATGTATGAGAATTTATGATGCACGTGATGTAGAATTTTGCGTTAGTTCTCATAATTTTTATATAAATATACCGCGGATGGAAAAGCAATGTAAGTATAGCTCAGGCATATTTAGTCGTGGCGTAAAGGATTAACAAACATTCAAACCTTTACATCTACAATGTTAAAATAGGACAACGTCGTTAAATTTCCTAACTTGATTCAACAATTACTGTTATCAACGTTTTCAATGGGTTAAAAACAATGATGAAATACGCTACGCTAAGAGGACGGCAAAGATGTGACGTATGTTGAAGCCGAAAATTTCTCAAATATGGCGTCGCGCGTCGTTAATTTCGGTACCGCTGACAACACAGACCGCTGTTGGTCGCATACATTAGTGCCATTTTACAGTTTTGACAAATTAAAAATTCGGCTTCAGGGCGGAGCCTAAATTGTATGCGTGACGTCAGTAAGTACTGATCCTTTAATATGTTTAATCAATGGTTTAAAGTCGCTACTTCTAGCGCAACTTTTACTCCATTAGCGCCAATGAATATTTAAATGCGCCTACAGCGTTTTCCGCCGTTCGTAGCTAATCGTGTATTCGTCCATTACCGGCAGTTAATAAAAGGTAACTAAACTACTAAAGTTAAAAGTAAAATGCTAAGGCTCCTTTTTACGGCTTACCTACTACGGGCTGGCTGTCTTCACAGACATTTGCATACATTATAGGAGTCTCAGACATTTCAAAATCCTCTTCAGCGCAGTACTTGGACTCGAGTGGGATGTCGCGGGTAGGATTCCCGCCATGGACCTCTTTAAAATTTTATATACGAGTACACTAGCATTATAAATAGAACAAAAAATGTTTCATCATTAGAAAGATATACATTCAATCTGAGGCTATATTTATTGCTAAAAAAGATAAGGGATCCCTCCTAAAACTTTAGTTACCACAAGGTGTAAAAATCCTGCATCCATTCCAGCATCATTGATAAAGGACTACGGACTATGGTTTTATAGACTACGGTCTCTACATTAAGTTCTACCATTATTACTTTTTTAATTAATATCCGGATTCTAAAGTTATAGGCAAACAAACAAGAAGTACTTCTTAGTAAAATCAGTGTGACACAAAATGTGCACCGAAAAGAAAGTAACTTTTTGTATGGAAAATTATATTCCGGATATGAAAAACAAGTTCTTAGTGCCAATAGTTCTTAAAAAACCCTATTTTATTTTCCTACACTATTTTGGTTTCGGTTCATGAGAAAACTTGATACCACCTTTGGTCATTCTCTTTTCATAAATAAAAGATTATTTAAATATTAATCAAATAGATAAGTAACCTCCAGTCACGCAGGGTGGACACGAAACCTTTTCCTTTATCAATTTTAGCGCTTCGCGAATCGAAAATTGTAAGGCGTTAAACATCGTAAAGCGAAACGAGTGTTTCTTATCTCGCAATAAAGTGGGAGCGTAGACGTACTCGTGTCCATGTTAGTGTAGTATAGTGTACCCACGCAGGAACTGGGTCACTGGTCGGGGTCACGACCCACGCTGCGAGGCGGCTGGGCCGTGGCGAATATCGCTTCCGAACGTGACAAATTTGTTCCATACGACCAAAGACACCTATAGACACGGCGGACCGCGCGAAAAAACGTCGCCAGTTTATGGGAGCAAAATCCCCTCCGGCGTCAGTAGTAAGCTGTAAGCCTACGCAGTATTTCGCAGGAGTTTCGACACATGGCTCTACATTTCATTTCATTTCATTTTCATTTGTTTATTTGCGATTTCACATACATACAATGATTACACAGTATACAATAAAATATTAATAATGTGAAGTCAATTTGTAATGTGAATGCCCAGGATGGGCGTAGCAATTCCTTATACTGGGATAGGGGGACCGATTTTATTCGTTTCGTCCTTAAAATAGTCATCAATCGTATAAAACGCCTTTGTGATGAGGTAATCTTTTAATAATTTATTTAATTTTATTTCTTTTTCTTCATTTCGGCATTTTCTTCATTTTCTTGCATGAAGAAGGTTTACGTAAAATGTTCGGATGGGCTCATCTTGATGTTATTATCATAGCATACGACACTGTTTTACTGATATTATTATAGTCTTGAATGTTACTGATTTACATCGGTTGCACATCGCAGGTTACCATGGCAACATCGCTCACTACTTAAAGAATCAAGCGATGTAGGTGTGTGTGTAAGCGATGTGCAAGGTGTGATCAAGTATGGTAACGTACCGAAGATTTGTACGAAGCGGTTTGATTACTCGTTCCTAATTCACACTCCAATAAAATAAATAATAAAAAATCGAAATAAAAACCGAACCCACTGAAAAGCAAAACATAATTTTTTAATGAATCTTTTTTTGGAAGTCGGTTAAAAAGTTGTGTAATACCCTCCGCACCTACCCTGTCTGTCTCACCTCCTACATCTTGGGCACGTTCAAATCAAGAGTGAATAGGCATTTCCTAGGCAAGCCTGATTCATCTTATACTGTATCACCATTTCCATTGGATGTGATCACAGTCAAGCGCTAACCTATTATAACATTTCTGATTTTCAAACAATGTAACAATACTAGGCATTTCAAATACATACCACTCAACAATATATATATCTTAAATAAAAAGAATCAAGGGTTTACTTCTTACTACTAAACCTAGAAATATAAACAGAAGACCAAATTTATAAGCACAGATTATATTTGGTCACTAATATTATTAAATCATGACATTATGGCTTTAAGCAGATTCAGACCAGAACAGAAGAACAATACCTATACGTTTCTACTAAAAGTCATATTTACTTTAGAAGCTGCCGTGCGCGGCGCATTTCATCGGTTTTATCTTTACACGTTGCAATAAATAAAAGCTGCTTACAGAGGATTACAGATTAGGAGCGATCGAACCGTGCCTGAGCTGTCATGCTATGTATGTGCATTGTGTCGGTGCGCGAAAGTTCCACGCGACCGTTTACACGTGATAATAGGTCTACTCACAACGATTTATACACCATCTTATACATATATTGTGTCCCTACCCCTTCATACGAAGACATACGACTGTTTTCACCTACACTTTAAGAAACGCCTGCCGATAGGTGACAGTTTTTACTTACAATAAATGAAAAAAGCCGGCCAAGTGCGAGTCGGACTCGCGCACCGAGGGTTCCATACCATAAAAGAAGTTAAACATTAAAAGAATCACCTTGGTTCATGAATTTACGAGTATAATTTACATGTAGGTACTTTTGTTGGCAAACCGCAAACATTACTTTGTTTTTGCCGGTTTATTGTTATTATCTAAAAAAGTATAATAGTTAGAGAGTTGATTTTATTTTTCCTGTAAAATATACATTAATGCCTATTGATCGTAATTATTTCAGATTTTTCGGCTGATAAACTTCGGAGATAAGGGGGGGAACGGTATTTTTTTTGACAGTTTGCCCAATAAATCAAAAACTATCGAGCATAAAAATAAATAAAAATCTGTTTTAGACTACACAAGTAACGCCCTTTCTTATGATACCCCACTCAATATTTTTATCTCATTATGAAATTTCAATACCCCCGTTTTCCCCCCTTTTTAAATAAAAATAAAAACAATTTTCAAATTTTTACGATTGCTATGACGTCGCGTCACTATTTCCTATAACTATTCTAAATTTCAAGTCGATAGCTTAAATAGTTACTGAAATAATCGAGTGTGACAGACGGACGGATGGACGGACGGACGGAGAAAGTCTCACCATAAGGGTTCCATTTTTACCATTTTGGTATGGAACCCTAAAAACCTAAGGGCTAAGGTGTCTCTTATTATAATATATAAACGAGCAATAATGTCTCATCTCAAAATGAAAAGTGTTTGGGAAAACCCCCACTCGCCCTTTTAGAACGTTATGAAGAGACCTCAGGCATGCAGGAAGTATATTATTATATTATACATCTCACTATACTTACATTTTCGTATTGTAAAGTCAACATCTCCTGAGGGACGAAACGTGTGTCGAAAGTGTTATGTATGAAGAATCGTATGAGATGTTGCATTTGGGTGGTGGTGGCATTGCTCCCTTGGGAATTTTTTCTGGCTTTCCTGCTTGAGTGGGAGGAGGAAGAACCATACAGATTTTTTTCAGGTAAGTAAGGGATTATAGCAAAACAAATTGTTCTTACCTGCATGCAGGAAGCGTTAGGTAAAATATAACTTTTTAAAATATTTTTTGTACACGATCATACTTCGTACTCCTAACAACAGGAAAAACAAAAAACCCTTTTTGAAACAATACACCTCCGTGAACTCAGCAAAATAGCACAAATTACTGGATGTAACACAACCTTTTGTACTTCTATATTTAAAGGTATTCGCTGACTTATAATTTCATTTTACGATAATAATTAAAAAAAAATAGTTTAGAAGAGTTCAAAGTTCAAAAAACATTAATTTAGGAGTTTCAATTAAAGTTAAAGGGGTGGTTTAGAGAAGGAGGGGTGAACTTTCCCCCCACCAGAGCGATTGAGGTCGACTTAATAATACAAGGATTCTGTTAATGGTTTTAATAAGACAAAAGGATTACCGTAGCGTGCCATTAAGCCTTATTAAAGTGGGTTCCACAAGTTAACAAAGAGGAACTTATCCACCTTGTGGGGAATTGCATTGTATGAATAGGTAATTATATCCTTTAAGTTTGTTAAACATAATATTATATCATTCAAAAACAACTTTGTTAATGTCAATAAAACTTACAAAACATCATCTAAAGAGTGCAATTAATTTTTACTTTATTACAAAATGATAAAAACAAAAGCTTTAAAATATCATCATAGAGGTAGTTATGAAGAATAGTTTTCTATAGAGCTGGCAGTTAATTTGCTTTTACGCTGCCACGGACGGGAACTATTTAATTAATAAAATTCCCGGAGGCGACCCGGTAAGTTTCGGTCAGGGGAAAAGGGGTTTACCCTTCCTTCATGAATATGAGCAAGATTTTTTTTTATTAATAGGTTTTATGAGAGCAAAATAGCTTGAAGAATTTACTATAAGGGACTTGTTAAAGGTGATGTCTTGAATGTGTTTATCAAGAATCACTTATTTATTGATCGAATTGGGTTAAGACCTCTAAGGGCCCCTTTAATCAAAATTTTTTTTATCTCTCTAACTGACTAACTGACTGAATTATTAAAAAAATTCAAATTAGAGGGTTATTTCTCAAAATAAGTTAAAAAATCACTTTTGTTCATTGAATACCAAATGACCCTAGTTTTTTCAACGGCTAGCCGTTATGTAATACTTACGGCAATGTATACAATCCGCCTGCAACATACTTATAATACACTAGCTGTTGCCCGCGGCTCCACCCGCGAGAATTTCAGGTTTTCGATAATCTATTAGGAATGATGGTTTTTTCCGAGATAAAAAGTAGCCCGTGTTAATCCGGGTTATAAGCTACCTATGTTCCAAATTTCAGCTAAATTAGCTGAGTAGTTGCGGCGTAATGAGTTACAAAGATCCATCCACCATCCATCCATACTTATAAACTTTATAAACTTTCGCGTTTAAAATATTAGTATAGGATAAAAATTTCTATGGTAAAACCACAATCACAATCACGCTGTAAAGAAGCATTATATTGCAACTCTGGCTACTTAATGACGACTAAGTATTATTTGTTTATTTGTAACATAACAGATTATATACATAATATATTATAATTATTGTATTATTAGTATTGGTATTCAGTATATATATATTAGTTTTTTTTATTTAATATTTATATTTATTTTATTATTTTTATTTGTGTAATCTAGTGTATGTAGTAGTATGTAATTATTTGAATTTAGGTAATATTGTAGTGTTGCACCACCTGCAGTCCGTGGTTCCTCTGTATTTTCCTTATCTGTAGGTTGCCTGTCAGATAAGGCCGCCTTTTGTACTAATTAATTTTTTACTTCTTAGTTATAGTATTTTGTTTTGTGGTGTACAAATAAAGTGTTAAATAAATAAATAAATAAATCACAAGTTAAATAGAAACGAAACCGGTAATAATTGTAATTAATTTTTCCACACACTCAGTAGTTTCTAAGCGCCGTTCATCTGATTGTTCAGTGAACAAACAAGGTTCACTTTAATGAACAAACCTTGTTAAGCACTCCCGCACATACGAGTATCCCACTTACATATATCTCTTATCACAAAGTATTAAGGTTCAAACTGGCGTGGTTTATTGCAGACATACTTAAACAGACCTTGTTTAAGATCAGAGGTATTTGCGTTTAGTTTAAACGTTGCAGATAACTGACTGATAAACTACAAACACATTTTACTGTAATAGAGGCGGAATAGCTATATCCTGTTTTATATTTTTCTTTCATTTATCAAATTACTGCTGTAAGAGAAGGACAAAACAGATTGCTTTTGCATTACGTTTATTTGTTAGGCAGCTATATTGTTACTGCCTGCGACATTGTCCAAGTGGATTTCGATATTTTTTAAATCTCACAAACTCACTATTACACACTCGATAGCCTTTTCAATATGAGATCGTATGAGATTATCACAGATACTAAAACATTATAAAGACGCAAAATTCGTACGTGTGTTTGTTACTCCTTAACGCTAAAATTATTGAGCCAGTTTCATTAGAATATAGAAAGACGATTAAAATCTGTCAACCAAACTAACCGGCTAAGTAATTTTTGCCGGAAAATCAAGAGTTCCTGCGGGATTATTATAAAACCGAATTTTTATATCATCATCATCATCAACGGCGCTACGGCCCTTTGTGGGCCCGGGCCTGCTCCAAAAGATTCCTCCATCGGTCTCTGTCCATAGCTTTCGCTTCCCAATTTTTAATTCCAATCACTTTTGCATCCTGCTTCACTCCATCCAGCCAACGGAGCTTTGGCCGACCAACATTTCTACGGCCATCTGGGTGTGAGGTCAATAGTTTTTTTGGTGTCCTCTCGTCACTCATGCGCTGTACATGCCCAGCCCACTGCAATCTTGCGATCTTTATGTGCTGGACAATGTTTGGCTCACCAAAGATTTCGTACAGTTCGTGGTTGTATCTGATACGCCACAGACAGAATTTTTATATAACGCGGACGAAACTGCAAGAAAAAGTTTATTTTATTTTTCAAACATCTATCATGAGACATTTTCGTAATATTAAGGGAAGTGAAAGATAACAACTAGGTAGAATCAAAAGCAAATAGTTATTTCATAAAATAGGTACGTCACTGTCAAAATAAGATAAATTTGAGTTAGTGTCGTGTTTTATAAATTTTCTTGTTTTTGTGCGCGATCTTCTACTTTCCGTTTGCGTGAGTTTGAAAACGTTGGTGAACAAGAAATATGGGAGGGCGTATGAATAAAAATATTCACCGCCGGAAATTGGGTCGCCGGTGTCGGGTTGCGATGTCGAAACGAGATCGATCGCCACGTGGGGGAATATGAGCGCGAAGAATAGACACATACACAGGATACGGCGGACCACGTGGCAAAGTGTCACCAGTTTGTTGGTGTCAAAAATGTTTATATTGACACCACCTGCGTCAGTAGGTAACCGACCGCAGTATTGTCTATGGACCGCGGTCCAAGCTATGGATCACTATTTTTACTATTAGTCCGCACGCGGGTTTCCATGGAGACAGTTTTCCACGTCTTATTTTGGCTTATTAGCGGGAATTTTGACAGTTGGCACTGCTTTTTTCGTGTATGAAGAAGTTTTGCGTAAAATGTTTAGATGGTCTCATCTTGAAGTTCAAATCGGTGGCACTCATAAGTCTGCGGCAGGATTCGCGGAGTAGTCTTGAGAGTCAATCAACTAAAGAACTATTTTGCTATTGTCCGTAATATTAGGATAGGTTACGAGGGAACCAACTTAAATAGTTACGGCATGAAGTACTGTAATTATTAAAAAAGCCGAGCTTTTTACCAACAGTTTTCGAATTGGTTCGATGCATCGTCCGAAATTGAGTTTGGGTGACAAAATGACTCTTAGAAACTCCATCCTCTCAACCCATTTTTTATGTCCCACTGCTGGGCACTGGTCTCCTCTCAGACTGAGAGGGGTTTGGCCATAACCCACCACGCTGGCCAAGTGCGGGTTGGCGGGCTTCACACGCCTTCGAGAACATTGTTGTGAACTCTCAGGCATGCAGGTTTCCTCACGATGTTTTCCTTCACCGTTAAGCAAGTGATATTTAGTTTCCTAAAACGCACATAACTCGGAAAAGTCAGAGGTGCGTGCCCAGGATTCGAACCCGCGACCTCCTTATGAGAGGCAGAGGTCAGAACCACTGAGCTATCACTGCTGCACTGTAGAAACTCCATACTATCGGTAATCAGTACAGAAACATTTCGAAAAGTGGGAGTCAGGGGGAATTGATTCCTTTTGGCGCGAGAATAACAACGTAGACGACTTCGTAGCGAGTTGCTACACCGCTACGAAGACGCTACGTGTTTTTAAAGCAGACACTACGTGTTTTCAAATACAGCAATGACCTATTAATTATAAATGAGCAGAATTTTTTAAATACATGAAAAACTAACAATATGTAAAAATAAAAACTCACTTTAAAACCAACTATTCATTAGAAAGATTCATCAAAATCAGTTAAGAACTTGAAGAAGATTCGTGTATCTTCAAAAGTCTTCATGTTCATACAAGTTCTACCTATAAATGGGACCAACTAAACGTTAAACAACACTTAAAGTTATAGACGGTAGAAACGGTCACAGGTCTCAATGTAGCGCAAAAGTTATAACTTCCTGTTTCTTTTATATTTGGAAGTTGGTTAAAATATGGGACATTACATATAATAGACTAAAAAGAAGGCATTAAGAAATTTTCAAGAAACGTTGTTAATAAATCTCAGCTACGGGAACATTCTTTGTTGCAGCGGCCTCGCTGCACCGAATCACAATGTAGCTGGCTACGTAGCGCGCTACGTAGCGCGCTTCGTAGCCGCTACAACTGCTACGAAGATACTCTAAACAGTGGCTTTGGTTTTACATTAGGAGCATCTCACATGTTATATTAAAACTAAAGTATTTTTTAGTTATTTATAATAAAAAAAATATTACGAACGTTCTCTAGCAAAAAAGACGCCTTATGCAATGCAATACGCTAAAAAATAGAAATTCAAAAATTTATGAAAATTATCGCTAAATAATTCCTAAATAGTTCACTCACACACTGACCTCCGCGCATTTTAATAGTTCCATTTCTATCTTTTAGCATATATAGCAAAATGTTAAAATATTATGTCTTCGAATGCAACCAAAATTCAAAAATGGTGCGGAACAGTCCCCAAGGTCGAATATGGAGAACATATTACGAAAGAGAACTTGGTGCGAACCAAAGCTAAGTAGCAAAGAGGGCTGAGACAATGGGACAAGCATGCTACGGACAATTATGGAAAAAAGACTAAAGGATGAACTGGATGGGCAAAGAGCAAACCAAGAGTCGCATTACCAGACACCCCACTTCCTGAAGTAATGCTTTGTGCGGTTCCGGAATGGGTGGCCAGAGAGCGTAGAAAACTTTTAGTCCGTAGGTCGCTGCCTGGGTATACCACCTCTCCCAGTGAAGCCAGGAATATCACGTGACAATTATAAGATTTTCCTCATACAGAGAAAGAAAGGGAGTAAATGATAACCATTACTTGACAAACATTCAGCAATTTTTTGGATAAAATCCAATTTATTTCACGAAAACTTTCAGTGACGTAAAAAAATATAAAACCGTCATCACGTGTATTGGGAGCTTTAGGTGGGATGGGGGATACTGTATCGTTATTAAATTCTCGCACTCAGAAATATTGTGAGTGACAGCGGCCATATTGAGTTCGGTATTAGGTTGCATATTCAATATCGGCAGTGCAAGCGTTGCAGGCTTCAATATGCGGTATATTGTTGAGTGATGCCGCGTTGGTCTAGTGGTGGTCATGCTCGATCACAGATATCGAAACCTTGAGTTCATTCTCCGTGATTTGATTTGAAAGCAATGTCAGAAAATTGATAACATATTTAATGAATCCTAATACTGCCACGGCCAGTATAATCGGAGTTAAAGAACGTTCCATTTGCTACAAGCACGACAATTATTACGTCACGTAACGCGTCATTTGTTTCTGTAACTTATTGACCGCTAAACCATGACAGATATGGATTTTCATAAAACTTTTGCTGACTGCTGCCTGGCCAGTACAGCAATTTTGATTTATCTCGAAGTAGGTTGTCAAAATAATGTTCGTGTGTATGTTTGAGAAAAAACTATAATATCTCAGGATGACGAACACCGCGTAAGATATTGCAATGCAAAGGCGTAAATTGTAAAAGTACATGGGCATGGTTATCACTTAACATCAAGTGAACTTATTATTAATCTCGTCATTTTTCGCTTTGAAAAATTCTGGCTAAAAATAATTAATTAACAGGGCTAGTATAAGATACGATAATACTATGAATTTTTAAAACTTTAAAGATTTATAGAGTAAAATACGTTTTGTTTAAAAACGCATAAACAGATTACATAAAGAATCCGATTGGAGGTTCGAATTGAAATTTATGAACTAACTTATACTAAACTTCAGCTTAAGAAACAACGAATTGAAATTTATGAACTAACTTGTACTAACCTTCAGGTTAAGAAACAAAACAATATGCAAAACTAACTTTAGACCGATTCAACTGCAATCCGAAGTCAGCTGACTCGATAGAAGGAGCGGAAACAGAATTAGTGTTGCCGGCACAAGGAAGTACAAGTCGTCTTGATACAAACGCGATATCCTGCCGCCGGCACCAGGCGACAAGCGCCAAGATTCTGTTAGCCGAAGCTGAGAACATTTTCACAATCGATCTTGCTGAATGGAAGCCAGGATAAAATTGCAGTGATTCATCTACAATATCGATTAGTTGAAAATGAATTAATGACTCACTAATATTATAAAGGCGAAAGCTTGAATGTGTGTATGTTTGTTAGTCTATGCTACGCTGCAACTACTGAAGTGATGTCGAAAAAATAAATATTATATATAGTGATTATAAAACAGCTTACCTACAATATATACTCGTATATTTGATTGCAATTTTTGTACTTAAAATTACACAGCCTATTTCTTAAATGTTGTTATTTATACAATTTCTAACTGACCAGGTAAACGTTGTTTTGCCATTAGGGAAATAAAAAATAGCTTACGACCTACTGTCAGACATACCAAACATACACAGAAAATTTCATAGCAATCGGTCGAGCCGTTTAGGAGGAGTTTGGTAACAAATATTCCCACCAGAATTTTATATATTAGAAAAAACTAACATTAGATGAAAAATTTAGGTGATCGTAAAGGTAATTTTGCAAACATGCAGTTTTAATTTCCTTTAAAGATACATACCTACTCGTAGGATTTACATCACAGAACTCGACTCTCGACTCGACTTATAATAGATATAAGTCATAATTTATAACCCTCTTTTGTAAGTCAAAACCACAAAAAAAACATTGGATATAAGTAATTCTTTGCATGAATAATGGAAACTGAAGAAAGGAAAAACCTACAATTCCCACAGAACAGTAGGAAACAACCTTCGTACCACTATGCGTAGGACTTGCAAGCAAAAACGTGCTAAACCAAATTAAGGTCCGAGCCACTTACAAGAATGGTACTTATACCAACCTCACTCTGCGACCAAGCAGTGCTATTAGGGCCGAGTTCTCTTACGTCAAGAAACTTTAATTAAAAGAAGACATCCCTCCAATTACTGGGTGTAAACCTTTGTGTAATTTTTCGCCGCCGCTTTCCTACTTTATGTAATTAAACGCCTGCGACTTAATTATATCGACGGCAGGATCTTTACGCCGTTTGAAATGAGATATTCGATCTTCGTTTACGCTTGTCACTTCCTTATAAGTATTATGAAAATTGCTGTTCTCAGATCTCTATTCATCTAGAGCTGAGTCCAATTAATAAACTAAGGCCGTTGTAACATAATATAAGGCAACCAGATTTACATGCAATGTTAAGGCGAAATCAACGACTCTGCCCGCGAAATTCAAAATTTTCATGGTTTTTTTGCAATTTGTTCGCTAATTATACATCAGAGGTTTATGGCAGTCAACTTGCGAGAATGGCAGTATCATCTTTACATGATTATATCAAAATCTTTGCATAAGAATGTGTATCCTTGGAAATCAGTCCGAGTTTCGAGTTTTATGTGAGTAACTAGCAAATCTCGGACTAATTTCTTTAACCCGACACTTTCGAGCAGAGATTTTTATATAAACACGTGAAGAAGATATTGGGATTATCGCAATTTGACTACCATAAGCCTATTATGTCTTATTAGCTTAAAAATCGCGAAAAACCACAAAAAATTTGAATTTCGCGGGGACACCTGTGGTGTGCTCCCAGATGGTATTGCGTAAATATAAACTGTGTTTTGGTTTGAAGATAATGTAGCCAAATAACATATTCAAATCGCACTTCATCAGTCATTATGAGTCATACTGCACACGACAGTGCAATAATTCTGAATTAGCAAAACGGCAATGGGCAAGCGTATCTTGCTTGTCTCTGTGTTATACTAGTTATAAAAAAATCCAGCAATAAGAATATCTCAAACTGATGAAAATCAATAAATAAAATCAATAAACTTTTCTGCATAACCACTGTGCACTGAAACAGTTAATACCTTTTAGCAGTAAATACGTCTGACAGACCGTGGTCTTATGCTATATTTGCGATTGTCATAAAAAGCTGTTGAAAAACACAAATATAAGAAATGAATGAAATTCAAAAACTGAATGACAATGACAGTTCACTGCGCGGAAGTCACGTGATCAATTTAGCGATCGGATATGTTATTCTCACACATTTTTTTTTGTTGAGTTATCGACTGGCTTTATATTATTGGCAGAGCCAATTTAGAAACTTTAAATTTCTAAAGTCACCCATGCCATCAATCGAAACCAGGGTCGCCCACTAACGAAGACAGTTAACTTTGCAAGGGAGCTCGTAAAGGTCCCGAGTGTAATTTTTCGCCCTCGTTGCTTTATGTAATTAAATACCCGGAACTTAATTATATTGATGGCTGTGTCTTAGCTTGGAGACGAGACATTCGATGCCTCAATATTTACCCGTGGCATTTCCTTGTTGCTGAGAGCGTTAAGAAAATTGCTGCTCTCAGCTAATAAAGTGGGCTATACATTATATACTACGAGGCTATTTTCCCAATCAGTTTAATAACATCTCAAAGCCAGGCAAAGCATCTTCGTCTAATTGGCTACATGCAGTGCTCAGAATCTTGAGTGTAGCTTATTAAAAGCCACCATGCTTCTTCGATTTGGATAGTTGGGCTTAGAACGAACTTTATCTTAATTATTGGACTAGCTATATATACTACCTACGTCTTTATCCGCTTTTATATAGATTTTATACTCGAGAAAAACATTGACTTACCGTAGCTAAAAAGCATCCTAGTACACTCCCTGTATACTCCTCTACAAGCGAAAGTCTAAATTAATTCAGCCCTTTCAGACTGACCCAAGTGATAAAATAAGTAAAAGTGTATAAATAATAATAATTTATTATATTCCATACACTTTCTTCACTGTTATTTTTGCTCTGACACAATCTTAACCTGTGTTTAAAGTGATCTGTGACCTTAACCGCTTTTAGTATAATGTTCTGTGAAAATGAAAAATGAAAATGAAAATCTTAATTTTACCTTATTATGAAAATCTTTGTGGAATAAGAAACACGTATTTAGTGGCAGAAAATTCTGCTTCCTGATAGGGTTAAAAAGTTATTAGTGTATATGGAATTCAGCCAATAAGGTGATAAGATTTACTGCTAATTATGATTACGATGTATATAGGTTTTTCTAGCACAATGAGACCCCAGTCATAGAGTCATATTGTTACTATACCTACCGCCACTAGATCCCAGTGGCTCTTAGAGTACATTCGTGTTGACTGTATACAATTGATGTGCACACTCCAACGGGTTTGTTTTCACGCCACCGGAAAATGGAACTCCAGTTAAGGTTCAGCGCACACTGTACCGTGTTTCTGTGAATTATATTTTGTTTGTTTGTTGACCATTTATTTCAACGTTGGAAATAAATAATATTTTTTGCAACGGCGCAGTGTTTTAATAAAACAAATTTTAGGTATTACTCTTAACGTCACTAAACTGATTCGTTTGGAAATAATAAGTCCACATCACCCACATCCCCGGCAAAATACGCGCGAAATTGTGGCAAAATCTAGTAAAAGATAGGTGAAATACTAGTAGATAATAAAAATAGAAGGTGATTGGGTGATTGATTGACTGATCAATCAAAGTTCAGCTCTAATAAATATCACGGTCTATTTGGAGTAACCGTCCAGGTCCACTAAGAAAATATGATAATTAAAAATTTAATTCCAAAACAGAGTAATGAAGCCGCGAGCATCTGATAGTAATTTAGTAAACTGTATTTAATATATATTAATGGACAAGATTTAATAATATAGTAATCTAAGGTCTAAGTCTAATAAGGTCTAATTCCGCAAGCTTCAAGAAACATGAGCATGGGTTTTAAGGGCAGTTCACGCTGCAAAAGCGATATACGAGGTAACAAAGCGTGTACTATAACCAACTGCGAATCGGACGCGGCAGTAAATTATTAACAGCATTCGTGTGGGCAGTTAAAGCGGTTGTAGCTTAAATAATTGCCATGTGACGCCTGCTCTTTAATGTTTATTGCATTGATTCGGGGTTTCGCATAGTCGGCCAGGTCCACCTATCACGTAAACGAGAAACTACAGGTAGGCGTCTCGACGTACTAATTTCAGACGCCACGCGCCGGATACTTTGCTCGCGTTAGTTCGGGTACGGTCAATTTCACGCGCTGCGTGCGCCCGATGACTAGGTAGCCTTAGTACGTCGAATGCGATAAAGCTACGCGATAGAAAAAGACCACAACATTGCGTTTGTTGCGTGTTCTTTCCGTAGGCGTGGCTAGGCGATATTGCGAACTGGATTGCTCTTTTTGTGTCAGCGCTAGAGTCGCTATTTTTAGGGTTCCATACCAAAATGGTAAAAATGGAACCCTTATGGTGAGACTTTCTCCGTCCGTCCGTCCGTCCGTCCGTCCGTCTGTCACACTCGATTATTTCAGTAACTATTCAAGCTATCGACTTGAAATTTAAAATTGTTATAGGTAATAGTGACCCGACGTCATAACAATCGTAAAAATTTTAAAATTGTTTTCATTTTTATTTATAAAGGGGGGATAATCGGGTTGACAAAATTTCGAAATGAGATAACAATATTGAGTGGAGTATCATATGAAAGGGCGAAACTTGTGTATTCCAAAACTAATTTTTATTTATTTTTATGCCTGATAGTTTTTGATTTATTGGGCAAACTGTCGAAAAAAATACCGTTCCCCCCCCCCTGAAATAATTATGATCAATAGAAGTAAACGTATATCTTAATATATATAAATCTCGTGTCACAATGTTTGTCCTCAATGGACTCCTAAACCACTTAACCGATTATAATAAAATTCGCACACCATGTGCAGTTCGATCCAACTTGAGAGATAGGATAGTTTAAATCTCAATTTTTTTATTACCCCTAAGGGCAAAACAACATTTGCCAGGTCAGCTAGTTTACAGTAAAAATAAAATCAACTCTCTAACTATTATACTTTTTTGATTATAACAATAAACCGGCAAAAACAAAGTTATGTTTGCGGTTTGCCAACAAAAGTACCTACATGTAAATTATACTCGTAAATTCATGAACCAAAGTGAATCTTTTAATGTTTAACTTCTTTTACGGTATGGAACCCTCGTTGCGCGAGTCCGACTCGCACTTGGCCGGTTTTTTTTATTCATCTTGCCGAGTGAGCTTTCTGTACAGTTAGGTACTATTAGGTAGGTATTCCGTAGCATAGTGTTGTTATTTTTTATCAGTTACAAAGATCTGAGTGTATTTATCCCCGTTTTGTACTCATTTTTAACCGATTTCGATGAATAAAACAAGGTTTTCAATTGGGGTACACTCATTCTTGAAAGACATAACTAATTATCCTTCTTGCCAAGTCGGATAAGAGCAGACTAAACAAAAAGTTTTTATTTATTTTCATCCCCTGGTCTAATCCTGGGTTTACAATAAACTAATCAAAGAAACATGCCGCGTGTTCTACCGTCTACATGTACTGTTTATGTGGGTTGAGTGTAGGAGTCCGCCCTTGTTACTTTACAATGATTTATGACACTTGATTATTTTACACATTTACGTAGGACGGAAACTAATTAAAGATAGTATGGCATTAAAACTTTGACTTTTAATCATTTGAGTGCATCTATCGAAGATACTTAGGTGCTTTCTTGAAATACACCGTGTTTAGAAATTTCTTTGTCACATTTACAGGATTTACAGCCTGTAGGCCCGCCGTGCATAGTACCCTAATCCTGTTTCTCTTTTTTATGACCTAACGTGCAGCGACATATTGCGATTCCTTTAGTCTATCAGTTATGGCGCTTGGCATAAGGATTATGCCGTTTGCCGTTTGGTAATATGTCACTATTTATAATTTACTCGTAAGATGAAAATATAGCATTTAATTGTATTGTAGTAGGTATTTTAGCCGCTTACGTAGTGGTCTAACTGCAAACCTGCCAAGACTGGGCTCAGCAGACATTTTTTTTAGACTTTATTAATCTTCTCCAAAACCAACACATTTGAGCATTGATATATAGACTAATTTTAGAGGTATTTTGCTGCGCCTTGGCAGACCAAATTTTTTCTAACCATTATTATTTGTGTGTAGTGCTATTTTCCATTAACTCTATGAGTTATGTAATCTGGCAGTCCCCACCCGGACTAGCCGGTGTAATCCCCGTTTTACAATAAACAAATCAAGGAAACATCGTACGTTTGAACGGTCTATGTGATATATAGGAGCACATCCATTTTATTACTCCATGAGTTATGGCGCTCGGCAATGATAATGTCGCTACGTTATGCGTAGGCAGGGCGAAAACTTACTGTTATTGGACAGAGAAACATATTGAAACTTACATACACGTGTATATAATATGGCCGTTAAAGCAAGACGGCAGTGTTGTCTGCAATCATCAATACATATAATAAATCTGTAGAAGTCGAATTTCTGTACAATGGAAAAAAATGCTAAAAACCGAGTCAGTGGGATGTAAGAAGTGAAATAGAACCAATTTAGAATTTTTTTAAATTTATTGTTTCTCTGTTTGTCTGTTTGTCTGTTTGTCTGTCTGTTTGTACGGGCTAATCTTTGGAACGGCTGGACCGATTTCAATGAAATTTTGTGTGGTGGTAGCTTATGTCCCTGGTCAACATATAGGATACTTTTGATCCCGGTAAATAAAGAGTTCCCGTGGGATAGTTAAAAAACTGTAATTAATTTAACAGCTTTGTAAACAACAACTAATGGACTTAATTTTGTAAAATTTGTTATGCTTATACCTTATGTTGCCTCTTAAACAAAAAATATATATAGTAAAACTTATTAATCCAATCGAGTTCCCGCGGGAAAGTAAAACATTATAAAAACAGTTAGCAGGCGTCTTTCAAGTAACGAATTTAAATGAAATTTTATGATCGTACTTTATATGCCCGGTCAACATTTAAGATACTTTTCATCCTGAAAAATTAGAGAGCTCCCGTGGGATAGTTAAAAAAACCTATAGCTACTCATCTACGGAGCACAATCAAAAGGACGATGACCACGACTTGTACCAATGGATCGAAATATCGACAATTTAAATCGTCCTTTTGATCGTGCAACTAGGTATAACTATACAAGATAACCCGTGCGTAGCAGGAACGGGTTGCTACACAGCAGCGCACCAGAAAGCTTAATTACAATATCTGGGCGTTGGTATCCTCTCAGAATAAGATAAGTTTGGTTAGTATAGATATAACAATCCACGATGACACGCCCCACTCTGTCTAACTCCATGCGAATCGAATAACATAAGCGATTTCGACAGAGTGTATAAGTAGAGGAAGACCAAAGAAGATATAGGTGAATTGTGTGGAAGAAGATAGCACGTTGATAGGAGAGATTGGAAGAAGACTCCTTTACGGGTCCATCGAACCCAAGGACCACTCATTTATCTTGGGAAAAATTACCAACCCGAGTTCACTCATTTATCTTAGGAAAAATTAAGATATTCCACGGGAAACATTTTTGTAAAAAAAACGAACTGCACGCGGGCGGAGCCGCGGGCAACAGCTAGTACGATATATTTTTACCTAATTCTGGAACAAAAAATATTGAAATACTCTAAATTTATTTACTTGATGTAAGAAAAATTAAATCAATATAATATAATATTGCCTATTTAGTGATGATTTTTTTACAACATACATACTTTGGAGAGTGTGTTCAAAAACTTCACAACCAACTCTGTTCACCTTTCTACCGCAGAACCACAAGTCGCCGAGAGAAGTGGTAACCATACGTTGTTGATATCCAGCGAACTCGAATGAAATGTTTTTCTTCCACGTTTCTGGTACGAACATCTAAGACGTAGAACACCTTACCAACTTCCGTGTCCAAGCCAAATATAATCCGGGTGCCTTTCAGAGAAAATTGAATAGAATTTTCAAAGTAAGTGAGTTCCACCCTAGGTTTTTTCATTGCTTTCTAACAGACATGATTGTAGTCTAGCACAAGCCTAATACAAACAAAATTTTATGACAATTTTTAAAATTTTGGTACGGAACTCTAAAAATATTCGCTTTAAGAGACTCTGGTAGTTTGAGGCTAGTTCAACTGGTACTACCTAAGTACCAACCACGTACGGTTAACCATCTAGAAGTCAAAGTAGGTCGAACCGCGTACAGTAGGTACTTGCGCAAGTTAATATTGCAGTTGGTGTGTTTGCTTGGCGCTACATTATCTGCGCTTGGTAGTTGCAGTGCTTTCCAACTGACTTTCCCCCGTCGTACACGGCTCGTAAGCGTAGACATATCGCAAGCGTATCGTTATGACGCTACGCAAAGCAATATGACAATCACGCCTCCTAATATTCGCTACAACACGGCTCGTCTGCGGACATCTTTGAACATGTTTGTGTTAGTACTGCTCTCGTCGTGCGCGTTTAGTGAATGGTTATCGTTACTACCCGTATTCGTAGGAGATACAGACCTGCCTGCAGGTCTAGCCATATGTATGGGACATAATTGGCATGGCCATGCGTTTTTAAGAACATCGCTTTCAAACGAAATTCGAAAAATGTAAAAAGTGACTAATTTGCCGATGATTTTAGCGATCACTTTTATACATTTTTAAATTTTGCTAGGTACTATAATCGTATTCCGTGCTGGAGGTGATTGAAGATAATTAAGTAAACGCCTTAAAAACTCATTTTGTTTTTCAGATACATCGATAATGAAGTTAATATTTTAACTGATATAATGATATCTGATGATTTCAGCTATCAACACTATGGTCTATGGATGTTAAGGTGTTGTGTGTGTGCGTGTGTGTAACGCCTGAAACTTTTAATGTCATGAGACCGGTTTCCCCCAGAGCGGAGCGGTTTTTGAGTAACCAATCAGATTTCGTCATTTCATCTCTCCCCTCAGTTTCGGAGATGTCTGACTGATTACTCAAACACAGCTGCGCTCCTCCTCGCTTTGGTGGAAACCAGGCTTTCAGCAGGTTTTTTTAATTGCAGACCACAAGATTTTAATGGAGTACAGGCAATGCCATAGGGATCCTTTATTGCCATAAGGATGTGTCAGTTTTAACCCTTCGTTCTAGTGGCGACAACTGGTAGGCGGTTATAAAATGAGGTCCCATAAAATAAGGCTCTGCGCGTTAAGGGCAGGGTTGAAATGTGCCGCAAGGATGCTCAATTTGCCGTCACCCGCAACAGTTACCTCACCGCTCAGCGGCATAACGACGTAACGACCCGATCCTTAATCAATCCAATCCGGGAAATTTCCCTCCGGGCGACGAGATATTTCAATTTCATCTCAGCTGAGCAGTTTTACTCAATAACAGCACGTACACAGCAATACAATCTTAATCGCGTACACAAACAGGGTAAATTAGAAAAAAAAATTATGGACAACACGCGCTTGAAAATCGACCTTGCCAAAATTGATTTTACAATAACAAAATCAAAATATGTTTCCAAAACATTTTACTTGTATAGCCTATTGGTTTGCACTTCTTTATAACGTCCCAATTAAAAATGCTATATTTAAGTAAAATTCCACAGGGGCAGTCTCAAACTTTGACTCAGACCTTGACCACGGGGGCGGCAGGCTTAAAATGATCGTGGGCTGCGTAGGAGAGATATTTGTAGCTTCACCACATAAAAAGTCTTTGATTTCTTACAAACACGCCTAGCCTTAGTCAATTATCAATTTAATGATATGAAAGGTAAACAAATAAGCATTTTTTACAAAATGCAATTTATTGTATGAACACCTGTATAAAAATTTTGTGTCACAGTGTTTATAACGAAACTCCTCGAAAATGGCTCAATCGATTTTAATGAACTTATTTGGATATTATATTCTTTATGTCTCAGAATAAGAGGTAAACCATTTTAATTTTTTTAATTTTCGGTGAAAATAATTTAAATGCCAAAGCAGCTCTTAGTCGGACGAGCTTGTTAACATATATTTTTACAATCTAAAAATTCAATGTATTTAAAGAATGATATCTCAATAGCGAAGTTTTTAGCTTTGGGTGCATTCTAGCGGGACAAATCATGAAACTACCTACAATTGAATCACAACTGGACTGTGTACTATCGTCACGTTGATTGTACTACAGGTCCGTAAACTCTCGCCCACTGACTCACATCGGTGCGTAAAAAAGGGGATGAAAATAAAAGCAATGAATAGAGAGTAGTAATAGCGGGAGTGAATGTTTGCGATAAATTATTGCCGGTCAGGGACCGCGGGGGCGGCACGCAGATCCGCGCCTGGGCCGCGTGGGTGGGTTAGCATACTTCCACTTTACTTAGGATCCGGAGCAGGTTTCTGCTGATCCTGTTTTAATATTGCAAATGTTAAAGTTCGGGTGTTTGCAAAGCCGCACGGCGTACCCTTATAGAATTTCGACCGCGATTTTGGTTTTTGATACAAAGTTTCTTTTCAGACTTTCAGACTTGTGAAAATAGATTTTTTGCGTGACGAAACGTGCGTCGAAGAAATTGTTGCAAGAATTGCGTATGGTGTTTCATGGGGGCGGTGTTCCTGCATATTGGACCATACGGATTCTTTTTAATTATTTTCGTATTATCAAAACAATATTATAATCTGTCGTTTTAATTATGGAGTTCCGCAAAATAACGCCTGCTTCCATTCAATAAATATTTTTTAAGAAAAAGCTGAGAGTGTGATCTTAGTCCATGTGACGTTTCGACAACAAAAGCCAGTAGTAGGTACCACCGTTGTAGGTATCTACTACAAGGAGAACTCCCACACCACGCCCCGCATAGTCCCGCTTTCCCGTCCCGGTTTTATTTAAAACACCATCAGTTCCGCCATCACGTCTTTTGTTATTTACGGTCTTTTAAATAAAATTACTGCAATTGTTTTTTCATAATTTCACTTTTCTAGTGCCACCAGCAGCTGTAGTCATATTACTTTTCTATTTCATTTCTAAGATCGCTCCGATCCGATCGCAAAAGAGCTCACGTAACTTCCGCGCAGACACCCTGTCATTCTTATAGATTTTTGTTTATTTCGTTCCATATACAAGGCAATATACATTTTGCCCGCGAATTTTACAAACAGCGAATTTTATGTAAACGGCGGAATCACATCAAAATGCCGGCGACAGCAACAAACTGACGTTACTGTAGATCACGAGATCCATTATTTAAATCTCTGGGCCAGGCATATTGTGGTTAGTTATTCGGTGTTTTTCCCAAACGGACATTATTTATGTCACAAATACTCTTGCCCGGCCCTAAATTTCAGGATTTAAAAAATCCCATGGAAGTCATTATTTTTTCGGGGCAGTAATTCTATGTGTTAATCCAAGTTCTATCATACATCTATTTAAAATTTCAGCCAAATTGGTTCACTAGTTGCGGCGTAAGTTAATAACAAACATACTACCCATACACGCTTACACACAAACTTTAATTTTTGTAATATTAGGTGTGGTAAGTCCAATTTTGATTTGAATTGAAATATAATCATTATAAAATAAATAAATAAAATAAAGAATAAAAAAGCCTTTTATTTCATGCTAAATTACAATTGATTGAATACATAACTATTTTTTATGCTAAGTAGTAACTATGTGACATATTATATTATTTTTAAACGATTCTGATTTGTGTTACTATGATTTTCTAGCAAGAACCCCTCGTTGGTTCGAAGGTGAAGGCCTCCTCTAGAGATTTCCAGTTTTCCCTGTTGGTTGCTATGGTCATCCATTGTGCGCCGGCCACTTGCGTTATGTCATCATAATCATTAGAAATGTGATATTGTAATTGGTGGAAGCCTAACCGTACAAGTAGTAATTTAAGTATGAAAATCCCGAAAAAAAAATCATGTATTTTCTCCTAATAAACGTGTATGCCAGTACCAAATTTTAATTAAAATCTTTCAATCAATTAATAACGGAGTATTTTGCAATTTCACCGCCCCATAATAACGTGGTCTGACCTTATATTTAAAGCCGTGTCAGGGTTTATTACTGATATTACAGGCTTTAGCCTTCATGATGATATTGCGATGAGGGAATTTTCCTTGGGGGAGACTGTCGTATTGTTTTAATGGTTTTTAGATACGGAAATCGTATGATAATAAGAATTGATAGCCTAATAGCCCAGTGGTACAAACATCTGCCTTATGATCAGACGACGAAGGTTCAAAACTCTAAATAAATATTTTCATAGTCACATGCGCTCGTGAAAACTAAAGACTAAATTGACCTTTTTCAATGACGGGAATCTTTGTTTCTAATGTAAATAAGTTACGTAATTATACCATACCGTATTGCCATACCGTTTGTGGAGGAGGGTACACAAGTCCTTTGTGCGGTTGAATGTGCGCTTCTACTATATTATCCCGAAGTCTGTTTTGCCCCGTTTTAAAGTATTCTATCAAAAACATCTAGTAAAACAGGGTTACTGTACCATTGAAGAATTCCTAAATGATTATCATTGGAATGACAATTATGGATCATAGGTTTCATCTGCTTACGAGATATCCATAAGATCATATTATTAGCTAAGATAAAGTATACAATTTTTTCCATTTTTTTTTCAATAAAAATCGCATAAATAACCTTTTATGCCTTTAACCACAACATTTTCAGAGTTGGTGAAAGCCGTGATGTGTTTAAGTATATTCAATCCGTCCATGTAGTGACGCGTCGGTAAAGTCGTAAATATTCGTAGATGGAGGCGAAGTTTACGAGATGCAGACGGGTCGAGTGATTGATACTAAGGCCGAGACCGTTTCGGGGATGATTATGAATAGGTTTGTAGATATTTTTCTCTATAATGGTTTGCAGAGTATGTCGAAGAAAGTTGTTCTAAATGTTACGTTAGGTGAAATATATAGACAAAAAAAAATCGTGAGTCACTGACTACTCAAAAGTCAAATTCAAGCGATTTAGAGTACCGGCGCGCTGCTGTATAGTAAACTATTTGCTACACAGCATCGCACCGGACCTTGTGGGTTTTTTCTCAGATTAGGGCGCGTTAGAACCCTGGTAAACTTAGTTTAAATTTTAAAACGTTAAATAATTATCACTATTTAATAACTACATATAATATCTAAGTATATGTGACTATTCATAAGTGCTTGTAAAATGTGCCTAATGAAATAAATCATTTGAATTTGAATTCGGAACGTTGAATCGCTTGGCAGTTTTTTTTTGCCGATATGGCACACCACACCATACACCAGATATGAACCAACTTATAAATTACAAAAAATTATGAAAGGATCTGCATGGTCCTTTATACAAGAATACCACATACAGTTCTTGCAACAATTTCTTCGTCGCACGTTTCGTCCCGACATCGGGACATCCTCACATCCTCACAATGCTTTTACATTACGACGAGTAGATTTGTAGAGACGATTCTACGATTTCGCATTGTGAAGTCAACATCTCCTGAAAATGTCCCGGTGTCAAAAAGAAACATGCGTCGAAGAATTTGCTTTCTCAAGAAAAGTGGCATATTGGAAAATTCATATTCTTTTGAAGTAGCAGATTAAAGTAAAACAAATTAATCTGTCCAGCAAATTTTATGGATTTCTGCAAAATAACGCCTGCTTCCATTCAATACAGTCTACATAGATAAATAAATTAATACATTTTCCGGCCAGATTCAGTAATAAACCGGTGGGTAAGATAATAAACCGATCCAAAAAGGCCTTTTCGGCGATAAAATGTGGCTCAAAGTTGAGGTGATTGAATAAACATAAAAAGGATGCAATGAATGATAGAACGAATGAATGGTGATGGTGAGTTAGGTCGTCTTTTCGCCCTTTTCGTCAGTCATTTGTATTTTCGTGTGAAACGGAGACCGGATCCAATTTTCCGGAACGTGCCTTAGCGTGTTGGTACCTATTCGTTGCTGTGAAGAAGGTCATTGTAAATTCCTTTGGACATTTGTATTCCTTGTGTAAAACGGAAAACGTTTCCATGTAATTTGTTCGTATTCTCTAATAAAACAAATACCTAATTGAAAAATATAGCAGTCAGCTATGTAATTCTGCAAAAACGCTTATATAAGTACTTAAGATGTTTAGGCAATACTAGATCGTGAATTTTCGCGTCCGGATGGTACCTATCCCCTTAAAGTACTTACGACGAACTTACATCAGCTAATTCGGTCGATTCGCGTAGGCACAGATTAAGGTTTTCATCGATTAACGTTGGTTTATGGTTTGCCTTACTGGAGATAGAAATTTGGCATAACTATCAATAATACAAAATACTTTAGAAATACTTTGTAGGTACTTTCTATTTTGTTTGTAAATAAGAAATATCTTTTCAAACAAAATAGTCGACTTTAGACGGTTAAGGGCTTTCGTATACTGCTCACGGGTTGGCGGTTTACGGTTTCTATGAAAACACGTCTGAATGTCTATTGGTAAAAGCCTAAAATCCCTTTCCATACCGACCGTGACTAGTATGCGGTAGCCCTAAGGGTACAAGAGAAAACCATCAAAGTGGAAACCAGTGACGATCTAATGTATATACCAATTTTTTAATGGAGATTGAGTGGAGTGAAGAAATTACGTTTTTATTCTTTCATCACCACTCGTACATCCTTGAAGGATTTTAAAGTCTACTAAAGTAGTAGTTTATGAGAAGCAAATAATCTCGAAATTCCCCGCATTTTTATTACGCCCGGGTCGGGGAGCGAATCCGATTTTCCAATACGGGTTTCATGGCATAAGGGCGGAGGCACAAAAGCGACTTTAGAGTCTCACGTAAATACTGTCAATATGAACTGCAAATGTACAGCTGTGGTATATAGCGATATAATTAAAATCGCAGTCAATTTAGGACTTAGTAAACCTACCCATAGTAATTAATAAATAATCGATTGTATAACGCTCTAGCTAACTGACAAAATATGTTTAGATTATTTTGTAAGTACTGTTAAGGCAGCCATGTGATAAACCGTACGTTACGAATGGCATTCTTTTAGATTTCGATTTTCTTGTGAATCTAATTTTTTTAATCATTGTCTGTGAATTTAATTTAAGATGAGCGCCAAAAAATTCAACCAATTTTCATGACACTATTATGTCATACGTAGAAAATCGAAAGGCAAGTCGCACGTGTGCGCTTGCCCTAAGGCAAATAAGACCCAATATAAATTCCTTTCGGACGCTTGCGACGCGCATGTCCGCGAAAATTGTATTATTTGTTAGAAAAAGTACGCCGCGCGACCGTACGACCGACTCTCTGTGACATCGTAGCTCGAAAAGATAAATTCCTACCGTAATGCAAAACGAATTTTATTTTTTCAAAGGCTGATTTATTGCATCTCTGCGGGAACTATGGATTTTTCTGGGAACAAGGATTATTTAAATTATAACAACAATTCAACGCTTCAGGTAATCGTTACAACGCATAGAAAAATGGAGGGGTTTTTCGGGGTTTACACCCAAGACTGTTATTGTTCCGCGTTGGACCCGCTGGCGGGAGTACAGGATTAACTTTCGTATTGTGATTATTTGTTGTCACCAGATCACAAGTTTGACTATAGAATACAGTACCAAGCGATTGCTGCTGCAGCTTTTGAAACGATCGACTAATAGATCACGTGATCTTATTTATGACAACTATTATTCTAATATATTTTTATCAAGTAAATTTAATTGACATATTGTTATATAATAGAGGTCCAAGAGGCCGCCCTTGACTTCAAAAGTGCGGCAAAAAATACTTTGCCCAAATTGGCAAACCCGAGCCGTCGCTACACATTTTTTCACGCACCATACAAGTTTCAAATTGACACACTCTACAAGAAAAAGTTCTCTCACTCACGGAGCTGTCGTTGTTAGGTAGGCTTGTTAGGTTGTTGTTTTGACGACCTCCGTGGCGCAGGGGACGACCTCCGTGGCGCAGGGGACGCACGCTCGGATTCGAGTGGGAGGTCGCGGGTTCGATTCCCGCCACGGGCCACTTTGGAATTTTATAATTTCTAAATTGGCTCAGGTCTGGTCTGGTGGGACGCTTTGGCCGTGGCTAGTTACCACCCTACCAGCAAAGACGTACCGCCAAGCGATTTAGCGCCGGTACGATGCTGTGTAGAAACCGTTGGGGTGACTTAACTTACCCCTTCCAAGTTAGTACGCTAACATCTTCGACTGCATCAGCACTTACCATCAGGTGAGATCGCAGTCAAGTACTAACTTGTATAGCGTAAAAAAAAGGCTCTTTTTATTCGAAGCGCGAGCGACGAACTATTTATAAATCTATGGTCATATAGCTACGGTTGCTGGTCAGAAATAATGATCCCGTCGAAATCGTAGTAATTAAGCCAGGATTGATTGACATTTCGATGTCGGTCTGACACGCATATTGTACCACCGCAGTCGGCATGGAGCTAATTAAACGCTTCCCCGGCATTAACCCAATAACTCTGTCACTTACTAACCTAATTACCCCGAGAGTAACTCGATTTCCTGATACCAACAACTTTATTATCCTATAACCAAGTGGCATGTTCACTTATCGACGAAGCTACAGGTAGCCGTCTCGACGGACTGATTTCAGAAGGCCGCCGCGCGTCGGCTAAGTTGCACGCGTTAGTTCCTGTACGGTCTATTACACGCGCAGCGTGTGCCCGAATACGAGGCAACCTTAGTACGTCGAAAGAGATACAATTATGCGATAGAAACAGACCACCTCCTTCTATCGCTGTAGGTGCATAGCAAAGGGCAGAGCCAGGCGCTTTTGCGAACTGAACTTTTTTGAGTCAGTGCTAGGGTCGCTATTCCTTTAAATTATCTTGCAGAGTAAACCTCTTGTACCGTTAGGTACTATTATATTGTATTCCGTGCCATAACGCTGATCAAGTGCGGTTTCATATACCTACTTTTTAGAGTATGAAGAACTCTCAAGCATGCAAGAATGGTAGAGATACTTAGGGCGATGGGTACCACCCGGGCGCGAAAATTCAAATTTTATTTAGTTTTTGGCTCATAGTGGGCTAATTATACATCGAAGGCTAATGGCAATGAGTTTTGCGGGCACAACATTTATGCATCTACATTTTTATAATAAAAACTCTGCTCAACAATACTCACTTACTTCATATTGGTTCCCGATAGCTCGAAATCTGGGAAACTGCAAAAATTTATATTTCGGGAACCAATATGAGATGAGTGGGAACTTTCAAACAAAGTTTCTATTAAAAACATGTAGATGCACAAAAAGTAGGCCCGCAAAATGCACTGCCATAAATCTACAATGCTCTATCTATAATACAATGTTAGTCAAATATTTGCGAAAAACTAAATAAAATTTGAATTTCGCGGGCTGGTAGGGCCGCAACATCTTAAGGTGCCACAAGAGATAACTAACGCCCATAACACTAAGGCCCTTCGCACATGGCTCGTAAGCGTAAGCGTAGCGTTATCTTCGCGTACAACGAGAACAGTACAAGCACGACATTTTCAAACATGTCCGCAGACAAAGCGGTGTTGCAACGAATCGTAGGAGGCGTAGTTGTAATATTGTTATGCGTAGTGACTAAGAAAACTCAGAGACTGACTGGGATCCGATTTTCCTAAGAAAAACGTATTCGTCGTTATCGTAATCGTTGGAAAATTCTTCCCTCTATTGGCTGACGTAAATCAGGGAACCAATCAGCGGACACAGTTTCTACACGATTACGATAACGACGAATATCTTACACAATCAAGGGGCAGAAAGAAGTACCGATAGAAAGCACTGTTTGCAAAGCTGCAAAAGAGGGAATTGGGAAACAGAGGACACTTAATTTACATTTGTAACAGCTGTTTTCAATTTTGCTCCTTTAGCTAGACACCAAAGCGATGCAAGATTTCAGAAGGAAAGATAGACTTGATTCAAACGCAACCGCTCTTATTGCAAAACGCACTCTGTTCTTAAGTGGTTAGAGTCGGTATTTGCATAATCTGCGAAGCGGAGTGCTCTAGAAAATGATGCATTTGAGGGCCATTCAGAGTATTGAAGCTGGATCGCGTCCCTTTGATATTCGTATTCACGCCATTTTGAATTCATTCAACATATTTCGTGTAAAAATAATTTTTTTGCCAATAATTCAAATGCTGGAATATAGGATTGGTGAAGCAGGTGTCACTTTGCGGAAGTTCGTGATAGTTAATCAATGAAACGCCATACTTTGCAAAATCGGATGATTTCATGTTATGAGAAGTTTAACGTCACAGTACTACGTAAATCTTACATAGAAAAAACCGGCCAAGTGCGAGTCGGACTCGCGCACCAAGGGTTCCATACCATAAAAGAAGTTAAACATTACAAGAATCACTTTGGTTCATGAATTTACGAGTATAATTTACATGTACTTAGGTACTTTTGTTGGCAAACCACAAACATAACTTTGTTTTTTCCGGTTAATTGTTATTATCAAAAAAAGTATAATAGTTAGAGAGTTGGTTTTATTTTTCCTGTAAAATATACGTCTACTTCTATTGATCAAAATTATTTCAGATTTTTCGATTGGTAAACTTCGGAGATAAGGGGGGGGGGAACGGTGTTTTTTTTCGACAGTTTGCCCAATATATCGAAAACAATCAGGCATAAAAATAAATAAAAATCGGTTTTAGAATACACAAATAACGCCCTTTCATATGATACCCTATTCAATATTGTTATCTCATTTTGAAATTTTGACGACCCGGTTTTTCCCTCTTTTTAAATATAAATAAAAAAGATTTTCAATTTTTTTTATGATTGCAATGACGTCGCGCCGCAATCACCTACAACTGTTCCAAATTTCAGGTTGATAGCTATAATAGTTACTGAAATAATCGAGTGTGACAGATGGACGGACGGACGGAGAAAGTCTCACCATAAGGGTTCCATTTTTACCATTTTGGTATGGAACCCTAAAAATAATAATAATAATAATAATAAATACACTTTATTTGCACCACACAAGAAATTGTACAAAACAGAAATAGGTACATAATAAACTAATTTTAGGCACAAAAGGCGGCCTTATCGCTTAGCAGCGATCTCTGCCAGGCAACCTTGAGAAAAGGAAAACAAAGGAACTAGATTTTGCAGGTGGTGAAGATTTATAAACTATATACATACAAATAACTACAAACTAATACATAAACTAGGTTAAACATGTTGTGATATTGATCAGATACTGGCCAACATAAAATAGATTTAATTTTTATGTTTTAAATCTAGTTCTTCTTTTTAAATGTTCTTCTTGATGTTGTCACTTCTTGAAAATAAAATATCAATAGCACATTATTTTATTGTATATTTTTACAAAATAGTAAAATTTCAACACGTTATCAGCACGAAAGTACAATAAAATGAATAGTAATTTGTGTGCAAACTAGTAGAAAGTGGATTTTATTTTTATTTTCATTGTAAGTCGTTTTCTTTCTTTTACATTGGGATTTGTAAACTTGATAGTATGCCGAATTCAAGCGGAGATACTAGGAAATGGAATGCTTCGATACCAACTTTTAGTTTAAATAACAGAGATGGATATAGCATATGGAAATTCAAAATGAGGAATTATTTAATGCATGAAGATCTTTGGGAGGCTATAGTTGGGTATCCCGTTGGTCATTCAATTTCCGTTGAAATCCAAAAGAAGAATGATATAATGGCGTTAACTAAGATATGTCTTACATTAGAAAATTCAGCAATTACGCATGTTAGAAGTGCTAAGACAGCGGTCGAGGCGTGGAAAGCATTGCAAATTGCATATGAAGATAAAGGCATGGGTCGCCGGTTATATTTAGAAAGAAAACTATATAGATACAGTCTTAGTGATTTTGATGGCATTGAAGGATATATCAATGCAGTGATCTCTACTGCTCAGGACCTGGCTGATATCGGCAAGATAATAGAAGACGCGTCGGTTGCAGCTATTTTATTAGGAGGTCTAACTTCAAGGTATGATCCTTTAATTATGGCTCTCGAAAATAGCAATATCGAAGTCACTACAGAGCTAGTTAAAGGTAAACTTTTAAATGAGATGTCAAAATATGATGATTCGACAAAAATAGATTCTGTTTTACGTTCTAATGATGTTAAATCTAAGAATAAGAAGAAGAAGCTTATTGTTTGTTACGATTGTAATGAGCCAGGTCACAAGCGCCCTGATTGCCCGAATAAAATGAATAATAAAGGAAAGGCCTTAGGTTCCGTAGTAGCGCTTGGATCTAAAGATGTTGATAATGTAGCGCTTGGATCTAAAGATGTTGATGATAATTACTGGATAATAGATTCAGGAGCCACCAGACATATGTCTTCTAAGGTAGAATGGTTTGAGAACTTAACACCACCGGCTACTAAAAAGAAGATTGTCGTAGCTAACGGTGCTGAAATGAATTGTAATGGGATTGGTAATGTATCTATTAATGCAGCATCTAATATTAAGAGTATAAATGATGTAATGTATGTTCCTTCTTTGAATGGTAATCTTATTTCTGTGTATAAATCAGTCGAGAAAGGTTTTAGTGTACTTTTTGATAAAAATGGTTGTAATTTTTATGATTCTAAAACTTTCTCTTGTAAAGGTAATTTGGTTCTTCATGGGTCACCATATAATGGTTTATATAAATTAGATTGTACGGTTAATATAGCTAAAGATGTGGCTTGTGATGTGCACTCTGATAGTGACATTAGTGATGTCATGTCTATGTATGATTTGTGGCATAAACGATTAGGTCACCTATGCCGCGCAGGTATGAACCAATTAAAGATCTATGAATTAGGTGTTGATTTTAAGGATATAAGTCAACGGAGTTGTGTACCCTGTGTAGAAGGTAAGCAAGCTCGAAAACCTTTCAAGAAAATTCCCTTTACTGCAGCGAGCTCGATACTAGAGCTAGTACATAGTGACATCTGTGGACCAATGTCGGAAACGTCATTACAAGGTAATAAATATGCTCTTATATTTATAGATGATTTTACACGTTTTATATTTATTTATTTTATTAATTCAAAGACAGAGGTAAAAGAAAAGTTTTGTGCTTTCCAATCACTAGTGGAGAGACAAACAGGGGCAAAAATAAAGGCTTTTAGGACAGATAATGGTAGAGAGTTCGTTAACAAAGAGTTAACTGATCATTTTAGTTGTTGTGGTATTGTTCATCAAACTACAGTACCATATAGCCCACAGCAAAATGGTGTGGCTGAACGGACTTTTAGATCAATAGTAGAAAAGGCTCGATCAATGCTAGCGGAAAGCTCTCTCTCAAAGGCGTTTTGGGAGGATGCAATACGAACGTCTGTTTATCTTAAAAAATAGATCTCCTCATCGCGCCTTAAAGTGTCGTATTCCTTTTGAAAAATGGTATGGTTACCAACAAAATCTAAGTCATCTTAGAGTTTTTGGTAGTCTACTTCAAAAGTCCCTCTATGGACTGAAACAAGCTTAATGAGACTTTAAGTAAGATAGGTTTTAAAAAGGTGCCTACTGAACCATGTGTATATAAAAATCTTTTTGGTTCAGATATTGTCATTCTAGCTGTCTACGTAGATGATATCATTGTATTTTATAAGAATGACATGACATTTGACAGAGTGAAAAACGATTTACTAAATTATTTTTCACTAAAAGATTTAGGAACATTAAATTATTATTTAGGATTAAACATATCTCAATGCAAAGAAGAAATTCGTGTTAATCAAAGTTCCTACATTAGAAATCTATTAAAGAGATTTAACTTGGAAAATGCTAAGATGTATGATACACCGTTGGGAAATAACAAGTTAGATAATACTGATTTGAATTGTAAGGACTCTACGTATGAATATCAGAGTATAATAGGATGTCTGATGTATCTTGCTGTTAATACTCGGCCGGATATAGCGTATACTGTGAGTTATTTAAGTCAGTTTAATAGCAAAAATAGTCATTGCCATTGGACAGCAGCTAAACGGGTACTGCAGTATCTTAAGCGTACTATAGACTACTCTATTATTTATAGGAAAACAGGAGAGCCACTCATCGGTTATGCAGATGCTGACTGGGCAAATTGTACGCAGGATCGTCGTTCATACACAGGGTATTGCTTCAAACTAGCTAATGGTCCTATATCATGGTGTTCGAGAAAGCAGTCGACAGTAGCTCTTTCGTCTACAGAGGCTGAATATATGGCGTTATGTGATGCGGTGAAAGAAGCTGTATATTTGCAACGCTTTATCTGTGAGGTTTGTGATTTACAGTATCCTAGTGTTACAATATGTACTGATAGTCAGAGTGCACAAAACTTGGCTCTTAATCCTATACATCATAGTAGGACAAAACACATTGATACTAAATATCACTATATTAGAGAAAAAGTATCAGACAATACCATTGTACTTGAATATACTAAATCTACTGAAATGATAGCTGATGTTTTGACAAAATGCTTAGGAAGAACAGCACATTATAAGTGCATGTTGGGCTTAGGTTTAGTACTTATGTAAGTTGTGTACTTATGTAGTGTGTTTGTTGTTGTCTGTATCTGATGATGTGTAATCAATGCTTGGATGCTCTTTTATTTTGTTATAATATTTAGGCTCTACGTAATCTAGTGTTTTATAAATTAGTAGACATCGAAGCCTTGATTATGGGGGTGTGTTGTGATATTGATCAGATACTGGCCAACATAAAATAGATTTAATTTTTATGTTTTAAATCTAGTTCTTCTTTTTAAATGTTCTTCTTGATGTTGTCACTTCTTGAAAATAAAATATCCATAGCACATTATTTTATTGTATATTTTTACAAAATAGTAAAATTTCAACAAAACAAATAAACAAAGATATTCAATACATAATCATCAAACTATAAACTAATATATACAATATAATAATATAATGTCCACTAATAAGGACAAGATAATATGAATAAATAACAGTCATCATTTGCATCAACTAGGTACTCAAATAGTGATCTTTGACCGCATTCTTGAAAATGTACAAAGATTTAGACTGTCGTATCTCGAGGGGGAGTGCATTCCATAAAAGAGTTGCCTGTACGGTGAAGGATTTTTGGAACATCTTTGTTTTATGGAATGGCATTTTAAGTGTCAAGGTACGACAGGTTCTGAGGTCTGAATGTTCCCCAAGAAATTTGAATTTCTCCTTGAGGTAAGGAGGGGTTCTAGGATCATATAATACACAGTACAGTAGAGAAAGAACATGCAGATCCCGGCGACGGCGGATAGGGAGCCAGTTGAGCTTTTGTCGAAATTCAGAGATATGGTCATACTTGCGTAGGCCAAATATAAACCGAATTGCAAGATTTTGGAGACGCTCAAGTTTATTAAGCTGGTCTTCATTCATATTGAGAAAGCTTGCGTCCGCGTAGTCAAGTATAGAGAGGAGGAGAGATTGTGCTAACATAACCTTGGTAGGAATTGGAAGAAAAGACTGCAACCGCCGCAACGAGCTCATAGCTGCAAAGGTTTTCCTGCTTAATTCTTTCAGGTGTGTGGCCCATGACAGCTCCCGATCTATATGTACGCCGAGGTCTTTAACAGAACCGCAGTAAGCAATGGTAACCCCATTAAATGACACTGGAGGAAGATTAGGCCAGTCAACTCTGGCGATCATCCCGGGGCTACCAATAATTATAGCTTGGGATTTAGCTGGGTTGACCTTCAGACCAAACTGAGTGCTCCAAATAGATATAGCAGCGAGGTCTCTGTTAACAGCAGCTACTGCAGAACTAAGCTCACCAATAGGTGCTGAGCGATAGATTTGGATATCATCTGCATACATGTGATAGAGAGAAGAGATGTTATTTGTGATAGAATTAATGAAGATTGCGAAAAGTAAAGGAGACAACACGCCACCCTGAGGGACCCCAGCCGCAACATCACACCAGGATGAAAAACTTTCATCTACCCGGATGCGCTGTCGGCGGCCTTTGAGGTAACTCCGAAACCAGTCTACCACCGATGGAGATATGTTAATAGAACGTAGCAGCCTCAGCAAGATATCATAGTCAACTGTGTTAAACGCATTACTAAAGTCAAGCAAAGTGAGAACTGTGAGCTGCTTATTGTCCTTCGCCAATCGAATGTCATCAGTCACCTTTACAAGTGCAGTGACTGTGCTATGTCCTGACCGAAATCCAGACTGCAACGGACTCAGGAGTAGATGTTTATCAAGGAAAAGCCTCAGCTGATGATAAACAAGCTTTTCGAGGACTTTGGACAGGAAAGGTAAAATGGAGATGGGGCGGAAGTCAGAGACAGAAGTAGGTTTAGCCTTTTTTGGAAGAGGAATAATTTGTGCATTTTTCCAAGCATCAGGGAATTCGCCAGAGGAGATGGAATAATTGAGGATATGAGTCAAGACAGGAGAAACGATGTCAAGGATAGGTATGATCATGTTCCGGCTAATACAGGCAGAGCCAACAGCATTCGAAGCGATGGACAAAGTGGTCTTCTTAACATCACATTCAGTGAAAGACTCGAAGGTAAATGGGACGAAGTCAGGAGTGGAGCAAGAAGAAAGAATACTAAGGGTACGCTCTTTTTCGACACTATCAATTGTGTCACAGGTTGAGAAGTGTTTATTAAGAAGTTCAACATCAATATTGATAGGTGTCTTATGAGAACATTTGCCAACTCCAAGCGACTTTAGAAATTTCCAGGTTTTTGCCATATCCCCATTTTCAACTGAGCTATGTATGTGGCGTCGTTGGGCATCCCTACACAATGTATTACAGCGATTCCGGGCTTTATGGTATTTTTGGCGCAAGGCATCAGTGTCATTAATTTTATATTTAGATTTCGCGGCGTTCTTTTTATTCATGGCTTAAAATGTAGGTTTTCACCAAAATAATCAACTATCGGGAATAAAGAAGAAGAAACATAATTATTATTGCATGATAAAAAATATGATTAAGTTGTTTTTAGAAAATATAACATTGTACGTTGTAAGATGTGCCGTACCGATAGACATAATGCTACTCAGCAGTGCTATTCTACATAATGAAACAGCTGCCAGCCAGCTGCCAAGCCGAAGAAGGCATGCCAAATTGTATTCTGCAATTAATTTCAGTTCGCTCGACAACCATCCATGCGACACTAGCGCTGCATTGGCGGTAACGGGAGATGTAGAAAACTTCAACTTGTCTTATTTGTATGAAAAATGGTATTCTGAAATTCTAATGTCCATCCCTGACACAGCTGTCATACCGAAGATGCAATGTCAAATTGTATCTCGACTACCACCTAAGCGACACTAGCGCTACATTAGCGGTAACGGGAGATGTAGAAAACTTAAGCATTTCTCATTTGTGTGAAAAATGGTATTCTGGAAATTCTGATGACATACCATCGACGGTACATCCGCATCCCAGCCTTAGACTTTATCTGTCAAACTAAAAGCTAGTAAAAGTAGAGGTTTTCGTGGATGTTTGGTGGTTTCGTCCTGGAAAATGCCGAAATTAGTGTTTGAGTAACAAATTTAAGTGTTTTTCTTGAGGACAATGTTGTTTTAGAAACCTAAAGTGTGAATACAATTGCGAGTGAAGATAAAAAATTTACATAGAGGTCCGCAAGCGACGACCTATTATAAATCTATGAGTTTTTACGAATTCATAGTTTTTATCTATACGCTCGAAATATGAAGAGTACCTTATTACGGAAATAAAAATATTTAAACGGTCCCTGAACGTCTCGCAAAATGGTTTGAACATTATATCTTGCTATCATAGGAACGACTCCGTCTATACTTACAACAAAGATTTTGGTAGACACGCTCCCTGGTGATTTCTTCTCAGCTCATCTTAAGCAGACCTACTACGAAGCACGAGACTCTCTCATAATTGGAAGGACATAAAGTCATAGCCGATACCATCCCCAGCCAAGTGTGGGCTGTCAGCTTCACAAACCTTTGAGTACCTAGGCATATCGTAGATTAAAGAGCTTTTATTCATGACTTCCTTCACCATTTAGGCATAATGTGCTCACATAAATGCTGCTGCTAAGATATACCTAGGTACCAAGGGTACCATTGTAGGAAGTTTAAAGGTAGGGGAAAATTGTATAATGAAATTTATAATGAAATTTACATATTATTTCTCATCATTTATTTAATTCTGTAATTTTAGAAAGAAATAAAATTTATTCAAACTTAATTAATATTTTTTCTTTCCCTTTACTTACTTATTCTAAATACAGAAAGATCTTTAAACATATCTAATATCTATAGACACAAGACTTATAAAATTGGTGTCCTATAATAATTATTTGGCAAAGTTATAGAGCTTCATGTAATACTTGTTTTGAAAGGAAACAATCTATCGCAGAGGTAGCTTAGGTCTCCTTAGGGCAATTCTGGGTCCATATTGCTGAATATCTTGATTTTACTCTGCCACCGGACCTTGCCGGACCAACTGCAATAATTAAATTTTTATTAAGGTAGTGATTTATTGTAAATTCAACTAGGTATGGACTTACGTAATTAAAATAATGCATGTGCATTATTTTAATTACGTAAGTTGATACCTTTATGAAACTTACCATTATTTTATCAAAAACCAAATAAGTATGACTTGGGGGCCTTGGCAGTAACTTTGTAGTTTGTACTTTCTATAAAAGCATTTCACAATCTACTTCCGTGGTTCAATCCAGGTGGTGGTTCCAGGTGGTACCATCTTGAGCGCAGATAGGTCGAATCTTATAGCTTTGCACGATACCCAATCCATAGGACACCCAATGAATGTACGAATTTTGAGGCTTTTCCTAGTTGCTACTAACAAGTGGCATGAACATATTAATTTTAAAAATAATACTATATAAATATGTAAGTATGTAAATACGATAACTATTGACTTGACAGACTTACATACGTCTAATTTGGTGTATGTGACAGACCATTGACAATTTTTTTTAAGACAGGAAGGTAATGGATTCCTAGCTTTCTGCCTTCATAGGATACGCAACTTTAAATAAGTATTTTTAAATATCGTTCAGTTTCACATTGAAACATATATTTTAATGGTAAAATATATAATAATTTGTTCGAAGAAATATTAATAAGCCTAAATTTTGGAATCGAAATATTTTACCGGCATTCAATCTATATTTTGTGTCCATCACTAGTAACAGCGCCAATACCGCGATTGGCATCAATTCGCCAACAAGACAGCTATGATGTTTAAGACTTGTAGAATCGCATGCAATCATGAAATATTGCAGCGATGTTACACCTGGCGAATTCTTTGCTGCTTTTTTAGGGTTCCGAACCCATAGGATAAAAACGGTACCAAATTACTACGACTTCGCTGTCTGACCGTCCGTCCGCCCGTCTGTCACCAGGTTGTATCTCGTGAAACGCGATAACTACAGACTTGAAATTTTCACAGATGATGTATTTCCGTTGCCGCTATAAAAACAAATATTAAAAAATGGAATGAAATAAATATTTTAAGGGGGCTCCCATACAAAACTTTTGTGATTTTTTTGCTTGTTTTTGCTCAATATTAATAACGGTACAGGTAGACGCATAAAATGTTCACAGAATATTGAACAATATAGGTATTCACTTTAAAAATAAATAGTTATTTTATTCAAATAAAACACATATTATATTTAATGGGGTCTCCATACAACAACAGGGGTCAACATACCTACGTACGTAATTTTTTGCTTGTGTTTGAATTGAGGTAATCCTCAATAGTATTAAAGTAAACTAAACTATAATGATAGTACGGAACCCTCAGTACGCGAGCCCGACTCGCTTTTGAACAGTGTAAATATTATGTAAATACGATTATGATTGACAGCTACTTATTATTTTTTCTGTGATTGACAGCATTACATTATTTCGTCGATGCCATTGACATATAAATCTATGGACCCCAGGTGTAATACGAAATTCACGAAATAAGTGTCTATAAAAATAAAACTGCAACCTTCTTGTTGGTTCAACCTGCCATTATTATTTCTGTTAGAACTATTGTCAATCGGTCAGTCATCATTGAAAAATATCATAATTTCTCCTTTTATTTTATAATTATTTTATAATGCCACGACGAAGTGTTGAAGAAAGAGCAGCAATTATTGCTGAACATGAAGCTGGCTACAACATGTCTAAATGTGACCAGAGATAGTGTGGAATTCTGGATAAGAAGACATAGCGACGATGCGACGATGGTGCACTAGTCGATCATCGTCACAATAATTCTAGTCACCGTCCTATCCTTAACGCCGCACAAAAATCAGGCATGAGAAGGCAATAATATGAAGAAAACGGCTTTTTGTCAGCGAATCATTTCGCCCAAATATATGATGTTTGTCCAAGAGTGATAAGAAATACATTACATTCAATGGCATTACAGGAAAGACACTAGAGGCACGGATCTATGCTCTCGTAGGTTCCATGAGAAATAGGTTATAATGTGTGATTGAAGCTAAATATGGTGTTTATACCCGTTATTTAAAATTAATGTCATTAAACTTATTCGTAGTTTTCACTAACTTTTTCTTCTGTAATTTTATTGCTGTTTTAATCAGTTTAATACATTGCATTGATGCATTGATTAAACGTATTAAAGTATCAGCACTTACTGACGTCACGCATACAATTTTAGGCTCCTCCCTGAAGCCGGATTTTTAATTTGTCAAAACTGCATATTTGAGAAATTTTTGGCTTTAACATACGTCACATCTTTCCTGTCCTCTGAGCGTAGCGTATTTCGTCATTGCATTGATGGGAAGAAAAACAAGCAAAACCTTATTTGATAGCAAACGTCATATTTATTTAAATGTTAGCAGCATTGTTTCTTGCACTGGTATGTTAGCATAATGGACTCTTGCAGTATAGTAGTGGAAGCGGAACCTTTTCATTCCCCGACTGTACATTATAATAAAGTTAAGTTATAACTTTGTAATAACTAACAGTAAAAAGTTGCTACATTATGTTTCGGAGGTGGGTGTGATAACTGTAATGCATTTCATACCTACTTTTACAGTTGTCATCGTTCTTGATAAACTGTGTTCAGTTGTTAATGTTCCAATGTCATTAATAAAGCTTACTATAGTATTAAGGATTACTTACAAGAATCAAATCCTTGGGGATGAATGAACTGCTGTAATTATACTAGCTCAATTAGTTTTAAAAGCTTTTGTGAAGTGGTGATAACAGAAAACAAAACCCGGCTGAGTTTGTTGTGGGCTTCTTCTCAGTGCAGGGCGCGTTGGAACCCTCGTAAACTTAGTTTTAAGTCGACTTGGAGTTATCGCCATACAAATGTGACAAATATCATAAGGACCATTTACAAGCGCCTTTATATTAGGCCTATGTGAAATAAAGATATTTCATTTCATTTCATTTCATTTCATTTCATTCCAATAAATAAATAAATAAATAAATTTCATTTTTATAAACAAACTAAAACATTGTAATTTATGTCTTAAACCACTATTATACATCCTAATTTTGCTTAAATGCGATTGGAACTCTTTTCGAGTTTTGGATTTCATTAGGTTCTGACACTTTTTAGCGCTGACCCGAAATCCTTATTATTATATATCAATGGTCGATGCATAATGTCTAACAGTGAGTCGATGTGACACACCATTGACATTATTTTTTAAGACAAGAAGATAATAAAGATAATAATGGATTTCTAGCCATAGATTTATAAACGTCGTCGCTGGTGTTTCTAGCATTCTGCCTTCATAGTGCATAATTTATGTCACTTTTACGTGTATTTAGAATATTAACATTTAAACATATGTTATAATGATAAAATATATATTAATATCATCGAAGAACTATTCAAAGGCCTAAATTTTGGAATCGAAATAGTTTACCGGCATTCAATCTATATTTGTGTCCATCACTAATAACAGCGCCGATACCGCGGTTGGCTTCAATTCGCCAACAAAACAGCTATGATTTGTAGAATCCGATGCAACATGACGTATTGCCTCGCTGTTACACCTGACGAATTCATAGATGCAGAGATGTCAGCCCGTCGCTGTTTTAAGTATTTTCGCAGAATAGCACAGCAGGATCAGGCGAACCGTGCGAAAAAATGTCGCCAGTTTACGGTTGTACTGACAGCAACGGCGTCAGTAGTAAGCCGAAGCCACAAATCACGTAACTTCTATATTGTGGAGTATAAACGGGAATTTTGTCTTGTTTCTTTCATGAAGAAGTGTTAAGGTAAAATGTTCAGATGCGCTCATCCTTAGGTTCATATCGGTGGCCGTTCCTATGAAGGATTTCGGGACAAAAATTGCGCGAATGGCGCCACGTTCTGCAAATGCAGGGTTGGCAGACCTCACTAGGTGGACGGACGACATCGAGAGAGTCGCGATGGGGTCGCTGCGGCTTCGAGTAACCCCCTTCGTAATTGTCTCGTAAACGTAAGCGTAGCGTAAGTGTATCGTTATGATGCTACACATAACAATATAACAATTACGCCTCCTACCATTCGCTGCAACACCGCTTCGTCTGCGGACAAGTTTGAGAATGTTCGTGCTCGTATTGCTCTCGTCGTACGCTTATAAGCCGTGTGCGAAGGACCTAAGTATACAAAATCGTGGTAGGTATTTGTCGATCATTTCAGGAGGCCTATGTGCAACTACAGTGGACACCTAGCGGCTGAGAGACCTTCTCGTGAAGTAAGCAAGTAGGTATACTACTTGTTATACCTACTAGTACCTACTTGTAATAATAAATTGCAAATGGCCGTAATAGCTAAGATGATCTTTATAGCCTGTGGTTACATTATGTAGATGGCACCCCCTAAGCGCCCATACAATCATAGCAGTGACGAGGCGTCATTCTTTTACGATTATGGTAATTTTCCGCTATGTCTGATCCGATGGCTACGCAGAATGCGTCCATTGCTATATATTTCTAATCTTCGTTGTTGTGGTATAATTTTGCAATATACATCAGTATTTACTGAGTTTTCAGTTCTCTCGTAATTTTTTTTTTATTCTTTGTGTAAGCTGCATACAACGGCATTTTATGCACAAGCGCATAAAGCGTGAATGTTTTACACAAATCCCGCAGGAACTATGATTGATTTAGGGATAAGGAGCCCATGATTTAATCCAGGATTAATTTATTTGCATTCCAAAGGATAATGATCATGGACGTATGGAAACCCGTACCGAGCCAATTTTTAATGGTTCTTAAAAACACTATTCTATTTTCCTAGAATATTTTGGTTTTGGTTCATGAGAAAACTTGATACAACCTTTGGTCATTCTTTTTTCAACGTATCGTTTCAGTAATTGCGGCGTGTAGAAGTATTTATACAAACTTTGGAACCCCGTTTCACCCAGCCGTGCTATTCTGCAAAAATACTTAAAGCAGCGACAGGCGTACATCTATGCATCTATGAATTCGTCAGGTGTAATAGAATTTAATTGCATGCCATCTTCGGTATGGCAGGTATCTGACAGCTGTTTCAGGGATGTACATTTTCAAGAATAGCATATCACAGCAGATTCATATGTCAATCAGTCAGTTTCTTCTTTTATATATTTAAACGACATTCCGGCTCTTCTAGTCTAGTCCTTTTAATTCTTGATAGATTTCATACTGTGGTATAACATATTATAGTAACATAGTGGCCTAGTATTTTGGCCCAATGTGTAGTAGCTCCCCTTTTTTGTAAGGAATATGATATGTTTGTTTAAATTTTTACAAAAATAATTTATTATTTTCACTCTTGTTATCTTCCGATATAATTAATCGATTCGCAAATGGTTCTGATATTGCATTTACGTGGTCTAAACTATAAGAGTCTAAGTCATCGTCCACCGGGGTCTAAGGTCTCTCTGACCTAGACAAGTGCTATAATATTCCCTGTGCCATTTTCCCGCAATATCTGGATATATCCCGGCTATATTTAACCGACCTATCACACCACATTACCTGCAGTAACTAGGACATCGGCCAAGCATTGATTGGGGTTAATTACGTAAGCCGGGTATTTTTAAATTAAAGGGGCTGTTCACCCTCTTTAATGAGGTACGGTTGGAGGGTTTTCGAATATTGTATATCCCTGATTAGCCATTTTAGAAAATGAGGTTGTTAATAATTATGTTCCTAAATACGAGCATTGAAAGATGAAAAGTATGTTCGGTGTTATGGTGTTTCGTTTCATCAATTTTCACGCGTTTTGTCTCTTGGTCGATGTCAATGAAAGGCATGGATCTAGGTTTTCCCCAAGAATATTTATGGTTCCCCAGAAGTTTATAAAAACTGAAATAGACGCAGGCAAAGCGGCGAGCAAAACATAGCTAAAAACTTTGTTTTTATTCGTCTTTTTGAAAACAATAAAATAAGCAAAACAAATAAGCACAAATTCGTAGAGTTTATTGGTTACTATTGAAAAGTTCTGATATTTACCCCCAGGCTGTAACGTTGTTAACTAGATAGTTACTGCCCCTTTAGTCTGGTGGTGAATGGGTTCGATCCCTGAATCGAGCCAATATTTTTATTGGAAAACCATCTGTCGCCCTTGATTGAAGGATAAACAAATCCACAAACTTACTTTCGAATTTATGTATATCAGTTAGGATTAGGATAAGAATTCTTGGAATTTTATCGGTGTTCCGCCCCCTCGAAGAGCACGCTGAACCCTCGGTCCTGCCCCAAGCATATCTCTTCGGGGTGTCAAACTGAATTTCTTAAAGGGACACTTAAGTTCTCTTGTTTTTGATAAGTGCATAATTCATTGATGTCATATTCGGGGTAGTCATTTTCAGAATTTATTGTAGATGTTCATCAGTTAGCCTGGATATATTCTGATGGTGCGGGCCAGACGTGACCCACGGGCCATACCTTAGACATGCCTGCTCTAAAATATTGATCGCTACTTAGAAGGAAATCTGACAGAAGAAACCGTGCATCTGGGAAAAAGCCTAATAGTGCGCATGTGCGTTATAAAAGCCCGGAGATACGAATAAAAACATGATAAAAATGAAGTTTTAACGGCTCAATAAAAAACCCACCACACTCCAATGCATTTTAGACCCTACGCTCTAAATAACACGACACTTATTTGTGTACTCCTATCTTAATAAACCACAAAGGCTCCTTTGATATCGGTGGCGGAGTTTTGAAAAGCTTGTATTTTCTTTAATGAGAATAATGTTAATGGGACATCTCCCCTATGTATTTCATCGTATGAGAGTTTTTGGCGAAATCCAAATTTTTGGAGATTCGTTACTCTTTTACCAAGAAGATAGATATGTAAACTATACATGTACGATTTAAAAAAACGCACTTTGTAACATGTGTCATTTCATTGAGATTTCATAGATAAAGCTTGATTATACATGCAAGCCACCATTTCCTACTGTCTTTTGAGAATAGTATCTACCAAAGTCACCCTTATAATTTAAACAAGTGACAAGCTTTCTGCAATAATTTCCCTAGGGATTAAACGAGAGAAGCTAGGGCGAGTCAGCTAAAATAAAAACTTATTAGAGAACCACATTCACGCAATCAATATTTTTGCAAGTGGTGTGTTCCTATAAATATTATAATTCTTCATGCGTCGACTTCTGAACAGATTTTGGATAAGGTGAAATTTAAAATGGAGATAACTGTATAAAATATTTTATTATAGGCTTAAAGAGGACACTTTATGTCTCGGAAAATTAAAGATACCCCTCGGGAATTGTAAAAACTGGAGCGAAACCGTGCAATACCTAGTAATCACTAGTTATCACATAAATATTTAGAAATTATAAAAATAGTGTGCCTCATTATGTTCTCCAATCTGATTAAGTAGAAAACTACAGAGATCCGCAGATTGAACCCAGGACCTCATAATCTGCAGTTGAACATGCTGACCACTCGACCAACGAGGCATTTGAGGACCAACATGGCTGGATGAGGAAGACTGAAGACATGTTTTTTGCAACCCTGTCCCAAAATGGACATCCACAGGCTAAAATGATGATGATGATTGATAATGACGTGATGATAAAGTCGATACGGGAACTGTCAATGACTTGTCGAACGCAGTATCCGCGTCAGACGAGGATTAGTTTGATCGATAGCGGCGCAAAATTAACTCCAGGTATACAGTTAATTCTACGCGATCTATTTTTAACATTAAAAACAAAGATGTCCAGCAACTCGTAACCATATGACCCATACATACATTTAAACATTGCTTTCGTATTCCATCCGAACTAAAAAAAATATGTATGGGAACTATAGCTAGCTTAAAAAACCTTTCTGTCACAAAAGTTTCTAAATGGTAGCCAAATTGCAATTTTGACAGGCGCTTACGAATATTGCTGATGCACAGCTAAATAATTTTCGCTCAATACATTCTGTTGTATTGCAATGTAGGTATCGATTAACGCATACATTTGCGATCGCTAACCATAGACGAGTTATTGGTTTCTTTCTGCCAAGCTATAATAAAATGAGCGATTGTCATGTTCATCACCAATCGCCGCTGAGACAAATGACTAGTAGGTAAAGCTGCTGATGTCTACCAATCGGACTAATCTAACGTCGACTAATCGGACGTCGAGGAAATATTGCTTGTACACAGCCAGGGATTGTGAAGCCTGCCAATCAGCACTTAGCCAAGTGCTGACTGGCAGGCTAAGTAAGAGTAGTAAGGGGCGGAGTAAGGGCTAAGGTCAAACTCTTCTCACACTGAAAGAAGATTTGCCCCTACGACCTTCACGCTTTGAAATCTTCTGAAGGGAACACATCAACCTTGTAAAATGTAAATACATCTCCAAAACTCTTTACGTCGTTCAAATCTTGAAAGAACCACCTACAAACGCTTATATATCTTCTATACTGGGTGGTTTTCAGTAGGTATCGCAATATTTGTACACTAGTTGCCCATTACGTCATAGAATGAGTTTCATTAAAACTACGCCCACGGTTTTTCTTTACGCCGTGTCATTGCGAAAAATATTTTTAATGGATATTAATCAAACTCGGCAGAAATAAGACCCATCACGGCCATGGATGTAATATTAGCGTATTTCGGCATTGGTCACGGCCGATATTGATGCCAAATCCAAGCTAAATTTTTAAACATTTCCCATTGGTCTGTCACTTTCAAATCCTATCACAACTTTCAAATTCGTTAATTTCGTTTATACAGTCCGTTGTTATAGAATAATAGCAGCCAAAAATTAAAATCCCCTCAATTTACTTCAATTTTTTTTTTTTTAGTTAATACTAAGCAAAAGGAACACAACATACAATAGCGATATACCGACAGAGCGAACTATCATACAGTATCACAAGATAGTTCCGATTTTGACCATGCGCCAAGGTAGCCTTGTTGCACTGTAGTTTTTGTTTCAATCCGAATAGCGAATTCACAAGTGTATTCCCAATTAATATGCACTGTCTACAAACAAACCAACAAACACAAAAACAAAATATACAAAGTTCAAAGTTCTACACCAGTCTAAAAACTTATCTTTCTTAGAAATTCGCACTCTGAAAGCGTAGGTGAAGACTTTAGGCTACATCTTCTAAACAAATTCTTGCGCCATTCAGATACCTTAAAGCCTATGTTTTCAGTGGGTAAATGCCGCGATATTTACCGGCTATTTTCCTCTAAGAATGGCCCTCTTGAGTGCGCGCCCACGCGTCTATTTAGTCTGCAGAATGTCTCGTGAGACTATTTAGTGGCTGTCATCTCCGTAAAAGGAATGCATTAGGAGGGTCGCCGAAGGTGGAAATAAATTTTTGATGGAGTTTAAACTAAGGTCATTTCATCTTGAGGTGAGGCTCAGTTGCGTCATCCACCATCACATTTTGTTCCATGATTGAATTTACTTCACGTTAAGCACAGTCCAACCATTGATTAAACATAATAAAGGACTTACTTACCTACTGACGTCACGCATACATTTTTAAGCTCCGCCCTGAAGACGGATTTTTAAGTTGTGAAAACTGTAAAATGGCGCTAATGTATGCGACCGACAGCGGTATGTGCTGCCAGCGGTACCGAAATGTATGAAGTGTCACGCCATTTTTGAGAATTTTTTGGCTTCAATATACATCACATCTTTGCCGTCCTCTTAGCGTAGCGTATTTCACTATTAAGTACAACTTACAAAATTAATTTCTCAAATCATTCTTCTGTCACCACTCATCATTATTTTTAAATTACGAAAGTATTACAATGTAAGTGTCCCCGCACACGGGCACTGGCCACAACCACAAAACGCTGCCATCAGCATATTATTATTTCCTGTAGTTATTATAAATTTTTCATGGATTAGCCGCATACGGTGACGCCAATGACCCGCCACACGCTGCAAATAGTCGCTGCTCACTTCTCATGGCACCACCCACTAAACGCTGATACAAAACGCCACTCGTGCGATTTAAGCTAGAAGAAAGTTTACTTCTTCGTCAGAGACCATTATCTTACGCAAGTGTTGATTTTTCTATATTCTTTAGACCTTTGTGGCTTTTTCTGGCTTCTTGTGGCAGCGTTTGAGGACTTAAGGGACATCTAAGGTTGAAAGGTAAATAGGTGAAAAAAAAACATACTCCGCTAACAGAATACGCATACTGGGAATAAGAGTTAAATAATGATTGGTGTCATATTTTTAAGGGTACATGTTTCTGATTATCTACTACCGTAATGCAAATATAAGCTCTTGATGGAAGCTTCAAATTTGTAGATTTTGGACATTTGTAGCTTTTGGAGTTGCGACTCCATGGCCGTGGGGCTCGGGAGGTCCAAGGGCCCCCTTTGATTTTGAAAAGGGTAATTAAGTCTACGAGCTGGCAGCTACATTGGCCAAAAACCATAAAGTTGGCCATCGTAATGCGGTAATTCTCCAGCATCTTAGATACTATAAACATATCCCACTGGGAATCCCAGTTGCAATTTTTACTATTGTCAGACCCAGTCTAGTAGATATCTCCTGAGAGTTGGTCGCAGAAACTGTAGAAACTGTGGGGTGTGGAAACTACCTTTTGTGAATGAAATCCAGACTTCATAGTATACACTTTATTTTCCTTATTACAAGTACTAGCGTATTACATTAAACTTCTTATCGCTTAAACTTTGACATACATATGCCTTGTTTCTTGTATTACGATGCAATGAGTACTTTACATAGCTTTTTATACATATCAGTACAATATCAATTATATAGCTTTTGCTTTTGTGCTCATCAAAACAATTCCATAATCCTTCTGCCATAGCCTACTAGATTTTTTCATTGGTTTTTACTAGAGACGTTCTCATTGGTTGAGAAAAATGACCGGGAACTATTGACCAATTACATGTAAGGTTTGTTTTGTTCTCTCAAAATGGCGGTAAACACTGTCACAGACAAGCAAAAATATTCATAGGATTAGCACAGATTATAAAATTATGCCTTTTTTGAGCAGTCGTGAAATTAAATCATGACATTCGGCCATCCACTCCTGTGCAACCTCCTGGTGCACAAAATTAAACTCTCGTCAAAGTAAAAATTCTACCACCACTCAACTAGGCGTTTTAGTACCTATAACAACATTGCACAAAAACTATACAAAAGATAGTATTTATTCTTACATGTTAAGTAACTATTATGCCACCTTTATGATTAATAAAACTATAATTTATATTTAAAACAATACTTTTCAAATACATATAGGATTTAGGTTTTCACACTTCATATAGGGTTTCACTTACTTATCAATTCTCTGTATATTGGTTATTTACAATATCTAAATGATTTTGACTCTTAGTTACCTACGGCTTAATCTTACTAAAATACATCATTATACAAAAACTACAAAAGATGGAATATATATTTAGGTACATGTTAAGTAATTACTATTTCGCCTTTATGAGTAACAAAATTATAATTTATATCACATGTATAATATACAATATTTTTCAAATACTTTATTTCACATAGGCCTAGCCTACATGCACTTAAGACTTAAGAATATTCAGTACCTACATTTGTTAATTTAAATATCTAAATAAATAACACTGACATTAAGTTACCTATGTCTCAATCTCATTAACATAAAATAATCATGACATTCGGTTTCTTAGATTAATTACAGTATTATTGGGTACAATGAATATTTAATTTAAATTTAAAATAAAGAAATTATTAACTATAACATACAGACCTACATAAAATTATACATTATTTATTGTATACAATATTAGAAAATTATAAATGACTAACTCAAAATTGTTAACATATCACTTCTTAGGGTCTGGAGACTCAATTAATTATTAGATTTGCTAACTTGAACTCAAAAACGTAAATAAAGGTATTATTTTAATTATGCAGATTTCAATTATCATAATATTATATAAAGTATTTTATTAAAGCAAGTATTGACGAAAACTGACAGAGACTGAATTAATTTTCCAAATATTATTCTTTTTTTTTTTTATTACGGTTACAGATTAAAATGACAACTTTTTGAAAGAATGTTTATGTTATTGTAGCAAACCATCTTTCAAATCTTTTTCTTTTGAGTAAAAATCATAATTTTATCGTTCACATTTTCTATAGCAAAATGACTTACAGTCAAAAATGAAGTACCGTCTACGTTATAATATAGGCTGCATGTCCACAAATTTTCGTGCGTTCTGAACAAATATTACTTCAAATCAACCTTGCATAGCATATTGTGTGTTACAAACAATAATCGATGTGTTACAATATTGTTATTAATCTATTTTATTACAATTGTATTGAAAAACGTCGGTAAATAAATCTGATAAATAATGACAATCTCGTAACATCAACGAGCTTTTTACATTTTATTTAGTTGTTTCCATCGTAATTACAAATAAAGATATATATTACTCATGAAATATTGATAATTAAAAATTGGTATGTATGTGCTTTATTGTATATTTAAGCGCCGAATTTCGAACGTTAATCACGACCAATACCACCATACCAATATTCAGCAAATCACCTCGCACTACAAACTCTGTATCATAATAGTGGTTTTATTTATAATCTGTACTATAGACTATGCACTACAAACTATGTGAAATCCGGTTATTGTGCTAATTCGGTACCTATCTATCATTTCCATAACTTTGACAATTTTGCAAAGACCTAAAATTTTAATTTTATAATTCGTGATATTATCATCTAATGTTGGATACTGAATTGACTGAAATCGAAATACTGAGCCTCTGTTTATTTATTTTTTTAACTAAAATTAAACAACAAAATGATAAAAAAAAACTGATTAAATCGATAAATTAATAAAAAGAAATTATAAGCGTTTCAATATTTCTCATTAGACAGACATAGCTAGATATTAAAATGTGAGATCACTCTTCAGTAAAGCCATAGTAGGCAGCTCTATATTTATTATTTACGCATCATAAGTAAGGGACAAAACTTTGTATTTCATTTCGTGTTTGGTTTTAATTTTTTTTTTTGCTCCAAAATATAAACTAACACTAAAATTATTCAATGTACAATAAACTTTACAGTTCAAGTTATTAGAGAACTAAAGATTAGAAACTAAACAAACATGATTCAATAAAATTAGATTTAAATATTTACAAAATAGTATATAACTATTACTGATTTTAACTATTGTTAATGTTAACATCACGGATATGAGGATTCTGTCATCTGAACATCTTAAGTATGTTTTATGTCTAATATTGTTAACCTTGACTTCCCTAGATCCGATTGAAACATTTGGCTTGGCGGTTCGCTCGTGGATACGCGACTACGTTTAATTCATAGGGGATACTTTATGCAATCTGAATGGGCATTTAATCAGACATTATACACATTTAGAAAATCATATACATACCTACACAGTCACTTAAGTTTCTTTTAACTTAAGTGTTCCATATCGTTATCTTTAGGAGAACTGATAAAGAATATGTTCTAGGTTGTTAGAATGTTTATAAGGACAGAAAAGGAGTATATAAGAGTTCGTTCCGAAATAATTAAATACTTGTGGCAACGTCATTGATAATAATAATGAAATTAAACTGCTACTCAAAATGATACGACAGGGTTACTGAAGGCCTTTGTGAAAGGTTAAAAGCTCATGAATACATTTTGACGCTTCCTGATTTGTGTAATTTGCGCACAAACACTTAATACCAAAATCAATAAATGCCATTTTAACACGTAGGTTTTATCATCCGGATAACTATAACAAAAATATCACAAAAACATTAAGAAAACCTATTTGTTGGTGTGTTTGAGTTTTACAAGTCTCAGCAGAAATCGTCAACGGACTCTGTTGACTGAGAACTAAATCGTGCCCAATTGTTCTAAAATATTAATTATGACTCGTTTTATGGGTTTTGGGAATTTCTGACAAGATAGCCCCCTTATTAACGAATAAATACAAAGTGGCTATATCATTATCATTGGTACTAATGGAATAGCTATAAGCGACTTTTTTTTAACAATTCTGATAGTGTAGCGTCACTAAGAATTTAAGAAATATAGTATACCTAGATCTTCACGTTTCTGACAATCCATTATCCAATACTTGCGCCTTCTTCCAAATAGACTTATCTTTAAATAGCGTGAATGATATCATAGTCTACCACTTTATTGCCGCTAAGATTACAGCGATTAAAAATGCCAATAATAGCATTTCTACAAACTTCCATTAGGTACTTCGTGAAATGCATGCAAGCATCTCAACCAAAATAATATGACTGTAATTTAGCTCATTTGTGAACGATTTTGGAAGCTATTCATTCCAACTGTAACTAAGGGAAGGTAAAGAACTGCGCACCACTTTTATTTTTATCTACCAGTTTTGTAATACAAATTGTAAGGTTTATTTTTAGTTTCCCTCACTAATGGTCGCACATTCTTTGACTAACCAGTTATTTACGCTTAGTGCTTTGCTTGATGAATCGATTATGGAATTACATTAAGATGATCGTCGTTGCAAATTTTCATGCTTGCAAATGCTAACCACCCCGTCTGTTGTGAAGCTTTTGCTTGCTGCTGCATTGATGATTGTAAGTACTTGTTCCAACTAAAGCAACGGTTTGGTGAGCAGCAAGCAGTGTCGGAGTTGTGGGGACCACCGACGTTGATAGGAGCATCTACGTGCCTTGCGGACCAACTTCCATTGTTATGACGGGGATCGCGTTTACACGCGCTTAGCCGCGTCCGTTCACGGCTAGCTCGATCCATGTACCTCCTTGGTGTTGGCAGAGAGTGCGTCCTCACGCGCTCGCCTTTGACCCGCGTCAGTCCACGACCAGCTCGTTGAACGTGTCATATTCTCGGCAAAAGAAATAAACAATGCTCAATGAATTATGTATAGGTATTAGTAGCTGTTATACAAAAGGGAATATTCGTGAAAAATCTATTTTAGTTTTAGCAAATTATTTTCAAAAATAGATCTGTATTTAATAAAACATTGTTTCAAATTCCATTCATCATTCTACCTCTATTTATTGTCACTTTTAATTAACATGTATTCCTAATGAGTTTACTGTCCTTTCAGAATCTTTCAATGATAGAAAATGTATAAGTAAATTTTTAGTTATTGTTTTAATACATCGATAAACTGCAACTGAGTACTCATTATTACCCTTTTGGTACACATAACCCAAATAATTGTAGAACATACATAGTTCCATCTTGGCTCACATAACCAAGTAACTCTTGGCACACGTAACCAAGTAACTCTTGGCGCACATAACCAAGTAACTCTTGGCACACGTAACCAAGTAACTCTTGGCGCACATAACCAAGTAACTCTTGGCACACATAACCAAGGCCATTATTCATCATAGAACATACATATTTCCGTCTTGGCACACATAACCAAGGACATTATAGAAAAAATAAATACAGCACTCATAACCGTATTATAATTTAGTCACGGCACTCTTAACTGCCAATTAATTTAATGTAAACTTTAATAAAATAATATCTATGTTGAAATTAACTTTATCAACACTAAATCAACATTATTTAAAAATCGCTTGACAGTACTAGTAAACTCTCATCAATTGTTGTAAATGCCTCAAGCAGAATCACATTAATTTTATTCTCATGCCATCATATCATAATCAGTGTAAAAATCTTACAAGTATACTGGGGAATTACAAATGAATTAAAATAATAATATGTTATTTTATTTCATGAAATCACTGCCACGGTATCTCTTTCAAGAACTGTTCAGAATGGCAAAGAAATGAAAATAATACGCCAGTGTTTGTAAGAACTGTCAGTTTCTAATTTTTCTCTTTTTTTTTTTATTGATTTATATCTAGGTACAGCTTCTTAGAGTGAATTATGTTTTTTTTTACTTTCCATGATATGAGTTAAAAGTTGTGCTTAAAAGTTTCTGCACTCAGATATTCATCATTAAATATTATTATTTCTGCGTCACATAAATTACATGAACTACTACTAGAAAACTTCAGCTATACCCAATAATACAGGCAAAGAACAAACTACAGTCCGACAAGGCTCTCTTGGCACTTGAATGACATTGACAGGAGGGCGCTGTTATAGAACAAAGGCATCCAGGAAATAAATCTCCTCAATTTTACTTCAATTCTAGTTTAAAATAGTTAATAGTAAGCAAAAACAATACAACATACAATAGCGATATACCGCTAGAGCGAACTATCAATCAGTATCACAAGATAGCGGCGTTAGTACCGCTTTTGGCCACGCGCCATGATAGACCTGTCGCACTTTACACGGCTGTGCCGATATAAATCAACTAATGCTATATCTTGACACAATTCAGTCATTCATAATTTATTATTTAATAAAAATTCATAAAAAATTATACTTCAAATAATTACCAAGAAATTGGATCAGAGGGCTAAGCCACTAACCTAAAAAACAGGTAGGTTTTCAAAATTAATCTCTTATATTTTAATGCACAGACAATATGGCGTTACCCATTCAAAGCTTTAAATAGTTGTTGATGGCGCTTTCACTAGATGGCGTTGCACGTCAATAACTCGCGATACTCTTACTCTTAGTCTTGTTTTCTTTTTTACAAATTATTCATTTCAAACAAAGTTGCAATTATAATATAAGCAACAAAAACTACTCTATTTAACCAAAGCGACACCCGACATGATGCAGCCGATAAAACCCGTCTGGTTCAATAGATAATTAAGGCATTGCAAAAGAATCAAAATGTACCTACTTAGTTGCTCTAAGTTTTGACATAAAACTTCGCTATGATTAGGTTCAAACCAAATTACTAACTGGCTCAACCTCGAATTTTATCTTTTCACTATGATATCTGAATATAATACAATTTACATGAACATGGAATAATGTTTCTAAACACATTCATAATACCTATTTACACGCCAAGGTACAGCAGATTGTTTTAAAACATGCAACTAAGTAGGGTAAATCAATGAAATGAATTTATAATTATATCATACCTCAATATGTGGGTCTTCGGATCACGTACCACTTCCGATGTTTTGTGAATGAAATCCAGACTTCATAGTATACACTTTATTTTCCTTATTACAAGTACTAGCGTATTACATTAAACTTCTTATCGCTTAAACTTTGACATACATATGCCTTGTTTCTTGTATTACGATGCAATGAGTACTTTACATAGCTTTTTATACATATCAGTACAATATCAATTATATAGCTTTTGCTTTTGTGCTCATCAAAACAATTCCATAATCCTTCTGCCATAGCCTACTAGATTTTTTCATTGGTTTTTACTAGAGACGTTCTCATTGGTTGAGAAAAATGACCGGGAACTATTGACCAATTACATGTAAGGTTTGTTTTGTTCTCTCAAAATGGCGGTAAACACTGTCACAGACAAGCAAAAATATTCATAGGATTAGCACAGATTATAAAATTATGCCTTTTTTGAGCAGTCGTGAAATTAAATCATGACATACCTATGTGCTTGATAATGTTTTAGATGAAAGGAATACCAGAAAGTAGAGATATTTGAAAGTAGAGGTAAATGAAGAAGTAATTAACATATTCGACGACCTCCGTGGTTGAGAGTTAGCGTGCCGGTTTTCAAAGCGCGGCCATCTCTGAGGTTCCGGGTTCGATCCCCGGTCGGTGCAATGTAGAAAAATAAGTTTTCTACATTGTCTCGGGTCTGGGTGTTGTGGTACCTTCGTTGTTTCTGATTCCCTTAACACAAGTGCATAAGCTTTTCGGGACATCCTGGCACAGGTATAAATTTACCTAAAAGGATGTCCCAACAACTGATGAATGTTTTGAAATATTTTTATTAATAAATCATTTTTCATTTCATTTTCATTTCAAGCTACTTACTAAGGGATCGGAGCAATGTATGTGATGTTGTCCACTATTTATTTATTATATTAAATGCCTATCACTAGACGTCGCGAGATCGCGTTAGTATTCAGTGCAGCCCGTCACGCAACGTCGAGTGATAAGGCACAAGTACTTATCTTGATCGTTACGTTAACAAGTAATACCTATACATAGTTATATAAAAAATACAAAATCGCTCTCGATCTGTATCTATTCACATTAAAATTAACAACTTTTTTTTTACTCGATATTTTGAGAAGTATCAAATACTCAATATTTTCCAGAGATACTCTATTTGTTCCTACTCTGTAATGTAACATCAGCAAGTTGCAACGACGCGAACAGCGGTGCGGCGGCGCGCGATCTCGCAGCGCGAAACCGCAACAGGGTAATGGACACTTTACAGAACATTTTTTTGTACGAAATAAATTAATACTGAATTTTGAAAAATCATAGATCAAAAATTGTTATTGTTAATGTAAACAACTACAGGCCGAGAGCGTTTTGGTATTTTTATATAACCCTGTAGGTATAAATAGATTTCTAACGGGCTTCTAGGGAAAAAGATGACAAACGCCCAGACATTTTTGATTGGCGCAGCTAACATTGTGATACGTAGGTAAACAAAATACACATAAAGACTCGTACCTATACAATCTTGCGTAAACAGTACTTATTTATAGGTACTTAATAACTTCTTTTGTCATATTTGCTTCGCAGGAGAATTGGATTTTATTTTTATACATAGAGCCTTTTCTCGAGTTGTAAAAGTTTACGGCCACTTTACACAATTTACTATCTTTCTTGTTGTGTAATGTTCTTTTGTATTTACAATGTTCTTTTTATATTTAAGTGGGAGTAGATACTCAATTTTTTTTATTCAATAAAATCTATTCTAAATCCTGAATTGGGTAACAATAGAAGATTTTTCTATTCTATTACTTTCTATACTAACCAAAAATGTGGAGGTTATATATCATAGTATTTACTTAGATGTCGTGAGGCCCTAAAAGTCAGATTTAAAATGTAAGTATTACAAACAAGGAAAGTCAAAATAATTCCAATCCTTTCAAGAAATATAAAATCCGTTTCAAAAAAATGAATTTAAAGAAAACTAAACGCCCGCCAATATAATGTTGAGTTTAAATATTTATTTTATTATGTTTGTTAGTTAGTTTGTTGTTATTGCGGCAACTGAAATGTTGACAGACGGACAGATGGATAGATGGACTGACGAACGGCGGAGTCCTAATAATCTGTCCGTCCCGTTTTTTACCCTTTGGGTACGGAACCCTAATGGCGGCACCACACTTCGTTATTTGTTATTCGTTATGCGCCTTATTCGGCCGCATACGACCAAGTGTGGACGGTTCATTCGTCTATATTTGCTTTATTTGCACGAATAACGCATACTTAAGCGCGAATAGCCAATATGCGTATCTGTCCTCTTGTCGGTTTTTAGCACACTTCAAAGGACACGTATTGGCAATATTTGGCACAAAGCACCAAGTGTGGATAGCATGTTTGTTATTTGCTCACATAAACACATATTTGGACAAATACAGCGTAGCCACATACCTAACGAATAACAAATAACGCAGTCTGGTTCCGGCATAAGACTAAGATTATATAAAATTGTGTCTTGCGCATAAATATCCTTTCGTCCATTTCAAATGTGTATCAATAAATCTATATTTTACTTTGATCCAATAAAATCCAGTGAAACCTCCGGTAGAGCTACTATAACCTACTGTCGACGAGTCGTAAAATATTTCCACAGTTGTCTGTTCCCACCTTTGGAATGAGCGTATGAAAGTTTTATGTCTCTTTTAATATTTATGCGGTCCTGGTAGTTTTTCCGCGACTTAGAACTGCAAATACTCGTAGAATTTACAAACAGCTGTTCTTGTGTGTACGAAAAATTTTGACAAACCTATATTAAGTTTCGTACCTAAGCAAGACCCTCTTTCCTGTCTTCCTGGGGACCACAAAAATATCACACGATTTTTTAAATATTGTTTTTATAACAAAAGAAAAGGAGCTTCTGAACACAATTTCAACTTCCAAAACGATGATGACTCAGCAAGTTATTTTCTCTGGACATAAAATGCCTGCTGTCAGTTGAAACGAAAGGATATGCGGGTTTGTACCCCAGTTTTTTCTATGTCATGTCATGCTATGTTAGTTTGTTTCAGTTATTGTACCGTGAAGCATTAATATAGTACTGTGTTTCGGTTTGAACAGACTGTAGCAGAATGGATTACTATAACTGGGCATAACGATGGATTGATCATGCGGCGCACTATATCTGACATAAGCAATTACCAATAATATCACTGAACATCTGAAGGTAAAATAAAAAACGGCCAAATGCGAGTCGGACTCGCGCACCGAAGGTTCCATACCATAAAAGGAGTAAAACATTCAAATAATCACTTTAGTTCATGAATTTACGAGTATAATTTACATATAGGTACTTTTGTTAGCGAACCGCAAACCTAACTTTGTTTTTGGCGGTTTATTGTTATTGTCAAAAAAAGTATATTAGTCAGCGAGTTGATTTTATCTTTCCTGTAAAATACACGTTACCTTCTATTGATAGTAATTATTTCAGATTTTTCGATTGGTAAACTTCGGAGATAAGGGGAGGGGAACGGTATTTTTTTCGACAGTTTGCTCAATAAATCAAAAACTATCAGGCATAAAAATAAATAAAAATTAGTTTTAGTATACACAAGTAACGCCCTTTCATATGATACCCCCTCAATATTATTATCTCATTTTGAAAATTTGTCGACTCGGTTTTTTCCCCTTTTTAAATAAAAATAAAAACGATTTTCAAATTTTTACGATTGTTATGACGTCGGGTCACTATTACCCATAACTATTCTAAATTTCAAGTCGATAGCTTGAATAGTTACTGAAATAATCGAGTGTGACAGACGGACGGACGGAGAAAGTCTCACCATAAGGGTTCCATTTTTACCAAATTGGTATGGAACCCTAAAAATACAAAATTCATTGCCCTTATGAAGAAAGCCTAAAAGAGAAACAAGCGTAACATTTTTTAATTTTTATTTTTGTAATTATAATCACGAAAAGTATCCAATTATTCTGTTGCGACAACTGGGTAGGAGCTAGCAATCGTCACAACTTGCATCCTCTGTACGCTTTTGAGTGTGTGCATCCAATTAATAAGTGTATCTTTTTCTGGTTCAGTGTAATTTGTTTAATTAAGTTCGTTCAAATTCTTGTTTTGTTTTTTGTGTTTATTAAGTAAATACAATAATTATTGAAATCTTCCTTTTTTAAGACAATTAGAACGGCAAAGACGCCAACAGTCAAGACATTTACCTGATGTTAAGTTATAACTGATACTCATATCCATTTCAGATGTATAGTGCGTCCCATAAGTTTGCATTGCAATATAATACGAAACACATCTTGTGACATCAGTTCTCAGGCCTCATTTTGCTCAATAATCACGACGAATAACGCAAGAGTCCTACATAACAACAACAACAGTAAAACAAATTTTTAGACGACTGACCAAAAAAAAAGTTTAAAGTTTTTAGGGTTCATGTATGTACGAGTATGTGTGTATGTGAGTTTCTTTACTCCACCATAACTTCTGAAAAATTGAAAAGATTTGGACATATGGGCCATCGTTAGAAACCTTTTTTTGGGAAAAATTTCCACAAGGCAGACATGTTTTTTAATTTTTTATTTTAAAAAGTTTTGTGGTGAGAGTGAATTTTTCACGAAAAAATTACAAACATTCCAGCAGGTACAAAAAGCGTAAACTCTTTTCGTTCACCAGAATTAGGACGCCGGTAACAGGAGGTCGGGAAAGAGGATGCGGTTTTTTTGTTTGAAAAATAATAAACGATTCAGGGACGGGCCCAAACGGACGGCTAATTTTCTGCGCCACTGCATCTCGCTGCGACGGTAATACCTTCCAATAGACGTATACACAGGACCCGACAGACCACCCGAAAAACTGTCGCCTGTTTACTGGTGTCAAAATGTTTGTTTTGACACCAACAAGGTTAGTTGTAAGCCGACCGCAGTATTATCAATGGACCGCGGTCATTCCGTGGTGTTAGGGAAAATTTTCACAAATGGCGTTATTTTTTTCTTATATGAAGAAAGTTGACGTAAAATGTTCCAATGCAGGGCGCATCCTCAGGCTCATATCGGTGTGCCTACCTGTGTTTACTGTCCAATGCTATACTCTGGTGGAATACAATGAACTTCGTTCTATTAGAGCTGATATAAAAATGAAAATCATCATATTTCCACATAGGCCTGGGGCCTTATTCTGTATCGTTCACTTAGTTAGTTAGTAACCCTAACTGGGTTATTAACTAAGAAAACGAAGGCAAAAATCCTATTTTTGCACAAATTACCAACCTAGGTCGGTATGGTATCATATCAGTATACCATGCTAGTTGCTATCTTGTACAAAAAGAATACAAAAATAGGATTTTTGCCTCCGTTTTCTTAGTTAATAACCCAGTTTGGGTTACTAACTAACTAAGTGAACGATACAGAATCAGCACACTGATTTACAATTAGTCTGTTATGAAATGTGAAAACTCTACCGCCAAGTTTGGAAAGCAGGTTAGCACCGAGAAGAACTGGCAAGAAACTCGAGACTTTATATTTTTTTTCAAAAATGTCATTATATACAACTTTTCTTAATTAGTATGAAAATTTATTACATAATTTTTACGATATCTACGATACGGAAGCACATCTCTATCATTTCAAGAATCTTTGTTATTCAAAAATTCTTCAATGGTATAGTAACTCTGACTTATTAGAAGTTTTTTGACTGTGACTTGGGTAAGTCCAAAACAGACTTCGGGATCATATTGCAAAACATATTTGATAGTTATGATATCAGCGCTCTTACAGCCTTTCCTTTTCATGCTGAACAAAATATTAAAAAATCTTTTCTTGTGTTTATATACGAGGATGAAATGAAAAAAAAAATTTATTTTCACATAAGATTTTTCCTTATACTAACAGGCTCTTTATACGTGTCCAAAAACTTTACATATGCAACTGAGTATAGAACTGAGTATAGATATTTCAATTTACGAAGACACGCCTCATTCTGTCAAAATCGCTTATGTGTCATTCGTTTCATATAGATTATAGAGTTTGACAGAGTGGGGCGTGTCATCGTGGATTTAAATATCTTCAGATGAAATTTCTATACTTGCTCTTTTTAAAACTGGGACATAGAAAAAGGTTGAGATAAAATAGAATACGAAAACAAGAACATGAATCTTGCAGGGTCAAGGTAGACGAGACTAGCATAATATGCAATCACCGTCTCACAACTTTTAATGACTTTTCTCACAGTTACATCGTTACACCACTAGATCCAGTCCGCAGGGATACTAGTTACTTCACACGTACCGCACTAGGTCTCTCTCTCTCTCCAGTCGCTTCTTCATTCCTGAAGATCGTGGTCCTGGGGTTGCAACCTCGCGCGGTTTAAAGTTTTCCATCGGGTTCTGTCGGAGGCTAGCCGTGCAATAGTGTAAAACTTGCATTTGGAATCTTTTAGTTGGTCTGACCATCTGGTTGGTGAGCGGCCTCTCGCTCTTTTTAATTCGGTGTTGCCAGTCACAATGAGCTTTTCCAAACTATCGTTTCCACGTCGCATGATGTGTCCGAAGTAGGAGAGCAGGCGTTGGTAACATATATTTTACCATATGTTACCGCACTAGGTAGGAAACGTGAAATTTCAAACTTATAACGAGGCTCCACTTAGGTACTCGTAACTATTAGGAATATAGGAGTAATGTAAATAAATCTGTCTGGTATAGCGATTCGGTTTTAGAGTCTATATTTAAAGTGGTATGTACCTTTGGAAAGGGATAGCACTAGATACTTCTAAGTGCTTCTAAGGACCTCAGGAATCATTGTGAAAGGGATAGTTTTTTGGACGTGCAAAATTTAGGGATTCTAGAATTATTTTTTCCTTCACGTCAATATTTTTATACTGATTTGGCTTTTTCTTTGGACTGGAATTAATACTTTTTATAGAAAAATCCATGGCATAAAAAGAAATGTTTTTTTTGTGTTTGTATTTTATCTGCAACCAAAATAAAGGCTTACTTTTTTCTTTATTATTTCTGTCTTGACCACCGTTTAAATCTATGGCTAAAACGACTAACATTTTGCACCTGCGGATCACTCTCCGGAAAACTGTATTTTTTTGAGGATAAAGCTTTCATAGCCGATGTAAAGTAAATAAATATAGGTATGTCAGGACATAACACATTTCGCAGGGAAGATTAAACTAGATTATTTAACGTCAGTCCACGATATCGATATATCCTATGAACTCAGCAAAAACTATATTAAAAACGAAGACTTTACGACGTATTTCCTGTTACGACACATTTCTGGAAATCTACGCGAGCTTTCCAGGCAAAACCGCAACGCGAACATTTTATTTTGTAAAATAAAATCCGTTTCCTATATCGGAATACGACTTTTATGAAATGAATGAATGCACGTTGCAAACAAACGAAAATGAAATTAAAATAACTCATGTTTACCAAAACAATACTTGTTAGTAAAACGTGATACAAAATTTTAATTGGAAGCAGGCATTATTTTGCGGAAATCCATAACTAGCAGGGTAGATTAATTAATCTGCCCTGCTAATGATACAAAATTATCTGATGGAAAATGAAAAAATACGAGTATCTACTATTAGTGAATTTAATTCTTATCGATCGAACGTTATGCAGAAGACTAAAGAGTATTGTCACAAATCAGCCACTCTGATTTTACACGTTTATGGACTATGAAAAAGCCTTAATATAAGCCTTAATAAATAAGGTGATGTGGGCTGTGTTGAAGTCGCTACAGGGATAAAGAATCAATTATTTATCGTTACATCCAAATGTTGAAGTACTTGTATGACAACGCCACCATGTCAATCCGTATCCACTACGAGACCGATCCAAGACTGACTACGAGACCGATCAAACTGCAGCGAGGTGTGCCACAGGGAGACGTAATCTCCCCTAAGCTGTTTATCGCTGCGTTTGCAAGGACATGTTAATGAGAGATCTAAGGTGCTAAGGCAGACCCCGCAGAAAGCGCTGTGTTGGCAGACCTGTGGACTGGCGACATACATGAGACGCAGGGAATCGAAGTTGGGGGTCCAAGTGACACAAAACCGCGCAGGTTGGAGTTCCTTCAGGATGCCTATGTCCAGTCAGTGGATGTAAATCTTCAGCACTGAAAGTTTATAAACCTAGGTGTGTCTCGACACTTAAGCTACTCGTGAGGTGCCAATCGGATGTCCCACAACACCTCTAGTATATTTTGAGTCTTTGATTCTTGATATCGAAAAAGCTGGCCTTGCATTTCTTATGAGATTCACGCGTATAACACACTCCCAAAAGACGGAATATGCCTATTTCACACGTCTCGATACCTAACAAATTGTTATCGGCGATCTGAATAAATGATATGCAATGTGATCGAAAGGGTGAGCTTTTGTGAGAGGCAAAAGGTAATGTGCGACAGCTCCCGTAAACGATTTTATGAAATAAAAATGCGGAGACCCTATTTAGGATCACTTTGTTTCCCATACGTCAGGACCCGTTATGAAACGGGTGACATATGATCAAGTTGACTTTTGGACTTTATTGAAGATGCACCGTCACGTCTTTACCGTGAGATAGGGTTTTTAAGCTATTGCATAGCTTCTATCGTGGGCCTTGAGCGTGGAGACTGAATTCAGTAATTCCGTAACGAAAATAATGTAACACCCCCCCACTCCGATCGGCCCGCTCTATCGCGGGCCTTGAGCGTGGAGACCGAATCCAGAAATTCCGTACGAAACGAAACGAAAATAATCTAACTTCTTCTTCTTCTTCTTCTGATTGGTAACTTCGTGGTTACAATCAACATTCGGCAAAAAATACAATTTGGTGAGTCAACAAGTCTGCATATAATAACATTTTTTTATTAATTATTATTCTTATTTTTTAAACATACACTTTGCAACGTTATCGAACATATGGAAACTCAACCTCTATAAATAAAATAATATCCTTCGATGCACCACACAGTGCTCTATTCTAATATGATTCTAATGCATCAGTTCTTGAGTATCACTTGTTATTTCTCTGACTACAATGACGTTTGCCACAAAACGTAGCATATCAACGTAGCTTACATCTCTGGTTTAAAACTTCCTTTACTGTGTTTCGGTTTGAAGAGTAGAGTGTAGATAGCCTTATGCTTCTCTGCAATTGCTACTACATGAGATGGAATATCTTACACTGCGCTGGTCTTGCCATATAGAATTTAGGTACTATTTTATGTACTGAGGTCACGAGGAAGACAACGAACTAGATGGAGTAACGAGTTTGTCAAAATGCTAGGCACAACCTGGCAAAGAATGGCACGTGATAGAGAAGTGTGGAGAGGACTGGAGGAGGCCTTAGTCCAAAGGGCGTACTGAAAACTCTAAAATTCCGACGAATTGAGAACCTCCACCTTTTTTTGAATTCGGTTAATAATTGATTTAAAATTGATAATTTAATATGTAAAAATTAGAAATCTTAAAATAAGTTGTTTGCTCACGATGACTGACTAATCCAAAATGGCGTTAATTAGGGTTTCGTGACAGAATCTGACTTGCCATGCTGAAAGTAAGTATTAATTTTAATCACAAAACTTGGTATCTCGCTCGCTGAGCTGCATTCTAATTGGCCCTGTAAGTTGGCAACAAAGTTGGCTGCACTGACATCGCGTTTCCGTTAAGGTCAATTAATGTCTGAATTGTTATGTAATTAATTGTTTTTACCTGCAAACACTCTATACACAAAACTAGTATAATAAACGTGAAGATTTGTATGTAAGTACCTAAGTACTCCTTTACGTATCTATGAATACTACTGGTAACAAATGAATCTATTTAGCTGAAGTTTGCAAATGCAATGGATATAGATTTTCTCCTGTGTTGACAGTTGACACAAAGGCACTTATTGTATCCTGGGAAAATCAGAGTCTGGCGAGATAAATGATAAAGACTTAAAATAAGATGTTACACTAAAGTGTTAGATTTTAGTGTAACATATTATCCTTATGACGATTTACCATGGATGTAACATAAAGAATGAGATAAAATGGCACTAACTTATGGGACCGACAGTGGTATGTGCGGTCAGCGGTACCGAAATGTACGACGCACGACTTTATATTTGAGAAATTTTTGGCTTCAAGTTTCAACATACGTCACATCTTTCCCATCCTCGTAGCGTAGCGTATTTTGTCACTGCGATTTACCCACTTTAGAATGTTATACGATGTTTTCTTTCACCGTTAAGCAAGTGATATTTAGTTTCCTAAAAACGCACATAACTCGGAAAAGTCAAAGGTGCGTGCCCAGGATTCGTACCCGCTACCTCCTTATGAGAGGCAGAGGTCAGAACCACTGAGCTATCACTGCTCAACTTGTTAAATAACGATGAAGAGAAAATAGATAAATAATAACAAAATATCAAGTTCAGTTCAAGATCTGAGATGATAAGGGCGTCAAAATATTAGATAAATGGACTAATGATGGTCCTAGAATAATGATGAAGAGAAAATAGATAAATAATAACAAAATATAAAGTTCAGTTCAAGATCACAGACCTGAGATGATAAGGACGTAAAAATATTAGGTAAATGGACTAATGATGGTCCTAGCCATCTTCAGTGGTACACACCAAAGTGTGTCGTTGGTTTCTTCTCAAGCCTTAATGCCCAAATAGGTAGTTAAAAAAGAAAATTTAAACAGCAATAAAAATTTAAAACCTGCAGGTGTTCATACCATGGATATTTTCAGCCTAATGGTACAAAATAAGAATATTATTTCAAGCAAAATACTCCTTTAGTGTTTTTTCCATTAAGAACCAAGTTGCAGTCAAGCAAATTATAAAAATAGAGATAATATTTATTATTACAAACACCATTATCCATAACGACGTAGCGCCAAGGTCGAAAATAATTACTTAAGAGTCGATACAAGATCACGTTTTATGAAACATCTATGGTTTACATTACTGAAAAAGGATTTTTTCCTTAAAAATATTGGAATCTCTTTATTTTACGTGTGTCTATTTTAATAAATTAATTTTCTTATTAAGAGTTTGTGTTATTAAATAAAACATTTTATTTATAAGGTGTAAAGAAAAATCTTGAGCATTACTTGAATTAGGATTCAGCATTTCCCATATTTTCACTGTAAAATAATTTTTTCAGACGCTATTATGGTTCGCAAATTTAACACCTCTTCCACCGATAAATATGTTGTAGAGGTTCTACGAAATATATCCGTGAATTAATTAAATACAATTTTCTTTATAAACCAAGTCACGTTTTTTTACACCGAATCGGAAAATACATCTAGGCTCGCGCCACGATTCCACGTAAATACCATTTAGAATGTACAGGTGTATCCGTTAATATATTTTCAATATTTATAAATTGTTGTTCGACTCACACTTTCTTTGATCTACGAGTATCATTCACCTAAATACAGAATCGGAGAATACATCGCGACACGAATCCGATGTTCATTCAGATTTCAGCGTAACGCCCGAAACGTTCGGGGGTCGGGATCGTTTTGACACAGCCCGAGGGTGGCACTGGCAGCCATCGGACCCGCGCCGTGGTCGCGGCTGACCTTGGGACTCACCTACGACGCCGCACATGGTGGACAGGCGCCTCGCTCCGGGGAGCGCGCGGCCATCGCTCCGGTCACTCGAGTCCCATCACAAGCACGGTCACTGCACGTCACTCATATCACTCGCGAGCGCTGCGTGCGGACTCTCCACCGCCGCTCCATTCACTGGCGGCCCGGGCGGCCGGCGGCAGCGCGCAGACTCGGCCGCGCCGTCGGCGGCACGCTAGAGACCTCTACGACGCGCTCTCGGCCACGCACTCTGCCGGGGCGGGCTGCCACAGAGGTCACAGGGTCGCTGTGCGCGAGGTGACAACAAGCCACGACTCGACAGCCGCAAGTAAACAAGCCTCACGCCTATATCTCCCTTTCGGAAGTTAGTAAGGGAGGTCAAGTTTATGCTATTCTACTGGCTGCAAGAAAGCTTCTCAGAGTTTACGGCAGTACGCTACGTATTCTACGACGCGCTTTCAACCACGCAATACACCGCGGCAGGCTGCCACAGGGTCGCTGTGTGCGAGATGACAACAAGCCACGACTCGGCAGCCGCAAGTAAACAAGCCTCACGCCTAAACCTCCCTTTCAGAAGTTAGTAAGGGAGGTCAAGTTTATGCTATTCTGTTAACTGCAAGAAACCCCCTTAGAGTTTACGGCAGTACGCTACAGACCTCTACGACACGCTCTCAGGCACGCATTCTACCGCGGCAGACTGCCACAGGGTCGCTGTGTACAAAATGACAACAAGCCACGACTCGACAGCCGCAAGTAAACAAGCCTCACGCCTAAACCTCCCTTTCAGAAGTTAGTAAGGGAGGTCAAGTTTATCAATCAATCAATCAATCAATCATCATTTATTTGCATAAACATAGTACATTACAAGTTCCATGTTTAGTCAACAAATATATTGACATGCAAATGTTCATAGTAGGTTAAAGCTTATAAAAAAAATGCTATTCTACTGGCTGCAAGAAAGCTTCTCAGACAATACGGCAGTACGCTACATACCTCTACGAAGCGCTTTCAGCCACGCATTCCACCGCGGAAGGCTGGCAAAGGGTCGCTGGGCGAAAAATGACAACATTTCACGACTCGGCAGCCGCAATTAAACAAGTCTCACGCCTAAACCTCCCTTTCGGAAGTTAGTAAGGGAGGTCAAGTTTATGCTATTCTACTGATTGCAAGAAAGCTTCTCAGACGTGCGCGGCAGTAGGTACGCTACATCCACCGAGGAAGACTGCCTCAGAGGTGACAGGGTCGCTATACACGACTCGGACATACCGTACCTAAACCCTAGAGACCTCTACCGAACTACGCATCCTGCACGACAACGAAAATATACTACTAATACCATCGAGGTATAAATAATTTCTCTATGACTAATACTAATACAACTAAGTAATTTGTGTGTAATGAAATAAATAGATTTTTTTATTTAACGATGATCTCTTGAATAAATAAAGAAAGATCACAAAAGTGTGAGTTAAAGATGTTCCTCCGAATTCGTATCCATTCGACCTGAGATTAATTACCAATAGGTACGTCTATCTTAAGGATTTAAAATTTATAATCTAGGATTCGAAGCTGCGACCTACCACTTATACGTCACACCAAATGGAATTTAAAATTAAATCTTTGAGAGGCAGCTAAAATGTTACACATGGCTGCCAGTTCCTGAAGAAATCGTTATGGATCACTGACCTACGATTTCTCCATACATTCGTAATATCAAAATCATTTGTAATTCGTGCATATTTCAACCATGTTGTGATGTTATTCTGGTTAATATAGTAATAATCTATGCTCCTGGTCATATTTGGTTCGGAAATACTTCTGTAAAACGAAATATAATAAAATGTAAATTAAATTAAATACCATTACCAAACAACTGTAACGTTTTCATAGTATAAGGCCGTATCTTTGCCGTAGAAAGCCTACGTCGTAGCCCGATCGTCGTAGCTCGTTCATTCATAATAAAGTTACCATGAAGCGGTTTCAGTGACAATCATAGGAAGCTACAACTCAAGGTTGCAGCAATTTATTTACCTACGTACCGGCCTCAGCGTACTTAAATCGCAATAGGCAAGATAAAGATGCAAGAAATGTAAATACAAATCTAGTATTTTTATGTGTAATCTTCATCGGTATTAAAACATATCTATCATATTAATTCTTTACATTATAATCCCTCAATATTGAAGAAAATAATATTGAAAAGTGAAAAATATTCCAAGAAAATTCACACGTTCAAAACAGAACAGACCGACAGTCGCCGGTCGTACGCCAGCGCTCATCAGCTAATAATATCTGGGTGACCGAGCTTTGCTCGGTAGTATAATATCTACCCACCAATAGATGGCAGCAGTGGTCATATTTTTTTTTTTGGTAAATACGACATTTTCTAAAAATGAATCCTAGCTAGATCGATTTATCGCCCCCAAAACCCTGTATACTAAATTTCATGAAAATCGTTCGAGCCGTTTCCGAGATTCGGATTATATCTTAATATATATAAATCTCGTGTCACAATGTTTGTCCGCGATGGACTCCTAAACTACTGAACCGATTTAGTTCAAACTTCGTGAATATCTGTCATTTGGTCCAACTTAAAAGATAGAATAGTTTTTATCCCACGTGGACGAAGTCGCGGGCATCAGCTAGTAGAAATATATATATATATATATATATACAAGAATTGCTCGTTTAAAGGTATAGGATAGGATATAATTAAAGATCATTATTACGATATATCTTAATATATATAAATCTCGTGTCACAATGTTTGTCCGCGATGGACTCCTAAACTACTGAACCGATTTAGTTCAAACTTCGTGAATATCTGTCATTTGGTCCAACTTAAAAGATAGAATAGTTTTTATCCCACGTGGACGAAGTCGCGGGCATCAGCTAGTAGAAATATATATATATATATATATACAAGAATTGCTCGTTTAAAGGTATAGGATAGGATATAATTAAAGATCATTATTACGATATAGAGTTTGCAGTGCGAGCTGATTGGCTGATTTATGTGCCGAATCGTCAAAAATGTATATCCGCGGATATTTGACGACCTCCCTGACGCAGGGGCGCGCGCTCGGGTTTCGAGCGGGAGGTCACGGGCTCGATAACAGCCGCGGGCCACTTTGAAATTCTATAATTTCTAAATTGGCTCAGTTCTGGTCTGGTGTGAGGCTTCGGCCGTGGCTAGTTACCACCCTGCCAGCAAAGATAAAGCGCCAAGCGATTTAGCGTTCCGGTACGATGCTGTGTAGAAACCGTGGGGGTGAGTTTACTTACCCCTTCCAAGTTACAGATCCGGATATCTAGTGTGAAGATCCGCGGATACGGACACGGAAACGGATCTTTATTATCTCAATCGGTGTCAACGATAGACCTTAAAACAATAGAAGAACAGGTTTCAGGACCGGATAGAAACCTATTTTTACTTTTGCTTAGTGTGACACTGGGTTATACTATTGGTATTGTAACTGACTAAAGTAATATATGATATGCTAGATGCCAATTATTTGGTTATAAGGACTTAAAAATACTTGTATGCAATTTTTTTAAATCATTCTACTTGATCATAATTATTATCTCAGTTATTATGCAGCATTTTATCCAGTCAATTGAATTTGAAATTTATTAAAAAACTGTAAAAGATCCGCGAGAAAAGTGACGGATACGGATACGGACACGGACCTTATTTTTCCTGTGTACATCCGTGGATACGGATATACTGTGTACTGATGTCTGGAACATCACTAGCTGAATCAATGAATTGAGTGTATGACGTGATCTACGTTCGAAATTCGGCGTTTGAATCGTTTGAAACTAATTTGAATATCTTAATTTATATTAATACTAGCTGATTCCCGCGACTTCGTCCACGTGGGATAAAAACTATTCTATCTTTTAAGTTGGACCAAATGACAGATATTCACGAAGTTTGAACTAAATCGGTTCAGTAGTTTAGGAGTCCATTGAGGACAAACATTGTGACACGAGATTTATATATATTAAGATTTCATCAATAATACAGATTTTCAACTACCTTTTAATTTACCCATGTAAACCTAAATGTAAACTAGTTTATTGAACAGTATATCTTTTTCATAAAAACATCGCTCACAAATTCCCAATCACCACAAATTGGTACTCTTCAGAAGTTTCCCCGATTTTGAACAATTGGGAACCAATAAAAAGTAAATAAGTATTTTTGAGCACAGCTTTATTAAAAATGTTCACAAAACTCATTGCCTACTATTAATTGTGAAAAACTAAATTTAAATATTCGCGCCGCGCTCGTATGATCCCTATTCAAGAGGTGTTTATTATAACTCGGCCTCTACACTACTCACGAAGTTGACCGAAGTTGAACGTAGCTAGCAGTGTGGAGGGGCACTTCGTCTAACTTCACCAACTTCGACTCACTCCGGACTCACTTCGGGCAACTTCCATTTGTTGTCGGTTTTTGCGCTCGAGTCAAAGGAGGTCAAAGCGTTCTCGCGAAGTTCACCTAGTAGTGTGGTGACTTACTTCGACTTCGGTAAACTTTTCCGAGTAGGTATAATACTTCGCCGAGGAACTTCGTCAGCAGTGTGGACGGGGTATAAAGCAAAGCTCGCATTTTCTGAAACCGTAGTCTATGGTTCTTAAACTCTAGACTCTAGAATCTCTATGTTGGTAGCACTGTAAAACTGACAAGACGCCATTTTTCTCCATCTGTCATTCTTTTTTAATTCGATTCTTTGCCGTGTCGCTTCGGGTACGTTGAATTAATCCGAAAATATCTACGATAGTGGTGCATTTTGCGGTCTCAATCAATTTTAGATTGATTATTTGAATACTTAGTGTTTCGTTTAAATGGCTATTTCATGGATACAATGTTTTATCAAAGGGAAAATCGGCTCCGGGAAATTGACGTTAGCACGCAAGAAGTAACCTAATGTTTTTTCGTTGTGGTGAAATAAAACGTGGTCTTTTGGCTTTCAGCGAAGTGTGCCAGGATGAAGTACAATAAGCTGGTAACGTCCTCGCGGAGGAAAAACAGGAAGCGACACTTCAGCGCACCCTCACACATTCGCAGAGTTCTGATGTCGTCCCCACTGTCCAAAGAGCTGAGACAGAAATTCAATGTTAAATCTATGCCCATCCGCAAAGACGACGAGGTTCAGGTAAATAATGAAGTGCTTTTTATTTAAATCAATGATTTCTTTGTATAAACATACTTTGGAGTTCAGATTAAGTTTGTAATAGGTTAGTTTTCCTAATATACTTAGTACCTACCTCCTTAAATAGACAAGAAACTCTCAAGAAACTTGACTCTTTGGGGGTTACAGTTCACTTTATAAAACAAGTACTTTAGGTTATATTATCAAAAGAACTTTGATTTACCTTTCAAATAAACAACACCTGGGGCCTTATTCTGTATCGTTCACTTAGTTAGTTAGTAACCCTAACTAGGTTATTAACTAAGAAAACGAAGGCAAAAATCCTATTTTTGCACAAATTACCAACCTAGGTCGGTATGGTATCATATCAGTATACCATGCTAGTTGCTATCTTGTACAAAAAGAATACAAAAATAGGATTTTCGCCTCCGTTTTCTTAGTTAATAACCCAGTTTTGGTTACTAACTAACTAACTGAACGATACAGAATCAGCACACTTGAGCGTTTATTGACTGGTATGAAGTACATAAAACTCTTATAATATTCTCCAGTCACCCTCCAACTTTTGTTACCTATCTAAACAGCACAGGACATAAGCCAAACATGCAAGTGGATACGTAGGTTTCACACACCTTTCCGAACTGAGCAATTCTCTGTCAGTGCAAAATGAAATGATGACAACAAACCATTCACAGACTGCAGATGTTAGCGGCCACAGGATGGAGTGTGCAGGGGGTTTTCCCCTGTGCCTCTGGAATGAGGCTGCTTTTCTGCACCATGGTTCAAAATATGGCTCTGATTATTTTGCCTGACTACTACCTTCTATATTACTAGCTGATTATTGTATGAATTGTTTTAACCTGCTGAAACACAAGCTTTTGTGTTTTCAAATTTCCTATCTCTTTATGCTGTTATCTCACGCTTGGTGTATCGCAAAATATGCAGACATGTAGGAACCGCATTTTATTAAATAGTAAAAATAGAAGCCAGTGTTAGGGCCGCAGACAGTGTTAATATCTGAAAATAACTATTACCTTCCTTTTTTTAGGTTTATTTTTCTCATTAGTATGATGGACACAATAGTAGATGGCACAACATAAATCAGCTAGTATTATAGTTTTCAAAGACCCTTAGAAATAAATGTGGACTGGGTTGTTGCTAGTTAAATCTGATTTCATCTTTTTCATTGTGAAGTTTTGTTTTCTGATATCAAAACTCCCTAGGGCTGTGGCGCGTGCATGGATTTGAGTGACAATCGCAGGCTCAATTTGCCACGGGCCGCTTTAAAAATTTTATAATTTCTAAATTGGCTAATGTCTTATCTTGTGGGTTCAGCTTCACCTAGTTACCACCCTTCCAGCAAAGAATACCTACTATCAAGCAATTTAGGGTTCTAACACAGTGCTGCGTAGAAACCATTAGGGGTGAATTTACTTACCCTTCTAAGTTAGTACAATTACATCCTTTGGCTGCATCAACACTTACTATCTTGAGAGATTGCAATCAAGTGCCAACTTGTAGAAAAAAAAAAACAGAAAAATCAGAGTTGCATGCCTGGATTTCATACTTGCTACCCTTCTAATAAGAGGTAGAGATCTGAAGGATTGGGCAATCACTGCTATTGTTATTCTACAACTATTCCTATGTTTATTTGTAAGGGCCTGTGTTACATATATTTCCCTAAACATGTTACAAAATAACAGAACACAAACAAGTAACGCAGTATACGTATACACACTGATGCACTGTTCTGCGCCTGTTTCAGGTAGTGAGAGGACACTACAAAGGCCAGCAGGTTGGCAAAGTCGTCCAGGTCTACCGTAAGAAGTTTGTAGTGTACATTGAGAGGATCCAGAGGGAAAAAGCCAGCGGTGCCAGTGCATACGTCGGCATCCATCCCTCAAAGGTAATTTACTATTACCTATATTTTGTATATTAAAAGATTCACTAGTTACTCAAAAATAGGTTCTCCCAAAAAAGTAAAAAATTCCACTAATACAAGGTGTGGGTTAACTTGTATAGTGTGCCCACAGCTAACCTTTCAACTAGATCCTAGAAACACATTAACGGGATAAGAAGCCCCAATTATTTTATTTTCAGTACAAAAAATATTATTTAATTTTGAAAATTAAAATTTAGCAACCCTAAGTATGACATCAATAAACCTCATATCATTTTCATTATTCCCAGTTCATTGATATTGAACCAGCTGTTTTAGGGATGTCACTTAAAATGTTCCATTTTTGAACTCCCTATTATTCCCTCAGGATATGAGCTAGACTTATAGTTATTCATGCATCTATACATTGTGCCCTACTTTAGGCTTTCGGCTAATTAGCGCAACTAATCTACACGTTGTATATTATATGTTTAAAAACTTTGTTCTTAGTGATTGATTTAAGACCCTGCAATCTGCAAATGATGAAAATACACCAACATAGGCGTGTCATATGACCTCACCGCGGCATCGCCAAGGTTTGGCATGGCATTGCCACTGCTGAAACACTTCCATGGCTCTGATGTGACAAACATCACCAATAGGTAAAATACATAATGACAGTTTGATCAAACATTTGTCCCACGTTTGTCCACAGTGCGTGATCGTCAAACTAAAGATGAACAAGGACAGGAAAGCCATCCTGGACCGCAGGGCGAAGGGCCGGCAGGCGGCGCTCGGCGGAGACAAGGGAAAATACACTGAGGAGACCGCCACCGCTATGGAGACCTCGTAAACATAGATTTAAGACTAATAAAAATATAAAATTCTCTATGAGCTTTTCATTTAATAAGTCCCTAACACTGAGATGTCAACGATGCGCGTAAAGAGAAATTCCGATTTTGACGACCTTTCTCTCTTTTGCCGACTATTCATAAGCCTATAAGTTATTTAGGTCCATGCTGGTCCATGATAATATGAAAAATATATACTTCTGCTTATGGTTACTTCATTCCACTTGATATCAAAAAGGCTGCAAACTCAGCTAAATTCCATTGATCTATAAAATATATAGCTAAATTCTAATGTGTATGATGACAGAGAAAAGTGGACAATAGTCACATTAGCATGTGTAAACGTAGTGATTATATACTCTTTGGCATGTGTGGAGTCTTTCATTTTGAGAAGATTCGCACTCCGTAATAAAAAGGCCTTCCTTATTTTAATAAGATGATTGATTTATAGTCTCCGGTGACAACGTGGCTCATTGGGAACAAATGGGTGGGCAGTGGCTAATTACCACCCAGTAAGCAGAGTGCAGACGCACCGCCAAGCGCTTTAGCGTTCCGGCGTGATGCTGTGTAGAAACCGTTTACTTCTATAAAAAGTTAGTCTGATACCAGAGATGTGTATCATCACCATCCAGGGAGATCCCAGCCAACTCAAGTACTAGCTAACTCGAATTTGGGGTCACAATATTTTCATCAAAATTGGTTTTAGTCTTGGTTTCAGTAGATGGCAGCACTAACAGGCCTTTACAGTTTTTCAGTAACATACTACGTGTGCGTTCCCCCAGCGGAATTTTGTCGAATTTCTTAGTTTTAAGTATGCAGATAAATGTCCCCGAAATTATAAATTTGTCCACCCAGTAGTTTTTGAGATATCCTCCAAAAACGTTTTCCGCTGGGGGAACGTTCTCTCGTTTCAAATTTGTACATCCAACCGTTTTTGAGAAATTCACCAAAAACCAAATTAGTATGGCAGAATGTCTATGTTTTAAATATTCGCTCCCAGGGACTAGCTACTTGTCGATAGGTAAATAAAAAGTATTCACACACACACACACACTGCTCGTGAATTGGATACACGAGTGTTGTACTGTTAAAGTGCCTGTTTTGTCAAAGTGGCAGCTTTGGAGCTATTGGGAACCAATATGAACTAATGCGTAGCTAGAAACTAGAAAACTAGATGAGGTATGTATAGGTAATTATTTTTGCGTCGTGTTAATAATAAAAAACGTTTTTGTCCTTAAATTATTTATTTATATTTACTTTTGCATATAAATTTGTGGACTTTCTGTTACATCTCGACTGATATCACTTGTATAAAAAACACTAAAATGTACGCAATTGTACCTGAGGACCAGAACATTCGGTCCGATTAACAGAAAATACACACGCAATAATTTATAACTCTAAACTTATTTTCTCTTTAGAAATTAACCTATTCAAAAATACCGCCTAAAATTAGATACTTAGTTGTCTTAAGTCACACACACACTCAACGGAGTTTCGACAGAACACAAGTTCATTCACCAATGACAACATTAAAAAAAAAAGAAATGTGGAGTATCCCCACACAATCCTACAGTGACTCTTTCTGTAAGTCCCCCGTTTGTCACCGACTGGTTGTGTTTGAATACAGCTTTATTTTCCAAACAGTTGGTGTATAAATAACTTTGTTTTATCGAACAGCTAGTGATGTTACAAAAAGTAAAAGATACGTCTCATGTGCGTGGGAATCGCAAGAAAATCTATTCGATTCAAAATGAATCTGTTATCAAGTTAAACTAGACCTGCATTACCGTTAGGATCATATCACATGATATGAATAAAACTGTATATTATTACATAAGTATGTACCAAACAATTTTTCTTTATAACGTCACTCAAAATCTTTGTACCTACATGGTAAAATTAGACTTGTATGTGGGACTACACAGTAGTTAATAAATGTAATATATTGTCTACCAAGTTACATAATACGTTTAAATGTATATGTCCGATATTATTGCTACAGCTTTTTAGGGTTCCATACCAAAATGGTAAAAATGGAACCCTTATTTTTCTACACACGACAATTTTTTTTTATTCACACAAAGGTTCAGTAGATCATGAACAGTAATGCTCGCCTAGACGTTACTTTCTCTCTGCTTGAACTAATTCTCCTATTAAGTTAATTAATAATATAATCTATACCTCCCATGAATTATTTTTACAATAGGCAATAAGAGACCCATTTGGTATACAAATGTGTACAATTCCAAGCAAATTCATCACTAGAATAGAATGATTGGTCCAGATTGATGATGAAAAAACTTTTTTTAATTTTCGTTCGTCCAAAATATGCGAAATATCTTAGTTAAAATGATATCAAAAGAAAAACGCAAAATGTATCAAAATAAACATTCATAAGAAGCTTTAACACTCGCCATTTTTTTTTTGTAACTGGGAGTTGGCGAATTTTTTTTTTTTTTGGTGTTTTCCCACTGTATTGTTGAAACTGTTTTAACAATTAATTCGCCATCTCCCAGTCTGTTGTTACTTTGTACTAATATACAATAATTTCCTTTCGCAATAAATCCTAGAAAGTTTAGAATCCTTTAGAATTAATCCTTAATACAAACTCAAACTTAATTACTATTGCTTAATGATACCGCGGCAAAACGCCTCTCAAATAATATAACATTCTAACACTGAATTAGGGAGTTATTCCATTTGATCTTGCGTGTCACGTAAATGATAAACAAAAATGGGCGATTCCACAGTTTTTTAACATTTAATTTAATTTATTCACAACGAAAAAATGGAGTTACTCCCTCAAAATCAGTACACATTATTAATAATAATATGATATTTTTGTTAAACCTTACTTATTTACATCATTATTCTATTTATATATTCCATTGGAATAGTAAAATGAAAAGAAAAAAAAAACAAGTTTGTTAATAAACTTTTTTGAATGATTAGTCTCGGTATAATCAATTGGTCTATGCTTTCAGATAAAAATACATTTCATTGATTTCTTACAACAATCTGTTGTAACTAAAACTTAATAAAGTAATTAGGGTTAGAACGTATGAACTGAACTAGTGGCAAATAAACATCAAATATAACAATAAAAGTTAGGGCAGAAAGAAGAATATACTTTTATAAACACGCAGTACGGATGTTTGCGTGATTTAAGTGTTTTGGGGTTACTGTATATAATCTTATAAAGTTATTACAATTACAATATTGTGCTATCAAAAAAACTAATATCTACGATGTACTTGTTAAAAAACGCGAACATTTTAACAAACATAAATAATAATATAATATGACAGTATGAGCTTTTTCATTATACATACCAACAACCGAACTGACAACTTTTTTCTGTTTGTATACAATTACTGTATAATTATAATTGTAAATTGTATAATTCTGTCCAAACAGTGTTGTCTTGAGACAAAGTATTATGCGAACGAACGACCAAACATAAAAACTAAACAAAATATTAAGTATATATGTCGGATTCAACGTTAACAGATTTTGAAGACCAGAAACACTTTACCGATTTGAATGTAAATCCTACGTATCGATACATTGGACTTATTTTTAAAAGTTTGTATATTGGCCAGTTGGGGTACATTTTTGAAAAAGACTTATAAATTAAGTAGAGCACTAGAAATTGTTAAAAATGTATATAATAAAATAATCTGAACAAAACAACTTTTAAATTGGTAAGTGTTTCCAGTTTCCTAAGTGTCACCTAGTCAAACAGAAAGCATTTTACACGTTTTTCCTTTAAAAAAATCAAAATTAAATTATTATATTCTTTCGCATTGAACTCTGACTTCGAAAATCTGTTTATAGATGCGTTATTCATTGTAGGAGTTAATAATGCTGTAGTCTTTAAAAATATGTTTGGATTTGGGTTAGCCTGGTAGCGAATTCCATACATTCATGGTGATGTGATGGTTTTGTTTCTTCAAAATTGGCCAAACTTTTGGTTTTATTTTACCGTTATTTGAAGTATTTTGCTCCTAAGTTATCTGTAAAGTTTTAATTTGAAATAAATCTAGATTTTTTTTATATTATGATATGAATATGTACACGGACTTCTATATTATCCCTTAGGGGTTAAATAATCAAAAATCTTGTAACGGATTTTTACATCATAGTAATAGGTGCGTTGATATATCTACCTACCAATCAGACTTTGCCTTGGTATATTTAGATCATTACTTTTAATATGTTGTCTTTCGTAGCTATAGAAGTGATGTAACATTTGACATTATAACGTTTATCTATGTTTTATATCAATAATCTCAGCTCGTGCGAAATGCTCTCTGTGTGACAAAGACACACACAATGTGTGTATTTATGTGACTTGCACAATGCACACCCCATGTGTATTTCGTGACGCGCTCCCGTGTGACTTGAATACGCGTGCGCGTGACATGCCCTCGCTTCGCGTAACTCTGACATGAATAAGTCACACACGACTGTGTGACAGGAAATCGCAAAATGTTCCCAATTTTGGATTCGTACCAATTCTGTTTTTTTTAGCTGTGTGATTAAGTATGATGTGCGCGCGTGGTGTGTCTTTGTCCTAACACGTTAATGCGCACATTTTCCATGTGTCAACGGCCACGTCACACAACGTGTACGCTAAACTTGTTTATCAATGACTTATGACTGGGAGAGGTCGTACGCCACGTGTTTGTGTGTAACGCACGCGTGCCCTGTGACTCGCTTACGCAACGTGTGTTTGTGTGTAACACGCGTGTGTGTATGACATTTTAGTGACACAGTTACACTACGTGTGCTTGTGTGTAACACATACTTGAGTATGTCGTATGCCATACTCGCGCTATATATTATGTGTGTCTCGACGTGTAACAAGGGCACTTCACACGTGTCAGTGTGACACGCGCACGCTACGTGTGTTTGTGTGTAACGCACGTGTGTGTATGCGCTTCATCTGTCAACGTGTAACAAGGGCACTTCACACGTGTCAGTGTGACACGCGCACGCTACGTGCGTTTGTGTGTAACGCACGTATGTGTATGCGCTTCATCTGTCAACGTGTAACAAGGGCACTTCACACGTGTCAGTGTGACACGCGCACGCTACGTGTGTTTGTGTGTAACGCACGTGTGTGTCTGTGTGACGCGCGCACGCGACGCATGTATCGGTGTGTGCGCGCGCGGGTGTTGTGTGTGTGTTATTTCTTCGCGTGGCGGCGCGTGCGGCTTGTTTTGCCCGTCGACGTCGAGGGGGTTGGCACTACCGGAGTTGATTTGTTTTCTGGAACAAGTTTGAAAATGATTTATTTATACTTACTATTACTAGCTGACCTGACAAACGTTATTTGTCGCTCACGCTTGCCTAGAAAATGCCCTAGAAATAGAGAAACTCTTTAATTCTTTTTATTGGTGTTAGAACTCTTTGTAGAGTTCATCACAGTGTCTGTTAATTATATCGCTGTATTTCGGGTTATAAAGGCACTGTAGCCAATGTGACTTCTGTGCAAAATGAGACCTAATTGGAGAAATCTGGGGACAGTTTCTTTTTACCTTTTGCCCAATAAATCAAAAACTATCAGACATTTAAATAAATAAATATCGGTCTTAGAATACACAAGTAACGCCCTTTTATTTATGACACCCCACTCAATATTTATTTCATTTTGAAATTTTGATGAGCCTGTTTAGCCCCGGTTTAGGGAATAGCAAAGATTTAAATCGCTAGATGAGCCCTAAGCCTTCAAAAACGTTCACGTTTTTGTCTTGCATGCAACACGTTGTCATCTTACACACACAGCGACAAAAGAAATGACGTCTCATTTACTCTTAAACGAATTTGCGCTCGCGTTCTCTGTCACACAATCACACTACTACAGCATGATGACCACTCATGATTTTGTGGTTGTTTTCGATGTGCGCAATGTAGGCTCAGGATTCATCTAGCGATTTAAATTTTTGGGGAATATAACCTAAAACACTATGGAAAGTATTATCCTATATATACCTTTCGCTGCACGCCGTCCCTTGCGCGGCGTGGGCGTAGATACAGGTGTCGCAGCCTTGGCCTGTTTGACTGGAGTTCGCTTTGCGGGCGTTTTCGCCTTCGATTTTTCCGTCAACGCCGTGGCCGTCTGGAAACGTTATCATTGCAGTACAATTTGTCACCTTCTGAATATATCAACTTATTCTACTGAGTCACGTGTGTTCATAAAACCATGTCTGAACCGAAAAGGGCAAGGCAGAGAAATGTTTATGTGTAAAAAAGGTTTTTGAAAAAAATATGACTGGTTACTTTTATAAAAATAAAGATAATTTTATTTAAAAAGACATTCCATTAAACAGTTTTATATCGATTTAGTTATTTGCACCGACATATATTATGTCGGTGGTTATAGAAAAATAAGCAAAATATATTCTAAGTCTGTCAACACGGTCTGTCTTATTTTTATTGTTCTATTTGATTAGATCTCGTAACTGAATTTCCATGTAACTTTCTCATAATTACATTTTATAATTACTTTATACAGAGTAATTGTTTTTTTCTAATGATTTCATGAATAGAATCAATATCTTTGTAGCACCTCGAGGCTTGAATATGGTTTAATAAACTCACAGTACAGTACAAACCAAACTTTATGCGCAAATTAATAGCAGTTTCCTAAATAAAATACTGAGAAATACATTCACAGGAACATTATATTCTGCAATAGTAAGGATATTGCAAAAGTTTAGTTTATCCTAAGCTTACAAACACTTGTTATGTATGCTACTATAAAATTTGGAACTGCACAAGACGTATAATAAAAGCAAAGCGGTTTGCTTCGTCCTTTCTCATACGCATGGCGAGGGTTTGGAATGGTCTCTAAAAATCTGTGTTTCCGGTATCTTACAACCCAGGTACATTTAAGAAAAGAGTGAATAGGCATCTTCTAGGTAAGCGCGCTCCATCTTCGACCACATCGTCACTTTCCATCAGGTGAGATTGTGGTCAAGCGTAAGCTTATATTGATTTAAAAAAAAAAATCGACAAACGTAAATGACCATTTTACTATTCTTAAGATTTTTAAAAGTTTTAATTTAAGTTAATTTTTTTAACAAATTATTACAGAAGTCCCTTGAATACCAAATTTAAAATAGCATACAAAAAAAATACAGTGAATTTATATTAACATTGGACATAATATTTTATTATCTCTATTTTATTTTTGGAAGTGTATATTTTTCATGCAATTATCTTTTGAAAATTGTACTTCCATCCTATAACCGCCATATTTAATTAATAAATTAACACTGCATGCAATATTTAAGTACATGCCTCCGAAAAAAGGAAAAATAAAAGTAGAGAGTAGAAATTGCAAATCACTATAAATAATAATTTTATAAGTGTAAAAACCTAAGGATAATTTATTTGAAATAAAAATTTAAAACAACACAAAAAGCAAGCGATGATAGATGGAGGTGAACGCTTCATTATTTCTCTACAATGATTGAAACAAAGTTTCTTTTCGGTCTCTTATCGCGCAGTGGGGCTAGGTGAAGGAAAATAGATATTTTTGCGTGACTAAAATCCCGTTACGAAGAAAAACTTCTAAAATCTAGAAAGTCTCTCTTGGTAATCAACAAAATGGGCACGCATGCGATCTCGTATATAAAGGAGAATGCCTGAAAATGGGCTAGATTTGCGTCACTCTGCGTCTCAAGCACATATGCATGAAGAATTTTCTTTCAAATTTTATTATTGCATATATTTATGTTAGTGAAATGTGAAAAGGGGTTCAAAAATATTATAAAAAAAAGTAATTAAACGTTTCGAAACATGTGGAACCGCCATGCCACTTATAAAACTTAGAAAATTAACCACTTAGAAAATCAGATTATTACGATATTATACAAATATTGCATAAGAATCTCGAACTTTATTAGGAATGGATAAAAAACTTTTGCAAGAAAATCATGAAAAACCTAAAAGAACCCAAAGTATTTTAGTAGAGTAATGGGGATGAAGTTGCGAATGGTGTATGGATGAGAGAGAAAAAAGTAAATAAAATTGTACCTCGACCCAATCATAGCTGGCAACCACTTTGCAGTCTATATGCATATATAGAGCATGCACAGTTTCATCATAACCAGCACAGCCTTTCACGCTTCACTCAAATCCATCCACTAACTAACAATTCGTGCCCGGAGACTGCTTCCGTTTGCTTCAACTAGGATTCTCAAGATTTTTTTTTATGTCAAGTCATGTAAGATTGAATTTCCAAAAAAAAAAACTTAGAGATTGTGACATGTGAGATTTGGGAATACTGGAGGCCTCGAATATGTACATGATTTTTCAAAATTGAAAATACAAACAACAACAATAAAACTTTTGATAGTTTTATTTACCAACTTATTATTACGAAATCTTAAACCAATGATACAATCAAAACTAGTTGGTAGGCTATTTGACTCAATTTGGTCATGATTATTATTAAAGTACTATCTGACCCGGCAAACGTCGTTTTGCCATATAAATTAATCCCCAATTAAAGGTATGAAAAATAATTAACGTCATATTCTCAAACCTACTGAGATTGTAAACAAAAATAAACGTAAGAGTAGGTCAAGCCATACACATATATAATAATAGAAAATAATTTTTCTGTGCCTCATATGACAGATTAAAAGTATGTAAATACAGAATATTAAAACTAATTATGTACGAATTTTGATTATTTGACTGTCCACTAATAATGTACTTAACTGTTACTTTAATTTTCTGAAGTTAATCTTCAACTCTTTTGTTTCATTACTTTCTTGAGACTATAATTTAAAAAAAATGGCCTGTTAATAAAATTGGCAGTTTGTACGTTGGTGTGAAGCAAACGTCCGCGGCCGGGCAGCCGGCACGAGTACTGTAACGTCAAACAGAGTGTAGATGGGCGATAGATACGTACATGTCTATATATCCGTCGGACTATGCGTACCTTGCTACTCGCCCCACCGGGCGTACTACCTGCGCCCTTGGGCCGCGCCGGCGCCGGCGACGCGCACGACGCGCTCTTCGCGCTCTTCGGACTGCGCTTGGGCGTCGTGCGCGCCTTTTTGCTTGGCGACGCTTCGCTTTTCTGTTCAACGACCACTCAAATCAATACAGTAAACGGAAAAAGTATAGAAGCCGCCGTTTCTTAAGGAGCACACCACGGGTGTGCCCGCGAAATTCAAATTTTTCGTGGTTTTTCGCGATTTTTAAGCTAATAAGACATAATAGGCTTATGGCCGTCAAATTGCGATAATCCCAATATCTGCTTCACGTGTTTATATAAAACTCTCTGCTCGAAAGTGTCGAGTTAAAGAAATTAGTCCAAGATTAGCGAGTAACTCACATAAAACTCGATACTCGGACTAATTTCCTAGGATACACATTTTTATGCAAAGATTTTGATGTAATCATGTAAAGATGATACTGCCATTCTCGCAAATTGATTGCCATAAACCTATCATGTCTAATTAGCGTACAAATTGCAATAAACCACGAAAATTTTGAATTTCGCGGGCAGACCCGTTGATTTCACGTTAAGTAGCCTCTACACAATAGCGTATGCTGGCCCACTGCAGGCCATCGCCATTGTGTACAGGGGGAAATGGTATACAATGGCGGACAATGGTCAACGATGGCGCGCGATCGGGAAGTTGTCGGTTTTTGGCGCAAACTTCAAAGGAATCGTGGCGTTGCGTGGTCGGTGGTGTTCACACAATGGCCCATTGCTTGTTCGTTACAATTTCTCCCACTAGTGGCGAACCAATGCTTGCACAATGCTAACCTCTCAAACCTTTTTTACTGCTGAGTATGGATCCTGTATCAGAATGGGAGTGGTTTGACCATAGCTCACAAACTGGCCAAGTGCGTTTTGGCGGAGTTCGCAGATCTTTGTGGTGAACTCTTAGGTATGAAAATTTCCTCACATGTTTTTCTTCATACAACATAGATATTCCCCAAAATTCGAACAACCGACCCCATGATGAGAGGTTTGAAAGCACTATTGAAGCGAGTTACAGAACTACTCAGATTTGACCAGAATGTCTTTCAAGGACGCGATTAAATCACTTGTTGTTGTCATCAATGATTGGCCGACTCACGCAGTATCAACCGGGCGGATCAACCGATTAACCAAACTGAGAGGTTGCGTGCAAGAGACAATTTATACCGCAACATATATGTTATTGCTCATTCACAATCTATGCAGAAGCAGAAGAAATACTTCTATACTTTTTCCGTTCACTGAGTATATCTAAATGCGAATACCTTCTGCTGCCATCTCTGAAACTAAAAGCTTAAACATAAAATGACCTTATTTAGTTTTAATCACCTTTAGTATCCTCTATATATAGTGATTTAAAAAGGCTTCTACAGTCCGACAAGGCTCTCTTGGCACTTGAATGAGGGCGCTGTTATAGAACAAAGGCATCCAGAAAATAAAATCTCCTCAATTTTACTTCAATTTTATTTTAAAATAGTTGATAGTAAGCAAAAACAACACAACATACAATAGCGATATACTGACAGAGCGGACTATCAAAAATTATCGTGTTCGTACCGATTTTGGCCACGCGTCAAGATAGCCTTGACGCATTGTAGGTGTACAAATATCAAATTTGATTTTTTTGTAGGTAAGGAAAGAGTGTGGCGCGTCATGGTCTGAACCATGTTGCCCTGCCACGACGTGTAACGTGTGTTCATGATGAATGTGTCGCTCGCACTGATCTCCATAGAGTATATAGAATCTGGATAGCTGACTGTCAGTATAAATGAAGATTTTCGCCATTAATACTTTGACAGTCGATTGACTTCAATTGATTTTCGCCATTTTGGCGCTGATTGTTGCGTAACCTGGCGTGAGCGTCTATGGAGCTAAAATCAATTGACATCCACGGTTCACTTCCAACATATGTCAATTTAGTACCGTGGACGCTCGGGGAGGCGCTTCAAATCGGCACAAAAAATGAACTGTCAAACGTATGGAATCATGAATCCAGAGTATACATATCAGTGGTCGCTCATCTGTTGGATGCACACTCACCGCGGTGTCGGCGGCGTGCGCGGCTGCGGGTGAAGACTTGGAGCTGTTCCGTTTGCGGGACGCCTTCTTCTCTAGCTGCGACTCGTCTGTGTACAGCGACAGGTCCACTGGGACAGTAGCATGTTATAATGTTTTTTATTTAACAACAATAAACAATTAAACTTACAAAAAATGTGTATAAGGAAACCTTATTTCAGAGTTTCACGTTGTTATCACGCTAAACTAGCACATTTAAAAACAGCTAATTTTTATACAAGTTAGGACTTTATTGTCTTGTCTTTTTGTATAATACAAAGAGACAAGACTTAACTGAGAATTATCTGAGAAGTTTGAGAAAAAGCAGCTGCTTTAGTGATATTGCTCCAACGGCTCCTGTTAGCAGCATTACAAGAGCACTCAATAATAGAGAAACTTGTAACACTCCAGATTAGATTAGACCACCTCGTTGGGGATCGGTCACGTAGACGCGTACCTTTTTCTCGCCCTTAAGGGCGATTGTACAAATATTGCAATTTTCGTGGAGTTTTCTGTGCAAATTGTGACTAGGTTAAACAAAATATAATGGAACTAAAAATAACAACACAAATATTGGTTTTTTATCTACAATTCGTCGTAAAAAGTTTGGTTAAAAATGTTTATTTTTAGTACTATAAAAATAGTTAAAATCATCTCTTCTCACAAAATTGACAGTTTAGGACCGAGTTTCATGCGAATTTTCTGTAAAAACATGCCGATTATATGTCTTTTAAAAATATCATCTGACAGTAGATATGTTCATCTCAAAAAGGTCGTAAAAAAATTAACAAAAAAAGGACAAACAGTCAATGAAAAAAATGAACTTCGCGTGCATTGTTTTCACATATTTTGCTTACAAGCGTAAATCTTAAAGTGGTTACAATAAGGGTCATTTTGATTTTACTCGGTCACATTTCAAAATTCAAATATCAATCAGTCAGCGTTTGGCTGCCATCGTGAGTGGACTCCACGTCGGTTGCGAGCAGTTGCTGGTATTGAAAAACATCGCTGTACGTACACGGAGAGTTAGCAATTACTAACTTGATACTTTACGTCGTAATCTACTGTCCTGACATATTTTTGAAAAGGTAAGGTACTAGGCACCTGTGGTACCTACAATATATATATATTTTATTATAATTTGCTAGAATTGAGTTTATTTTTTTTATTCCACTTATTTGTTCCCCAAGCGTACTAGTGACCTGAAGGTATACTTCGAAGACCACTACTGGATCTCCTAGACGTATAGAGCTAGCCATGTCGAGTTTGGCCTCGTTTTGTTAGTTATGAGGAGACCTTACAACATGACCTGGTGGAGTGACCTGAAGGTATACTTCGAAGAGTACTACTGGATCTCCTAGACGTATAGAGCTAGCTATTTCGAGTTTGGGCTCGTTTTGTAAGTTATGAGGAGATCTTACCACTTGACCCGGTGGAGTGACCTGAAGGTATACTTCGAACAGTACTACTGGATCTCCTAGACGTATAGAGCTAGCCATGTCGAGTTTGGCCTCGTTTTGTTAGTTATGAGGAGACCTTACCACATGACCTGGTGGAGTGACCTGAAGGTATACTTCGAACAGTACTACTGGATCTCCTAGACGTATAGAGCTAGCTGTGTCGAGTTTGGGCTCGTTTTGTTAGTTATGAGGAGACCTTACCACATGACCTGGTGGAGTGACCTGAAGGTATACTTCGAAGAGTACTACTGGATCTCCTAGACGTATAGAGCTAGCTGTGTCGAGTTTGGGCTCGTTTTGTTAGTTATGAGGAGACCTTACCACATGACCTGGTGGAGTGACCTGAAGGTATACTTCGAAGAGTACTACTGGATCTCCTAGACGTATAGAGCTAGCTGTGTCGAGTTTGGGCTCGTTTTGTTAGTTATGAGGAGACCTTACCACATGACCTGGTGGAGTGACCTGAAGGTATACTTCGAAGAGTACTACTGGATCTCCTAGGCGTATAGAGCTAGCTGTGTCGAGTTTGGGCTCGTTTTGTTAGTTATGAGGAGACCTTACCACATGACCTGGTGGAGTGACCTGAAGGTATACTTCGAAGAGTACTACTGGATCTCCTAGACGTATAGAGCTAGCTGTGTCGAGTTTGGGCTCGTTTTGTTAGTTATGAGGAGACCTTACCACATGACCTGGTGGAGTGACCTGAAGGTATACTTCGAAGAGTACTACTGGATCTCCTAGACGTATAGAGCTAGCTGTGTCGAGTTTGGGCTCGTTTTGTTAGTTATGAGGAGACCTTACCACATGACCTGGTGGAGTGACCTGAAGGTATACTTCGAAGAGTACTACTGGATCTCCTAGACGTATAGAGCTAGCTGTGTCGAGTTTAGGCGCGTTTTGTTAGTAATGATAAGACCTTACCACCTGACTTGGTGGAGTGACCTGACGGTATACTTCGAAGACTACTACCGGATCTCCTAGACGTATAGAGCTAGCTGTGTCGAGTTTGGGCGCGTTTTGTTAGTAATGATAAGACCTTACCACCTGACTTGGTGGAGTGACCTGACGGTATACTTCGAAGAGTACTACTGGATCTCCTAGATGTATAGAGCTAGCTGTGTCGAATTTGGGCTCGTTTTGTTAGTTATGAGGAGACCTTACCACTTGACCTGGTGGAGTGACCTGAAGGTATACTTCGAAGACTACTACTGGATCTCCTAGACATATAGAGCTAGCCGTGTCGAGTTTGGGCTAGTTTTGTTAGATATGAGGAAAACCTTACCACTTGACTTGGAAGAGTGACCTGAAGGTATACTTCACCTTCGGTGGAGTGACCTAACGGTATACTTCGAAGAGTACTAGTGGATCTCCTAGATGTATAGAGCTAGCTGTGTCGAGTTTGGGCTCGTTTTGTTAGTTATGAGGAGACCTTACCACATGGCCTGGTGGAGTGACCTGAAGGTATACTTCAAAGACTACTACCGGATCTCCTAGACGTATAAAGCTAGCCATGTCGAGTTTGGGCTCGTTTTTTAGTAATGAGGAGACCTTACCACATGACCTGGTGGAGTGACCTGACTCGACCTGAGCCCAAACTCGACACAGCTAGCTCTATACGTCTGGGAGATCCAGTAGTAGTCTTCGAAGTATACCTTCAGGTCACTCCACGGGGTCAAGTGGTAAGGTCTTATCATTACTAACAAAACGAGCCCAAACTCGACACAGCTAGCTCTATACGCCTAGGAGATCCAGTAGTACTCTTCGAAGTATACCTTCAGGTCACTCCACCAGTTCATGTGGTAAGGTCTCCTCATAACTAACAAAACGAGCCCAAACTCGACACAGCTATCTCTATACGTCTAGGAGATCCAGTAGTACTCTTCGAAGTATACCTTCAGGTCACTCCACCAGGTCATGTGGTAAGGTCTCCTCATAACTAACAAAACGAGCCCAAACTCGACACAGCTAGCTCTATACGTCTAGGAGATCCAGTAGTACTCTTCGAAGTATACCTTCAGGTCACTCCACCAGGTCATGTGGTAAGGTCTCCTCATAACTAACAAAACGAGCCCAAACTCGACACAGCTAGCTCTATACGTCTAGGAGATCCAGTAGTACTCTTCGAAGTATACCTTCAGGTCACTCCATCAGGTCATGTGGTAAGGTCTCCTCATAACTAACAAAACGAGCCCAAACTCGACATGGTTAGCTCTATACGTCTAGGAGATCCAGTAGTACTCTTCGAAGTATACCTTCAGGTCACTCCATCAGGTCATGTGGTAAGGTCTCCTCATAACTAACAAAACGAGCCCAAACTCGACATGGTTAGCTCTATACGTCTAGGAGATCCAGTAGTAGTCTTCGAAGTATACTTTCAGGTCACTTCACCGGGTCAAGTGGTAAGGTCTCCTCATAACTAACAAAACGAGCCCAAACTCGACACAGCTATCTCTATACGTCTAGGAGATCCAGTAGTACTCTTCGAAGTATACCTTCAGGTCACTCCACCAGGTCATGTGGTAAGGTCTCCTCATAACTAACAAAACGAGCCCAAACTCGACACAGCTAGCTCTATACGTCTAGGAGATCCAGCAGTACTCTTCGAAGTATACCTTCAGGTCACTCCACCAGGTCATGTGGTAAGGTCTCCTCATAACTAACAAAACGAGCCCAAACTCGACACAGCTAGCTCTATACGTATAGGAGATCCAGTAGTACTCTTCGAAGTATACCTTCAGGTCACTCCATCAGGTCATGTGGTAAGGTCTCCTCATAACTAACAAAACGAGCCCAAACTCGACATGGTTAGCTCTATACGTCTAGGAGATCCAGTAGTACTCTTCGAAGTATACCTTCAGGTCACTCCATCAGGTCATGTGGTAAGGTCTCCTCATAACTAACAAAACGAGCCCAAACTCGACATGGTTAGCTCTATACGTCTAGGAGATCCAGTAGTAGTCTTCGAAGTATACTTTCAGGTCACTTCACCGGGTCAAGTGGTAAGGTCTTCTCATAACTAACAAAACAAGCCCGAACTCGAGACGGCTAGCTCTATACGTCTAGGAGATCCAGTAGTAGTCTTCGAAGTATACCTTCAGGTCACTCCACCGGGTCAAGTGGTAAGGTCTTATCATTACTAACAAAACGAGCCCAAACTCGACACAGCTAGCTCTATACGTCTAGGAGATCCAGTAGTAGTCTTCGAAGTATACCTTCAGGTCACTCCACCGGGTCAAGTGGTAAGGTCTTATCATTACTAACAAAACGAGCCCAAACTCGACACAGCTAGCTCTATACGCCTAGGAGATCCAGTAGTAGTCTTCGAAGTATACCTTCAGGTCACTCCACCGGGTCAAGTGGTAAGGTCTTATCATTACTAACAAAACGAGCCCAAACTCGACACAGCTAGCTCTATACGCCTAGGAGATCCAGTAGTACTCTTCGAAGTATACCTTCAGGTCACTCCACCAGGTCATGTGGTAAGGTCTCCTCATAACTAACAAAACGAGCCCAAACTCGTCACAGCTAGCTCTATACGTCTAGGAGATCCAGTAGTACTCTTCGAAGTATACCTTCAGGTCACTCCACCAGGTCATGTGGTAAGGTCTCCTCATAACTAACAAAACGAGCCCAAACTCGACACAGCTAGCTCTATACGTCTAGGAGATCCAGTAGTACTCTTCGAAGTATACCTTCAGGTCACTCCACCAGGTCATGTGGTAAGGTCTCCTCATAACTAACAAAACGAGCCCAAACTCGACACAGCTAGCTCTATACGTCTAGGAGATCCAGTAGTACTCTTCGAAGTATACCTTCAGGTCACTCCACCAGGTCATGTGGTAAGGTCTCCTCATAACTAACAAAACGAGCCCAAACTCGACACAGCTAGCTCTATACGTCTAGGAGATCCAGTAGTACTCTTCGAAGTATACCTTCAGGTCACTCCACCAGGTCATGTGGTAAGGTCTCCTCATAACTAACAAAACGAGCCCAAACTCGACACAGCTAGCTCTATACGTCTAGGAGATCCAGTAGTACTCTTCGAAGTATACCTTCAGGTCACTCCACCAGGTCATGTGGTAAGGTCTCCTCATAACTAACAAAACGAGCCCAAACTCGACACAGCTAGCTCTATACGTCTAGGAGATCCAGTAGTACTCTTCGAAGTATACCTTCAGGTCACTCCACCAGGTCATGTGGTAAGTTCTCCTCATAACTAACAAAACGAGCCCAAACTCGACACAGCTAGCTCTATACGTCTAGGAGATCCAGTAGTACTCTTCGAAGTATACCGTCAGGTCACTCCACCAAGTTTAGTGGTAAGGTAGGGTCTTCTCAGAAATAACCAAAAGTCTAAACTCGGTAGCACTATTATTATGGTGACTTCGAGACGTGACTATTAGGTGACTATTTTATATTCCCTCATTCACTGTTCTAGTTATTGAGGATGCCCTAGCTCGAATATGAAAGGTACCTATAATTCGAATGCTTGAATTGAAACTTGAAAATATCACCAAAATATTCTGTTGGTCGCACTACAATACCATTAAAATTTGCATAATTGCGATATCCATGTGTGAGTGCGCCTTGCGAACGTGTGCTTGCTACAAAATACCTAAAACTGTTGACAAGCGAAATGTTTGAACGTCCTTAAAACACCAGATGTTCAATGGTATCTGTCCTTCTTGATATGTGGCCAAAAAACTTAAGTATTCGCAATTGGACAAGCGAAGGAAGCCTGGGGGCCTACCACCGTGACTTAAAGCAATATTATTGTAATATTGTTTTGTCATTTTCATACAATGTCAGTATGGAAATTTTAAAACAATATTACAATAATATTACTTTAGGTCACGGTGGTAGGCCCCCTGGTCAATTTTTAACTCCTTGAGGATGGAGACGTTTGTACGATGTGCTGGCCACTTTATACATAATAGACGTCTCCAGCAGCACCACATTTTCAAAATCAAAAGAATACATCACAACACTCACATCCGTCGGGGTGCTCCTCGGTGAGCTGCAGGCAGTTGGCGCCGCTCTGCTCGGCGCGCAGCGCGCGCTGCAGGATGGACTGCGCGCGCGCGCGCTCGCCCGCCTTCAGGATCTGCGCGCCGCCGCTCGCGCGCGTCAGCGACAGAGTTGTCAGCACGCACTCCATGTCTGGAACAATCGCAAGTCTATAAGTAAACGGTAAATTGAGTCGTCAGAACATACTACTACACTACTTCAAAACATAATACTACAGCTTTTACTGTAGTAATGACGTCAATCTAAATCCAATATGGCGGACGGTTCAAAATGGCGGACTAGTTAGTTTTAGCGCACATGAAAACATCATAAAAAACGATTAGGTACATAGCAAACATTCAATGGACAAACAATAATGTTAAATTAACTGATTCTAAGTTCACAACTTGTTGAACCTCCCCGTTGAGCCTAGTGTCCTTATGCAGTTGATATTCTTCAATCTGCTCAAGCAAGATTGTGACAGCTGTACCTGTGACGTCATAGAAGTCTGGCTTGTAGGTCTCCCCCGAGGCGTCGGCCTTGTCCTGGGACAGCCAGCGGATCTTGATCTTGCGCGTGGAGCGGTACACATTCTGCACGGCCTGACACACGTAGAACCCGCCTTCCGCGTTCCGCACCGCGAGGTATTCGTTCCTGGCAGAAATATATTATCTATGTGATTTTTGCTAGTTTTTGAGATTTCAAGAACCTGAGTTGGCAAGGGGCTCCTACGCCCTTAACTATGACTTATCTGCTGTTGTCATAGAAGCTAGTTGATCACTTGTTCCATGAATAAATGGAACAACATTTTCAACATTTATGAAAATAACATATCCACAGTCCAATCAACAAATTGATTACATGCTTATTACAGACAACCTTCACTTTTTTTTATTTTGTTGTATGTGGATATGGAACGAACAATCAACAGATGCTCTGGCATTGGTTTCAATATGATTGAAACCATTGAATGATTTCAATCTAATACTGCCTTGATAAATATTTGAAATTTGACTGTAAGGTGTAAATCTCAGTTGAACTAATGACTTTAATCCCTGTAAGTCTGGTGTTCCACCCTGGAGGACTTCAACTCAAGGCTCATAATATGATCAATCAATATATAAATAAGTCAAATGTATCATCATACTAATGTGTTATTAGTTGGTTTTTGTTAACTTTAAGACAATATGTTTATCGTGATTATGTCTACATGTGAAGAAGTCTTACTTGTAGAAAACAATAAGTTTGTCGTCATTGGGTTTAGTGGGTGTGGAACGTCCCGCAGATGCTGATAGCTTGGTAGCCATCGCTATCTCTGGCGTCGGAGACTGGTACAGCTGCACCTGCAAAGTCACACACATTAGAACACTACTTTAGGATATGGATAGTGACTTAATAAATATTTTCAAATTTTTTTGAGAAACTAAATAAAGATATATTTTTGAACAATAATAACTTCACTGTAGTTTTTTTTTAATATAAATATCTGGGTGACCGACCTTCGCTCGGTAGTATAACAACTGGCTAATAGATGGCAGCAGGGGTCATATTTTTATTTTTTTGGTGAATACGACATTTTCTAAAAATGAATCCTAGCTAGATCAATTTATCGCCCCCAAAACCCCCTGTATACTTACTAAATTTCATGAAAATCGTTTGAGCAGATTCGCAGATGCAGATCGAGATCCAGATTATATAGAAATATATATATATATATATATATATATTTAAACGTAAAGGATTTATTTCATCCTTTTACAATTAGTGAATTATTACTGCTTCGATACAGGCTAACCTTGACTACACCTAGGCTTGGGTGTCAGATAACAAAGTCAAAAGTGAACCATCATCACAAAAAAAGTGTTATACTAGGAATGAGACAACTATTTATGACTAACTATTACAATATGTATTGTATTGTATTCAATAGTTTCATGTTAAACTAGCCAGGATATGTAAAATGTATTGCTAGAATAATTTTGTTTCTACCCTATTCTAACATTTTATAATATAAAGCCTGATAACTACTTTAGTCACTTTTAAAGAGTACAAGAAAAATAATATATAACTTTTAAATAACTTTCCAACTTCTCAAACTCAAAGCTAAGGCAGTTTTTAACTTTGCACAAGAAAAGTTTCTTATTTGATTTTTTAGGTTTCTTATGCTGAAAGTTAAGACAAAACCCTATTTTAAGCCTCTGAGCTACTTGTAACTGTCTGTCACAGGACTGTATTATTGAAACTGCAATAGGTGCAATAAGGTGTAATACAAATAACCACCAATAAACACCTTATACTTATATGTGCTAAAACAAAAAATACAAGATTGTGGAAGACAAAAATTAAAGGTGTTTTATGGCTCCCATAAAACTTATTTAAAAATTATCATTTAATCATCAAATTTTGTATATATAAGTGTATTCTCAAATAACAACAACTGAAAAGAAACTGAAAAGGTGGTCAAGTGTAATTTTGACTTTTATTAGGAGTTTGCTAAGTTGTTCAATACTAGGAATTCATTGTGGTCAAAAAATTATTTGGTACAGAACTTGTTTTATTATGTGTGTCTGACTCTAGCTGAGTCAGTTTCTGAATTTGCCCTACATTGTATGAGAGTTAAGATATTGGCCTAACTGAGCAATGTTTTAAAATAAATCAATAAATAAGATCCCTACCTTAGTCCTATTCCTCTTAGTCCTAATGTCTGGAGTAGTGGCTTCCTCCACAGGTTTTTTTGATGGTGTTGGTCCATCAACTTTATCAGATGCCTGCCGTCTTTTCCTCATCGGAGGGGTCACTGTGGCCAGCTTTAAAGTGGATTTTGGAGTCATTTTCACTTCTGCTTTTGAGGGAGTTTTGGTCTCTGGTCTCTTAACCTCTGTAGGTTCATCTTTTGGTTTTTCCGGTTCTTCCTGTTTTGGTGGTTCCACTTTTTCAGATTCTGTTTTTTCCGGTTTTGGTACCTGCTCAGTACTTTGAGGTTTTTCATTAACTTCCTCTTTCTTTTCCTCTTTTTCTACGGGGGGTTCAAGTTTTGCACTTTCCTCTGCCTCTTTTTGTGGAGAAGATATTTTTTCTGTTTTTTCCTGACTCTGACTTTCATTAGCCGACTCTGGAACTGGTTTGCTGTCACTCTGCAAAGGTGCTACGTCCGCGGGGGGTGCAGGTTTAGGTTCTGTGGGTTTCGAGGGTGATTTTTCAGGTGGCTCATTGGCCGTGGCCGCTTTAGGCTGTGCTGGGCCATCCGTTTGGCTAGCGGGCACGGCTGCTTCAGGTTTCTGTGGCATCCCGGGTGTACTGGGCGGTCTTTCGGGAGGCTTGGGCGTGCTCGGTGAAGACTTGGCGATATCCTGCTTGTCCTGTTTGGGTTCCAGGTTGGGCGGCTTGAGCGCGGGGGGCGCGGCGCCGGCTTTGGGCGAGTCGACGGTGCCGTTGGCCTGCGTGGAGTCGGGCTCCTTCTTGTCAGGCGCGCGGGTGAGCGCCAGCGGCTGCGAGGGCGCCTTGTCCTGCACGAGGCTGAGCGGCGCGGAGGGCCCGGCGCCGGGGTGCGACAGGTTGCCGTGGTGGCTCATGTTCTGCGCCATCTGCGCCATGTTGGCGGACACGGGCGCCATGGAGGGCATGGCCTGCGGCGGCGCGGCGGCGTGCGGCGCGTGCTGCGACAGGTTCTGCACGCTGAGGCCGGGGTGCGAGTTCTGCGCGCCCTGCGGCAGCCCCACGGCGTGGTTGGCGCTCGCGACGTTGCCCTTCGCGGGGCTCGCCTGCCCGCCGCCCGCCGGCACGCCGGGCTGGGGCAGCACTGGCTTTAAAGCCGAGTTCATAACACTCACTCACTCTAAAAGTCACTAGCTTCCCCGCGACGAAAGCTGAAACATAAAAGGTGAGCTTATCACATCGACGCTGTCGTCTTCGCCGGTCGCCGCGTCGGGAGTCTTTGACCCAAAACAATAATTCATACACGATCTTGTCTATGTATAGGCGTACGCGCGCAAGAACGCCGCCGCGGCGACTGACCCCGCTTTTTTGGAACTTTCTTCCGCGATGGCGCTAAATGAGTAATATGTGACGTTAAAAATTTACCACTAGCGGATTCTTCGCCGTGCGCTCATGAAATAAGTGTGATGGAGAGCGCGCCGGAGATAGCCGCAAAAAAATATGCGTTGCTATAGCTAAGAAACTTCCGCAAGACGAGACCCCGCCGTCGGCACTCCGCACTGATAGGAATGATGCGGTCATCAAAAGTTACGCTCACACACTTGACCTCACTCGCACCACTGTAATTCCATGGTTAACGCATTTTAACACAAATTAACACTCCCAGCCACATAAAACCATTGAAATTTTTCAACAAGTAATAATGCACAGTGGTTTAGAGATGGCGTCGGCCTAACGCGCATGCGCCACCCTCTTTTTTCTCTCCTCCAATGACATCACAGATTATAACAAAGTAAAAACGAGTTTGCCCGATTTGGTCCGAAGGTATTTTTTATCTTTTTCTATCTTACTGACTATCGTATATCGTCTTGCTGGTTGACAGTTGCTTTAGATTGAAAAAAATTCGATTTACAATTTTAGAGGAATTTCTTGAATATTTTAATTTTTATTAATTACATATTGTTTTGAATATTTTTATAAATTGTTTCTCAATCTACAAAAATTTAAAGTATGTCAGAAAAATACAACCTGGTTTGTACAATTTGTTATGTCAGTACCACCAATATACATCGGTCTTAATTGCTCCGAGACATCGGTGGTCAGTACTTTAATAATTACTAGTGGACAAAATGAAAATACACAGACAAACTACAAATCGGCAGTCGGCACTCGGCACCATGGCCATGGGTATTACTTATAATAATATTATACAACATGAGAATGTAATCATAATGTAATAATCCAGAGCATGACCCGAAAACAAAAGAAAAAGGAAATAAACTCAAAATGTTTTGCCATGTTTTGACTGACGATATTTTATTCAGATTTTACCTACATCCTGGAGGGAAAAAGATGGCGGTAATAAATGACTGAATGGCGGGAACAGAAAAATTCTAAATAATGTATTTTCTGCTTCTGACATTGTGATATCGAATATATTTTATTGTAGATCAATGAAGATTTATAATAATTTAATCATTTAAACTATATATTATATTGTATATATTATATTGTAGATCAATGAAGATTTATAATAATTTAATCAATTAAACCATTGATTGTTATCAAGAAGTTTATATAGGCACCTATAGTTTATCCATTATTCTTGAGTTCTTGAGATAATCGAACCAGTGATGAAGAATATTATAATAAGTACCTATCTCAAATATGGCGTCGCCTTCATACATTTCGTACCGCTGTCGGTCGAATACATTAGCGCCATTTTACAGTTTTGACAACTTAAAAGTTCGGCTTCAGGGCGGAGCCTAAAACTTTATGCATAACGTCAGTCAGTGCTGATCTTTAATAATATGTTAATCAATGGTATAGCGACAAGGCTATCTAGGCGCGTGTCCAAAATCAAAACTAATGCCGCTATCTTGTGATACTGTTTGATAGTTCGCTCTGTCGGTATATCGCTATCGTGCGTTGTGTTGTTTTTGCTTAATATTAACTAAAATAAAACTAAATTTGAAGTAAAATAGTGGAGATTTTATTTTATGGCTGCCTTTGTTCTATAACAACGCCCTCCTGACAATGTTTATCCTTGGGTGGCCTTGTCGGACTGTATCCTTGGGTGGCCTGTTTGAGCAATGAAAATAAAAGAGGTTCGGTTGATCTTGGGACTTGTTGGCCCCTTGGGTTCATCTTGGGTTGATCATTTGCACAAAATACAAAATCTCTCAGCCTATGACTCGATTCCGAAATGTAAGACGCACGACGCCATATTTGAGAAATTTTTGGCTTCAACATACGTCAAATTTTTCCCGACCTCTTAGCGTAGCGTCGTCATTGCTCGAGTCGTGCTCGAGTCAGTGCATTTGTATTTTACCTACAGACCAAGGAAACAAGGACAGCCCCTGGATTGTCTAAGAAAAACGTATACATCGTTATCGTAATCGTTTACTTGTCCCGTCCGCTGATTGGGTTTCTGATTAATTCAGGAACAGCGGGCAAGATTAGTTTTTTAGGTTTAATTGGTTGGTAGAATTCGCTCGCATTTACGATTACAATGAATACGTTTTTCTAGGGATGACCTAGGGTACAACGTCACTAAGTACATGAACATTTGACAACAAATCGTGGCGCTTATCATGGCACCGCATATCTCACAAGCTCGGAGCAATTAACAAGCCTGGAGAAGTAACAATGAATTGAACCAGTAAAGCGGTTGCTTGACCTTTCTAACTAAACGCGAAACGCCATATGCCAAAACGAGACAGACATATGTCAACTCGTCTGTTGAAAATAAAGCGTAGCCATTTCATTTTAATATTATCACCAGTCTGGTGATCATCGCATGGAGATTCAAAATATTGTTTTCAAAGTTAAAAAAGTGAATTCCAAGTAATATTGTTTGTTTCCAAAAAGATTTTTAGTTATAGTGTACATGGCTTGCGTTGCATACGGCTGTAAAAGCCGTAGTAATATACAATCCGAGGAAGACGGGAATTTGTCATTTCACAGGTTAGTGTTTTTAGCAACTTTTGGCTTATGTGTTATAAATTTCTGAATATAAGATATATTTTGTGACACTTCTGTTTATTCTACACGTAACTAAATAAATAAAATCATGTTTAGCCCATTTTTGAGGAAAATATGCCAATTATTAGAAAATGTAGTGTTGTGCAGTCATAATTTCGGTATCGATACATCGTCGAACATCGTAGAATGAAGGTACTTCCATGACAATGACTCCTTCAAATCAAATAACCAAAACAAGTTTTTTATTGATTTTGTTATTTATTTGTAGGTTTCCGGTGGATGACAATTTAAAAAATGTTTGGGTGCAGGCTGTCCATAGGAAAAATTGGAAGCCTTCAAAACATTCGCGGCTTTGCTCAAAGCATTTAGAATCGACCTGCTATTGAAATGGGAAGAAAAGGAATGCAGATATGCTGTCCCGACCATATTCAATACTTATCCAACTTATTTACAAAAGGTACTATGTCAACTAATATATCCACAATAACATTTATGAATAATTCTTGTTAAAGCCACCAATCACTTTTCTGTCTAAGTTCTATTTTCTGTGTTTTAACCTTAATAAATATTAATTTATGTTATATAATAACAATAATTTCGGGCTAAAATACTGATATATATGTTATAAAAATAACTTAATCTTCTTCTTAAATGTTTACACACAAAATTACTTACTTTTTTGTATACCTATTATCTGTTTTCGAATTACAGGAAGCAGTTAAACTAGCCAGAAATACAATCATCGACTCGCAGAGAAAACTACGACGTATCTCAAATCTTCCTAGTTTACATCAACCTTCAATATCAAAAGCTTCATATACTCCATCCGTTACTTCTGCATCAGTTACTCAGCCGCGCATTGATGACAGCCCTCGAAAAAAAAACTTAAGAAGATTATAGTGAAAGAATTGAAAACCTCTTCACAACGTCTTAATAAGTTAAAAGCTTTGCGGCAAAGGATGGAGTAAAATATTTGGATAAAAATTGGTAACTGATTTGCTTAAAAATAAAAAAATTGTATTATAAATTAAAATGTATCTATTGTTTTATTTAAAACTTTACTACGTCAAATTCAAAAGAACCTCAAACTCAAAAGGATCATGAATAAATAAATACATACATACACACATACAAAGTTGTTAAACTTGATAAATTCTATTGTTGCCCTTGAGAGTAAAAAGTACTTACTAAGAAATAAATCATTCTTACTAAATAAAACTGCTTCAGATAGAGAATGCGCATATCTCGCACCTTAATTTCTATATGATAAAATGTAATCCTCTCTTTGGTATTTTTTTGATAACCCCTAGAAACGTTATCATCAAGTTAAAATTTTAAAAAATATCAAAACCTGTACTTAAGAAATAATTTGTATGCCAAAACAACGTTTGCCGGGTCAGCTAGTCGATAATATACGATAAAGTGACAACAACACTATCTGACTAGAACGAAAACTGGCTACATGTGGATTTGAAGGCCAAGTCGATTACAACGTGTTGTCTCTTTCTATTGCACTAGTATGGATATTGAATAAAAGAATACCGCTACATAAAAAACGTTCAATTCATTGTTACTTCTCCAGGCTTGTTAATTGCTCCGAGCTCACAAGTTTATAAAATGTCTAAAATGAATTAAATGAATCTCCATACTTTTGTTGTCTCTATGGTTTTTTTCCTCCTATTCAGTCGTCTATGGCATATAGAAATTATTGTCCGTGGTATATTTTTTTGTGGTTTATGGTTTCCCCCAACTTCAAGTTGGGGGAAACCATAAACCTTGAACTTGTTTCATTTCTGTGGCACAAAACATACCTAGCACAAAACATTGCACAAAATATGAAAAACAGTACTTTTTAACACAGTCATGCAAAGTACTCTCAACTCTGTTCTGTCAACGAATATAATATAATAGGTATTACTAATTCTGTGCACAGAGTACTTTTTATATAGGGGTTTCATTTTGTTTTGTTTTGTTCTGTGGTTTCATTTTGTTCAACATCAACTTCATAAGTTTTGGATTAGTGTTACAAATCTAAATACTATTTTACAAAGAGTATTTATTCACTACGTTTTAACTATTTTATGTAGGTACGAGACAGTGCTGGTAAAGCCATAGATAATACATATATACTTGGTAAAGCTTTTTACGAAGTACAAGCAAAGTTTTTCAAGTCATTCACTGTAAAATGGCAAGTACATACAGTTATAGTAAGATGTGCATAAATCAGCATTTTGCTATGCGATACTATAATTTTATGTATTTTAGGACGTGCTCACTAGGCCCGCGGAGGAGTTCGGCAACGATGAGACGCTGGAGCACCTGTGGGCGGCGAGGGCTATGGAACACAGTGATATTTACTTTAATGTAAGTTACTTTGGCACTTGTTGGTTATTGATTCACAGTTGCCGATTTAGCGGTTTCTTAAGGAGAGTGATAGTCTAACAGCCGTTTTCACAAAACCCAGGAAACTCCTAAATCGAATGCTTAGCCGATAGGTGACAGTTTTCACCTACAAAAACTGTCACCTTAGGGCTAAGCATTCGATTTAGGCGTTTCCTAGGTTTAGTGAAAACGGCCTTAAGAGTGGGCTCAGGAACTCTGCAGAGATGCAGGTTTTATACATCTGTAAACAAAAAGCTTTCTCAGTACACATTACATCAAATTCTGCTTAGCTACTCAAATATAAAATTATTATTAAAATGTACAAATTTCCACCATAAAGCGTCTATTACATTTAACATATTGTTGTACTGTGATCACATCATACATCCATACTGTGAAACAGGTAATGGAAAAATATAGAGAGTATAATAAACCACTCTACCTGGCTTTTATAGATTACAGGAAAGCTTTCGATTCTTTGGAGCATAACAAAATATGGTTGACATTAGAGAAACAGGGCATCAGTAAAACTTATACGAACATTTTAAGAAAAATATATGACAACAGTAAAGCCAAGATACAATTTGAAAGTTTGGGTGACGAATTTCCAATAAAAAGGGGCTTGAGACAAGGAGACCCAGTTTCGCCTAAGATTTTTTCAGCAGTCCTACACGAAGTTTTCTGCAATCTAAACTGGGATATTTACGGTTTGAATATTGACGGAGAGATACTCGACCACCTCAGGTTTGCTGATGACCTGGTACTCTTCGAGGAGAGCTCAGAAAAATTAGGAATAATGGTGCAACAGCTCTCTAAAGAAAGTTTGAAAGTAGGACTGTCAATGAACTTTGAAAAAACTAAGGTAATGACCAACTACGCAAAAATTGACATTACTGTGGATGGGAAAAATTATTGACTACGTTGACGAATACATATATTTAGGACAAATTATATCACCTGTAGATCTGACATCAAAAGAAATTGAAAGATGAATAGCCAACGGCTGGAAGAAATATTGGTCATTAAAAGAAATTATGAAAAGTAAAGACCTCGGACTGCAAATAAAAAGTAGAGTATTCAATACTTGCATTCTACCCTGTTTGACTTACGGTTGTGAAACCTGGGCCTTGAACGTAAGTCATAGAACAAAACTAGCCAAGTGTCAGAGAGCTATGGAAAGGAGTATGGTGGGAGCTAAACTCAAAGATCGTCTCAGAGGCTATGACATTAGGAGAAAGACAAAGGTTACGGACATTCTAAACAAAATTGACTCTCAAAAATGGAGATGGGCTGGACATTCTCAGAGGGACAAACAAGCAAAGTGGAGCACAATTGTGACAAACTGGTACCCGCGGGATGCCAAGAGAAACAGAGGCAGACCATTCAGGAGATGGGAAGATGAGATAAGACAGACTGCGGGACCAAATTGGCGCAGGGTTGCACACGACAGGACACAGTAGAAACAGCTAGAGGAGGCCTTTGCCAATAGGCAATTCGAAACTAGAGACATTTTATAACTATGGACATTTTATAATTATGGATCATTTTAAATTGCAATTTTTTGACTGTACTTTAAAGACATTTGCAAGGAATATAACATAACGAAATTTGTATGATTTGTCTCAACTGTTTCGAAATAAAGGCTATTTTTATTTTTATTTTATTTTTATTATTGTTGTAATAATGAATTTCTGGTGTTACTTGATAGTAGATCTTACTATGGGGAAATGCTGCTGACATTCAATTGATCTTCGTTTTGCAGAAAAGGGCTGTCAAGGCTATATACAAACTAAAGTCTAGAGAATCTCTCCGTGACAAATTTAAGGAGATTGGTATCCTTACAGTAGCTTCACAGTACATATACAGTAATGTTAAGTCAAAGTCAAAGTCAAAATATGTTTATTTCACATAGGCCTAACATACAGGCACTTGCGAACGCTGGCAAATATATTATATTTGTTCATCAAAATATTAATACTTATAAGTGAAGAATTGACATAAGTCATAGACCAATCAGACACGGAGGGCATAAACTGGTTGAATTATCACACCGCTTGCGCAGAGTACAAAAATCCTTTATGGGGTTGAGTATACGCTTTTATAACGTGATCCCAAAGGCAGTTTTGGACCTACCTATACATAGGTTCAAACAAACTGTCAAAAATCATCTTCTAAGTAAGGGTTACTATACAATAAATGATTTTTTAAATGACAAAGACCCTTGGATCTAAGTGTATATTCCGTCTGCTCACAAGATGCTTATTATAATGTGATATATTGTTTAAAACAAAATTGTAAAAAATATTATTTTTAAAAAAAGCATGTGCTGAGTTTCTTGCCCGTTCTTCTTGGTGCAGTGCTACTTTCCGAACGAGGCGGTAGAGTCTTAACGTTTTGCAAGAGCCTGTAAGTTAGGCCTATGTGAATGAATAAAATTTTTGAATTTTTTTTGAAAAAGTTCTTTTTATTATATTTGGATAAGCACATACTGTTGTGACTAAAATTACACAAGTCAGCAGGCCCCTTGAACTACTAGCCATCTCTACCTGGTTATCTGATGTGTTATTCAAAAAACTATAACACGGTTGTGGAAATAAAATAGATGATTTTTCATAAAACTATAACAAAAAAGTAAATTGTAAAAAGGGTAGTCATCTCTCATTCGAAATTCGCTCCATTCGAAATATGGGCCTTTGAAGTTGGTGAAACCGTAGTTTCCCAATAGAAGGCTCCGCAGTCTGCCTATGACTGGAAAACAATGTGTATCGAAATTATGGTGTCAGTGGTAGTTCCTCCCACCGCTCAATCGCATATAGCTGCCACTCACGAAAGGTGGTGGCAGCGATAATTTTAATACACTTATATTTTATGATTTATCATGCTTAACTGCAGCTGTGACATTTCTACATTTCCATTTTGTGTGGTGTTTCTTTGTATAAAATATTAATATAGAACCATGTCATCATTTCAGGTCCTATGTTCAGTGGACACAAGATGGCTCCGACTGACCCCTCATGATGACCTCATATATCAGCACTTCAGACAAGACTTCCCTGATCTAGATGTCTCCTACATCAAAGAAGGCGAAATCAAAAATAATACAAACAAGGCAAAGTGGCGATTGTTCTGTGAGAAGTTTAAAAACATAGTGGAAGACTACAGCTTTGGAACTTTAATGCGAGCAGACACTAACGGTGATTATTCTGAACAGAACACAATATTAGTACCGCGGGTACAGTTTTATGCGATAGAAATAGCTAGGAATAGAGAAGGGCTGAACAATGAAGTCAAAAAGAAGTTTAAATGTGCGTCCAAAGCCTTAATGGAGGCTCAGAACAATGCAACTGAAGTTCCTGCCTGAAGTAGATAATAGTAATACATCCTTGAACCTAAAAATAATAGTCCTTACTTAGCCATACTTTTAAGAATCTTAATCCATACTTTGCCTTCCATTATAAACTATTAGACTTACCACTTAACAAACCTATGTTTCATTATGAAGAGATGTAGTGTCATGGGTAGGGCTGTATGAAAAACTAATAATATCATAATGTTCTTGGACCACTCAGTAAAACTAACTATTTTTGTTCTACAACTTCTGAATGTGATACTGAAATACTGCACAATTCAAAACAAAACAATTCCTTCTAACTTTGTTAAGATTGTGATTTTAATGTTTTGCATTAGCAGTCGCCAAAACTTGTCAACTAACTAAAAAGACTTGAAAATTTCCAAAAACCACATAGATTTTTTTTTAACTATTCTAGATTATTGTGCGTTTAGTTACTAAGAAATTATAACTGATTTATATTTGCCTCTATATTAATTTTGTCAAACATGGAAGGAATTTAAATGTCAGTAAACCAGTAATGGTTTATTGTAAATTTTGCCAGCGACATATTCAATCTGTTTAGTTATAAACAGATTTTGAATCTTATATTCTTGAAGTTTTAAAAATTTAAAGCTAGTGTTTATTTTATAACTACACCTTACTGTGGCAGCTTTAATACTTAGATTAACCCAGGCTTTTTCTAATTTTACACTTTTTATTATGTATCCCCTAAGTGAGATTCAGCCTTAACGCCTCACGTAATTACTGGGGCCCCCTTAGTATAACAATCATTGTATTCAGTTGGCTTACCAAATACAGTTTATTGGACCAATCAGACTGAAAGCCAAGCAGGTGTCCTGTCCTGTCCAAGGCTTAGACTACACAACAGCCTAATACAAAGTTCAAACAGCCCTAACGTCCGTCATCCGAAGGCCGGCAATTATGGAGGTTGGAGGTCATTTGGCCACTGACGCCCGGTGTGTCTTCCGCGTGGAGGGATGCGTCGCCTGAGTTTCCCTCTTGTTCTATTTCATCCTGCCATCATTCATTTATCATCATTTATTAGTGGTATAAACTATATAATAATAGTTAAAGCCTAATGCTAAAACTCATTATGATAATAATTAAAAGGTTCTCAAAATGGACCAGCAATTTAAAATTAAAATTATATATAGTACATAATTTTAGTAATTGTGTAATTATAGAGCATTTACGAATGTGAAAAATGGAATGAGGTGCTCAATTTCTCATAATTTTTTTGTAATAAAGGTTTATGATCAAATTTTTTTTCTTTTACTTTTGCACTCATTTATACCCACTACATACCTGACCTGAGTTCACCAAACGATTAACCATAGTTTAGTATTAACATAAGTGGAAACATTATTTTTATCTCTTTTAGAAAACCGCTTGTCTGTCAAAAATGGAGAGCAAAGGTCAAACAGTTGACAGATTAAATGGACAAGAGGTCAACATTCTAAGTGTCAACTCTCCTAGCCATAATAAGGAAAAACCTTAGATAAAGGGAAACATTTTTGCATAAATAGTACGACAAAATGTAAGTTAGGACCAACAAGGTCAATGGACCAATAGATCAATGGTTAGGACCATAGGACCATTGATCTATCATAGGACTTACTTGGAGCCTGTTTCACAACTGCCCAAAACTGCCAGATAAACTTTATCTAATGAATAAACTTGACATTTGTCAGATTCCCAATACAAAAATTGTCATCAAGTTTATCTGGTGATTGTGAAACAGGCCATTAATAAAATAATATATTTTGTAGCTTATTTTTATAAAATGTGACAGTAGGAATACAATGTGTAATGCTAATGTGCATCACATTGGTAGTGCAACCTCAAGTATGAGTTCAATATTAAAAAGTGCTTCAACTTTTTTTTGTAGAAAAGTTTTAAAACTTCATCCAACAACTGAAGGGGTGTTATTATAAATAAAAAGGAAACAAATATACAAATTTACTTTAATCATCATCAATATTCTCCAAAGGATATTCAGTCATAATCAAACCTCTACTCCAAAGTGCGTCGGCTATTTGTAACTTGTCAGTCTCATTTTGTATATCCAGATTTTCCACTGACACATATTCTGGATAGGTATTCATTAGTGTTTCTATAGCGGGAGCATACTGCTCTTCAATTTCTAAAAACGGAAGCTCGTTGCCATGGTATTCCAATGAGTTTTCTGCATAGTAATACAGTCTAATGCTGTCTTCAGATACCATCCTCAATATATTCTTACGTAGGAGCCTTATCCTAGTGTCTAAGCTTATTTCTACTCTATTTGTCACTTTTCCGTTTTCCACCATAACATCACTGTCACCGTAGACAGTGACGGCTTTCTCCAAGTCTGTCAAAACAGGTGGCAATGCGTCTTGCTGGAATTTTATGCTCATTTGGTCAACAGCTTCATCAATTGGAAGATAATCTTGAATTTTGTTAAACAGATTCTTGACTAGCTGCTCTATTTCTGCTTTACGGGGAGTTTTAACATCTGAATGTACTAAGCCAAAGTTGTCATAAATATCAAACGGCAGACCACTTCTCAATTCAACATTTTCATTTATTGCCATCTGGAGAGCTGCCGGGATCATTTTCTCAAATAAATCCGCCCAAGCATGTTTTTGGTACATACTAATGGTAACATGTAATGAATGCTCTCCATCTATGGTGACTCCTTGGTGGATATAACCTCTCGGGAAGTACAGCATGTCACCTGCTTCTAATGTAACTTCTAGTATCGGTTCACCTATTTCATCATCAGTGAAGTTTTTTGACGACGTCCGAGGAAGAATTTCTTGTTCATTTCTGGGTTTATAAATGCGCCAATGCTTTTTGCCCTCTGTTTGTAAAATGAAGGCTTCAATATCATCGTAATGTGGTGCAAATCCTTGGCTATCCGGTGGAGTTAGGTAAGCATTGGCACCGACAAAAGAATGGAAGAATTCCTGTAGAGTGGCATTCAAAAGGTGCAACCGAGAGATGTAAGTTTGCGGGTTTAGTAACCTGATGCTACAACCATTTAAATAGAAGTCCCAGACAAGATGTGGGTGAGCCCTGCCCTCTGGATTATGTGTCTCTCTCTTTCCATCGACATAAGATGTGATGTCAATGTTTTTTGTGAACTGAATATTATCATTTCTTAACATAAAGTCTATCTTTGGTGTGGAGATGATTTCATTGTAGTATTTGGGCTTGTTACGAGCTATATGCAGAGGTTTCTTCTCCCAGACTTGGTTGAGGAAGTCCTCCGGGCTGAAGGGTGCTATCATCCACTGGAATACCTTCAAACCTTCTTCAGTGCTGTCAGTTTGAACTGGTGTGAAATCAATGCTGTTGTTAGTTGACTGAGACGGTGATCTCTCATATTCTAGCATCTCAGTTTTGTTTAGAAGCGGTTTGGATGTCTTAAGATCCATCTTTGGAGACGCTCGTGATATCAATTGCGGCACATCTTCTGCACTCTGTGAATACTTTCTGTTATTTACCTCTTTTCTAACACTCACTTTGTTTTTCTTTTTCTTATGTAACTTCTTCTTACCGATGTTCTTCGATTCCTTCATCTTGTTTTGCTTGTGTTTTAGTTTTGATCCGATTTCTTTCATGAGGTCTTCACCTACATCTTTAGTGAAGATTTTGGGTGATGTTATTGTTTTCTGTTTTCTTTGTTTTTTCTTTTTATTCTCCTTTTTATTGGCGTTGTATACAGCAAACGCCGATACTGGTGATTCCATGGTTTCCTTTTGATGTTATTCTTTCGATCTGATGTGTCAATTATTAATTAATTTCTCAATTATTAATTAATTAATTTTGAATAAAAGCGCACACAATACACATCATTTTGAGGTTAAGTTCAAAGTTGGCAATTGGTTGGCAACAAAGAGTATATAATCCATAGATAAGTATGTATGTACCTGAAATAGATGTACGTCTCAAGCCGATTTATGGTTCTTGGAATAACGCCATCTAGTGGTCATAGTTAATACGCGACGTACCTACATACGTAGTAGGTACCTACATACTATACTACCAAACCACTATTTTTATTTTTATTTATTTTTAGGAATCAAGGAATTTAAAAGAAAAACAATACATAAAAATTGACATAATTTATTTTACACTGAAATGAAATTAATAAATCATGCTTTTCACAATTTCTTTTTGTTTTTATTTTTTTCATAATAATGAATTGCTGCTTTTTTGTTTCAATTGCATTTGAATAAATGTTTTAGCTGACTTTGTCAAAGTTCTATTCATATAACTGATTGCAACATGTTTAGCACTTTTCTTAGCCAAATTTAACCGTTGCCTGAATGACTTATTTGTCAACTTGGTTCTGCGCACTTGCTTCTTTAAATTTGTAATTATTTCCTTAAGCTTCAGTTCATAAGGTGTCATAGAAACTGTAAAAAAATAAAATACATCACATTTAATTTTTGCATACAAAATTGTTAACCAAATATTATTACGTACGAGTATGTAACTGTATTAGGGTTAAAACATACTTTCACCTAATGATAAGTCAAGATGCTGCTAAAGATTTAATAATATTAATTTGGCTAATTAATCTCTTTGGTTACTCTACCAGTTGGAGATGCGTTTTAACCGGTAAGATGATAACCAACCACAGCCAAAGAAGCCTCCCACCAGACCAGATCTAACCGAAATTAGATGCTATGAAATTCTGAAGTAGGCTACGCTGGGAATTGAACCCAGGACCTCTTGCTTGAATCCAAGTGTCTCATACTGTGCCATAATTTTAAAATAAAATTGTTGGCAGTTATCTACAAAAGCTTTCTTAGGAACTCTGGATCTATTTGAAATGTTTTACGATGCATAAGTTTATATACTAATATAGTCAATATAACTTAATAATTATATTCTATTATGTAACTTGGAAATTTACCTGATCTCCTTGATGGGGCTGCAGTCACATGCGTTAGAATCTCTGTAAAGGGGAGTAACAGGTTCATTGCAGTCTTTGCTAGTACTAGCAACAATTGGTACATCATTTGCAACACATGGTTCAAGTGACTCTATTGGTTGATTATGAGGTGGTATGTTTTGGTCATGTGAGACGGGTAAATTCACATCTGAAACAAAAATTAAACCTCATTTTAATTAATAATAATAAAAATAATAATAATTATTATTATATATTATGATCGTAATGTGTATATTATTGTAGGCGAATTGCATAAATCTCCTTACTACAGCTGTTAAAGCCAGGGCTGTTTTATATTGTGGCGATTTTTTCAATACAAAACAGCTAGCTGTAATGTAATGTGGTCATTTATGCAATCCGCTTGCGACATATACATAAGGCATTATTACTATCATATTATACTTATTTTGTCTTTCTACTTTAGTTCTAAGTCTATTAAAATACAAAGATATGGGAATAGTCACCCTTTATTCCCATGTTTTCTTACCGGTGAGGATTTTTCAATCTTCATACTGTAGTGACTAGTGTGATTGAGTATCTCGGAGTATCCTAATAGAGCTCTTTGAAGACGGAAATACTTATAAATATTATACCTGGCACACAAATCGATGGTACAGCAATCTTACTCAGCCGGTTTTTAGATCCATAATACTTTCTATCAAAATGACAAATTCGTCTATTCTTGAACACGAAAGATTGTTCTAAGGTTGCAACTTCTCCGCCGATTTTGCGTACCCATTCTTCGAACCGTTCTTGATCCGTGGTGGGATTGGGAAACCGGTGAAGAGGCACTCCTATAAAAAAGGAAACAAAGGATCGTGAAATAATCACATCACACACAACCTAACCTAACCTAATTCATTTCATCAAACTGTTTACATACCATGTCCATGTTTAACGAAGCAATTTACAACGCAACACGACATAAAAGACATATTGAAACTTAACACTATAAACTTGAGTCCAATTTCTCTGTAACATTAAAATGAGTCCAATTTTTCTACACTTATGCGGAGCATAATTCAACTCGACGCGGAAAGCCGTGAATACAAATCAATAGAATATAGATGCGTTGGCGCGGCACTAATGACGAGTAACGACAACGAAAGCAAAACCAACACAAAAATCAAAATCATAAAACCAGAAAACAACGGTGAACGGAAGGTTTTACATTCGCGGACATCTTTTTTTTTTTTTGTTATTTGACGACTTGACGTATGCTTACAATGTGGCCATGTTAAAAAAAACATTTTAGGTAAAATATCGTTTTAGTTATAGCAACACTGCCACTTAATTCAACTACGACCGCTAGTTATCGCTAGTTTGTATGGGTTCGACTTGATTTGTTCTAAGACGGCATAGCATGATATAATCACTACGTTTTAGTTGGCAATTGGCATCAAAGAGTAGGTATATAATCACTACGTTTATCGGCCATCGGTTCCTGGTCTGTGGTTGGCACCACAGATTACTATATTGGCACCACAGATCTACAGTGTTATAGGTACCCCTGGTTGGCACTACAGATCACTATACTGTCGGCAATAGCCATCGAGTATTTATTCAGCAATGAATAAAGAAACCTTAAAATCAGCACTTCCCTAAGCTTGACATTGATATTCACGGTTCCTGGTCTGTGTTCATCCATGGCGTAGACAGTGTGGCAAATCATCACACTGTCATTTTTTAGAAAGGCCATGTATCCAGGGGCGTAAAATAAATTAAAAAAATAACACTGTCAGTTTTTTTGGTAAACGTGTTGCTATACTATGTATATAAAGTACCTTTCTTTTGGGACATTAAATTAATATTTTTTATTTATAATATGTGAAAAGATATCATGAATTATTTTAGCTGATTCTAGGCAAAGATAAAGAAAGAAAAATCCGAGTAAAAAAATTAAAAAAATCAATTGTTTCAAACTCGAGATTTGTTTCTCACCCATAGAATCCATGGAAAATTACGGATTGGTGGGTTTCGTATATCACAGTAACTCCATATGTTTCCCTTTACCGCTAAGCAAGTGATCAAAGAAGTCCTTTAAACAGTACTTCAGAAACTCAGATATAATACTTACCTATCAAGTGTAGATAATTATCATTTCTGGGGAATACTAAAACAAAAAAATGCATACGATTATTTTGTTTCCTTTATTAAGAATTGCATTGGATACAATAAACATTCATAATTTTATGCAGTTTACCATTAAAGGCATATTGTGTTTTGTCGACAGAATCATTTGTATCGTACCTATTTTATTACTAATGTCTACTTTCTATTATTAAGTATAATATCGATTAGTATGATTGATATAATTTAGATATAATATAATATTTAGTAGCAGTGTACGACTACAATGATATCATTTATTTTGCTTACTGTAGATATCATAATAACAATGCAATCTTCCCTGTAAAATATTGCTGAATACTGTTAGTGTTAGCATTTTAAATTGTGAATAGGGGTTTGTATCCATTTATTAGTTTGCTGTGTACTTAATTTTATATTATATATTTTTTGAGCAGCACTATAAGTGCACGAAGTTAACACAAAATACAATTATAATATTGTAAACAATATTCAGCAAATCGTCTGTACCTACATTTTTTAGCATTACTATTAGAATGAAGTTTATAAAAAATAAAATATAATTTCGCTATGCCTCAATTTTCTATAAGCTTGTTTTATATTGTCTTCGATTTATATATAAGTATTGTAACTTGATAAATAGTTCTAGAACAAAATATAAAAGCTGTGGAAAGTGGCAAAACTTAACATTATTCAAATAAAGTCACAGCCAATGTTTGAAAAGTGAAAACATGCTTCAACCGGAAACGTAACCGTTAAATAAACATGTCGGCTAAACAACAACGGTTTGAAACAATCGGCCGTTAGTAAAAAATATTTTTTATGCAATCGAAACGATAATACAGTGAGTATAATTATTGTTTGAATTATATTTAGATGATAAAATGTTTGTTATATAACTGCTTACTCAATAAATATATTTTGATTCTTTTTTATGTTTTACAATGCAATATTTTTTATGCTATAGTTTACACAAGATTTTCTAATAAACATCGAAAACATCAACATGTATAGCATATTTTATATTAATTCTAAACAAAATACAACACTAATATAGATGCAACTACGAAATTAAAATGAGCTTTTATGTACCTTCATGCACATTAATAATTATAATATTCACCATCGCATTTTACTGTCTTAAAATAATAATATACACATTTGAAAAGTCTTAACATTTTATTTTTAAATTTTTATATTATTTTAATTAATAACGGCAATCGACATCTTGATTTGTGGTCATTGGCTTTAGAATTATTTTAAAATCAATTGTTTATTGATATGCTGACATTTTTATGTTTTATAAGACGTATACAATTGGTGCAGAGGGACATGTTTTCAGTCTGTTTGTGATATATTTATTCTAAAAAGTTGATATTAATTTTTATTAATATACTTATACCTTTTTTTCAATAGAAATCTATATTATATTGAAATAGAAAAGTGAGAAAATTTGAAAACCCTCTCAGTCTTATATAACGAACTAAGTTCGATTTACATAAAATAAAAAGAATTTTGTGCAATATTTTTTTTAACCCAACTAAGAAACTACTGATAGGACGGCTGCCAAGAAAGAGTAAGATATCTAATAAGTAATGGAGCAAATATTTGCTTGCAACATCAAAAAAAAACATAAATTGTTTTCTAAAACAAGCAAGTGCCTATCTTTAAAAGATACAAAATTGTTTATTTTAAGCATTGGAGCCTTGCTATCTGTACACATTTTGAATGTTGAGTTGATAACTTTGTTAAGTTGCATCTGTTTATATCTCTCGATTATTCGTAATTTTATCATCTAAGATTTTAAGCTATGCAAATTAGTATAGAAAACTAAGATTTGCATTACATACCCTCAAATCTAAACTAAGAACGCGTGTTCGCTAATATAATAATTATGCCATTTTTAAACTATTTTAAGTGAAATGATTTTGGTAAGTATAAATTCATATCTATATAATTTGTATTACTAGTTTTTACTATAAAATCTCTATACACATAGCTATACACCCTGAACTTATGACATGTCTATTAAAAATCAAGACGTCACATCAATTCGTATAGATTTAAAAAAATACATTACATAATATAAAAGTAGATATTATATAATATATGCAAACTAACTGTCAATCGTAAGTGCATTTTACTCTGTTGAATCCATAGCTAATAAAAGAAAACATAAAAAGTAGTCAAAATTTTGAAGCAGTTTAGTGCACTCGGATATCCCTTGCGTGTACTGGCGTAGTGTCCTCAGGGCTGGGGCTGTCATCCAGATGTGGTCTGATGTGAACGACTGAGCGGCGCTGGTCGTGGTGGTGGTAGTCGTCCCTCATCATCAGCCCTCCAATGCCGTACCCGGGGCCCATCACACCGGAACCGCTCAAACGCATTTTCTCTGGATCCTCGTCAAGCTTCATCGAGGAGAAGACCGTACTGAGATTCAATTGTGGGATGTCGTAGAACACCGTGAGGGTCAGCATCAGGTAGGTCAGTCCGATGATTAAATACACTGAAATGAGAAAATAAGGATATTTTTAATATTTAATTTAGCAGAAAACAAAGCAATTTTAATTTTCGGATAATTTATTCCTTTATTTCTTCTACTTCAACTAAGTTTCTGTTTACTTACGTTTCTACTTCTTTGTTTTTAATTTTATTTGCATGTGTACGTTTTGAGTTGCGAATAAATTACCCGAAAATTGTGTAAAAACTGAACAATGACAATACATAACCAAAACCAAATGCACAGACTCATAATCATTTCATCCAATGACTTATTTTTGAATGAATGACTTGTTGCGATTTGCGAATGGTAAGTAGATCCCTACAAATGAAAATGACTCAGATTCACCAGCTGACTAAAAATGGAATAATCTTCTAATTTATGAAAGTAACAAAACTTCTCCCAAACGACTTGACTTGTTTTTAATATGTTTTTGTGTATGTTTTTTTGTGTATATTCGTTTTTCAAGTTGCCTCAAGCCGTTAATAACTTCGCAAAACAACGTTTGCCATTATCAGCTAGTGACAATGTATTCTTCCCCCGCGGCCCCCAATGACCCTTCAGGAGGTCTAGTCTAGGTCTGATACTCAATAGTTGACGGAGTGGATGTCCATCGACGAAGATAACAAAGGATATAACTATTTGAATGACCAAAGAAAATAATATTACCGGTGGCAGCGACTTTGTAGAGCGGGCGGTAGGGCTGGCCGGGCGCGTCGCCGGGGATGTAGTCGCCCAGGCCGATGGTGGTGAGCGAGATGAAGCAGTAGTAGAACGAGTCCAGGAAGTCCCAGTCGGGCTCCAGTGCGTCGAACACGGCCGCCGGCAGCAGCAGGAAGAACAGCACCAGCGACGTCACTGCACACAAATAATATTTTTATAACTCCAGCGAATAAACGTATAGGTACATAGGACCCGGTGGACCACGTGCAAAAATGTCGCCAGTTTATTGGTGTCAAAAGTGATGGTTTAGACACCAAGCGTCAGCTGTAAGCCGACCGCAATTATGTCTATGGACCGCGATCCACGCCACAGATCACTATAGGTAGTTGTTATTTTTCCGCAGGGACGATTTACAGTCGAACAGGGACGGTTCTATGTCAGGAGCAAAATTGATTTTTTTTTTGAAAATGGTAGTTGTCTTACTAGAGAGAGGCAGAGACTCACCGATGATCGTGAGGTGCACCAGGCGCATAGTGAAGGGGCGGTAGAGGTGTCCGAGCGCGGCGTTGAGCGAGCGCAGCAGCGCCGTGGCCGGCAGCAGCAGCCGCTCCACCAGCGCGGACAGCAGCACCAGCGTGAGCGGGATGCCGAGCAGCGCGTACACCATGCAGAACAGCTTCCTGACTCGGAGAGAGGCGGAGACTCACCGATGATCGTGAGGTGCACCAGGCGTATGGTGAAGGGGCGGTAGAGGTGTCCGAGCGCGGCGTTGAGCGAGCGCAGCAGCGCCGTGGCCGGCAGCAGCAGCCGCTCCACCAGCGCGGACAGCAGCACCAGCGTGAGCGGGATGCCGAGCAGCGCGTACACCATGCAGAACAGCTTCCTGACTCGGAGAGAGGCAGAGACTCACCGATGATCGTGAGGTGCACCAGGCGTATAGTGAAGGGGCGGTAGAGGTGTCCGAGCGCGGCGTTGAGCGAGCGCAGCAGCGCCGTGGCCGGCAGCAGCAGCCGCTCCACCAGCGCGGACAGCAGCACCAGCGTGAGCGGGATGCCGAGCAGCGCGTACACCATGCAGAACAGCTTCCTGACTCGGAGAGAGGCAGAGACTCACCGATGATCGTGAGGTGCACCAGGCGTATAGTGAAGGGGCGGTAGAGGTGTCCGAGCGCGGCGTTGAGCGAGCGCAGCAGCGCCGTGGCCGGCAGCAGCAGCCGCTCCACCAGCGCGGACAGCAGCACCAGCGTGAGCGGGATGCCGAGCAGCGCGTACACCATGCAGAACAGCTTCCCGGGCTTGGACAGGGGCGTCACGTGGCCGTAGCCTGCGGATGGTTATTCAAACAAATATTTATTCCTGTGTGCTGATTCTGTATCGAGATCATTTTATTATGCATTTATTCTGCTGATATGACTAGAGATACCTATGCCGGCATCGTCATACATCATCAACAATTGTGAGAATACCAGCAGTACCTAAGTAGTGATAGCTTAGCGATTACGACTAATTTGACCTGTTTGTAACTCCAAGATTTTTTATTTATTTATTTATTTATTCAATATTACATCAAAAAATACTTACTTACTTAAAATTTTATGTTGTATTATTATACAAGAAAATAAATTTTGTATTGGAATAGGTAAGTTATGGTAGATTTGCATTGTATTTTTAATGAATTTTGATGTAATATTGAATAAATAAATAAATAAAATAAATAAATAAATAAAAATAAATAAATAAAAACTCCAAGATTGGCACACATACACCTTTGATTTTCGCTCGAGGTCTAAAATACATAACTTGTTATTCCGGTGACGGGTCATCGTAGGAAATCTGCATGCTAGAGAATTCTCCATAAACATCACAAGGGTGTGTTGAACCTGCCAATTGCGACTGCCCAGTACGTATGATATGGCGAAATGGTGAGAGGAGACCCGTGCTTTGGCAAGCCATAGATGAAAATCAAAGACGAAAGTCAACCCACCGATGGTAGTGACGACGGTGGATGAGAAGAACAGCGACTGCCCGAAGCTCCAGTTGGGTCCGCCGCTCACGTTGCGCGACGCGGAGACGCCGCGGTTGCTCGCTCGAATCACTTCGTCCAGTAGCGTCTCCAGATCCTCATCTGGAACAAATAGTTAATAGTTTAAAGTCGGTTAGGTATCAATTTGTTACCAGAGAATACAATGGTCATGTTGCCTGCCGCCGTCCAGATAACCTTGATAAACTTTTAGTTGTGGGCAAGGTGGAGGGGAAAATTATAGCCGCAACAGCCATCAGAAAAGCTGAAGACCGGAATGTATGGAGGGACATTCTTAAGAACATATCGAACGAACTTCAGTGCGGACACGACTTTCTGAAATGAAGATTGAAAAAGAGGACCTATTATTGAGCCTAATGGTACCATCAAATTATGAAGCCGGTTAAATCGATAGAAAAATGTTCAAGGAACTACTCTTTTTTCCAGTAACACTAGGTTTAAGTTTCCTTAATTTATCTTATAAACTGTAATAATAATTTTGGCTCGTTTATGATCTGTCTAAGATCTGTCTGTTTGTTTGATCCACTTGGTTATAGTGTATTTAACTCAATGGTTATAGTGCTTAATTAATTCATCTTTTATTCGTTGAGTACCTCAGGTTTCGATCGATATTCGATCAAAAGTCCCGCATGCAGCCATCTGTTTGCGGGTACGTAGTCGATCAGCGGTCGCAACTTTCATCGAACTACCTGTCAGTTGCCAAGCGGCCGCGGCGGTTAAACGCTTGTCATTTTCCAGAAAGGATAAGCTCCAAACATGAAATGCTAGACAGATAGAGGATAAATAATTGAACGTTGGTTTTACCACAGTATTAACATGAATATCTTTAAACTGTGGTTTTACACATCAGAACAGCGGCCTTTTAACAAACAGTCGAATTGAGGACCTCCATTTTTGAAGTCGGTTCAAAATAATCATTCCATATACTTACTTGGGTATGGAATGCAAGATGGATAGGTTTCTATGACAATCATAGATACGTCAAAGTTATGGTTAACTTATGGATTCCAATTTTACCATTTCGTAACCCTAAAAACAGCTTAATCAAAGAAAAACAGAAGTGAATTACATGAGTTTTTATGTGCTAAGTATACAAACTTACGATGATTACAAGCTACGAGTAGAACTTCAGAGCTTTTTAACAGATTTTTTCCCATTTTATTTGTAAGTGCTGACTGCCCGATTCTAGGTCAACGGTATAAGTGCCTACGTGCCTAACTACTTACCCTACTTAGGTTTTGACTTATAAATTTTAGGGAACCTCAAATAAGTACCTACTACCAAACTTGGGATGGCTGTAACGTAGGCTTACTTTTACTTAATTTTAACCGAAACGTTACAGTTAAATATGGCGGTCTGACTCTTATGTCTTTGGAAATAAGGGTCGGATTCTTTGACCCATTTGTTTGACCCATCCGTTCGTCACCGGAGGACAGCAGCCTTAACCACATGACTTATCTATTCTTTTACTACGATTGCTAATGGAACAAAATATTAACAAAATTCAAAAATGTATGAGAATGACACATTTGACATCGATAAGTCACGTAATCAATTTGTCGATGACGTATCCAACGTCATTTCTATATATTTTTTGAATATCGTTAAATGGGAAAATGGACAAATGGATCACGATTTTTTGTTTTGAAAAGGATCTAGATGAAGTCTTTCAAAGGGAAAATTGAACCAAAAAAAGTTAGATAAATATTCAGATGACTAAAAATTTTGAGCAGTGGAAAAAGATAAAGTTGATTGCATAAAAGCCGGGTCACAAAATTATTCATAAACTAGCTGTTGCCCGCGGCTCCGCCCGCGCGAATTACGATATTTTACATATACCGGAGATGGAATTCCTTGATTTTTCGCGGGATTCTGGTGTGATGTTATACAGAAACCTGTTCTTACTTCGCACGGGTTATCTTGTGGTGATTTTGAAAACTCCTTTTTCTTAATCATAATATAAAGTTTCATTAATACGTAGTTGAAAGATCAAGAGGACGATTTTAACTGTCGATATTTCGACACATTGGTACAAGTCGTGGTCACGTAGTGACCACGACCTGTGCCACTGGGTCGAAATATCGACAGTTAAAATCGTCCTTTTCAATTGATTTTTATTCTGAAACCACGAAATATGTCAAAAATCATTAAATCATGTGAAAAGTACTGGTGGTAGAGCTCTTCTTTCAGGGTTCGGCCGGGTATGTACCACTGGGATAAAATACTCTACTAACAATATTCCCCGGCCCAAAATAAGAGTCATTTAAAAATCTTTGCTTCATCTCAATACAATCCAAAATATCCGAATGTGCAATGGCTATATTATATTTGTTTACGTATAAAAAGACCTATGACATTCAGTCAGTTAGGATTTGTGAACCATTATTATACCCTTTCCATATTGCGGATGATAAAAAAAGACGTGGCACTCCGGGAATGTCGACAGAAGTGAAAACTTCAATCTGTTCATAATATAATGGTTAATGTCTTAAACAGTGCCATCTTAATATAAAGTCATGAAACCGTAAATAACATGACAGTTAATTATTATTTAAAAAATTCGGTAGTACGTACCTATCTCAGAGTTTTACATTCAAGTTCCACATAAATTGTAGAGATGGCGCTATACGGTATAACGTAGCGAGTTTCATGATTTTTGTTCACTCTAAAAGTGAAAATTTTAAACCATACAAAATCTCCTGCTAAGCCTATTTATTAACGGCTGTAAGGGTACTCCAGTCTTACTTTAGCTCTACGTCTTAGCCCTAGGTTCTTTATCCATTCCGAGTTTCAAGTCACCTACTTGAACTTATCGCTAAAGGTTCTGATGCCTGTAATTTCTGTACTACAAAAGTGATGATGATTAAATTTGTATGGAATAATCTTTAAATAACCTCCTTTCTAACAAAGAAAGAATGAATCAAATCGGACAACGCCTTAATGAATTATAAGTAAATACACATTTTGACTTTGATGCCGTCTTCCAGGGAAACCATGATGAATTTCGGGACAAAAAGTATCCTATGTCCTACCTCAGGGTATGAGTTATAATCATGTCAAGTTTCATTTAAATCCATCCAGCGGATTAGCCGTGATGCGCGGTCGTGAAACAGACAGACAGACAGACAGACAGACAGACAGACAGACAGACAGACAAAAATTAAAAAAAAATTACAGTTTTGGCTTCAGTATCGACTAAATAGTGTCCTCCAACAAAAATTTTCAAAATATCTTCAGTGTACAGAATTCGACCCTTTACAGTTTTATTATAAGTATAGATTGGAAATATCAACAGAGTTTAAAAGAAGAAATTAAATAACATTTTTTCGCTTTTTGACATCAGACGATTGCTTTCAGACGGTACGGTAGAAGGAATAAATAATAGGGCTTTGTTCAAACGGCATTATCGACTGAGATTTCATCGGATTTGGAGAAAGCGCATTATGGTTTATTAAAGCATTTGTTGTCGGTTTTTCACCCCTCGTTCGATAGGGGCAATTAACGGTTAACCTTATCGATCCCGGGGGTTATAATTAATACCTATCCTGTGCACTGTATAGTTAAAACTAGTAGGGTGCGTGGTGGCGCGGGCCACATGTGGCCCGCGTGGCGTCTTTCCCCCTATTTGCCATCCAACTTTCAGCCTCTTCAACATCCGCCATACATTTTCTATGGTAAAAAAAAATTCCGCCATATTGGACTTTTTTTTCTATCCATCGAATAGACCTTTGGGTCCTGATCAACTCTTGTCAAGAAACCGTTCTTCTATCTTTTATACTTTCCGAGATATCGACGAAATTCCAATGGCGGCCATTTTGAATCCGCCATTTTGAATTTTTTTTCAGCTAACTGCCAATTGGATGTCATTTCAAATGACATTTGGTCGAGCACCCCCCCCTATCTTCAATACCCTCCCCGTGCTCTTCACCCGTCTCCGAAATCCTCAATCATCAGCTCTCTCCGTATTTTTGTTCTTAATGATTTTTTCCTTTCTATACGACAGGATCTTTGAAAAAAAAATTTTTCATACAAAATTGTTCAGGAGAGGTGATCAATCAGTCAGTGGCCAATCAGCACGAGTAGCTATATATATATTAACTAGTAGGGCGCGTGGGAGCGCGGGCCACATGTGGCCCGCGGGCTGTCCTCTCACCTATAAAAGAATCGCCCTCATCTCCATCGCCAATTGGTATCCGATTGGCAATGGGCTAAAAGAATTACCTCGGAGCACGGTCATGGATTTAAAGATAGTTAAGGGCTGTTTGAATAAAAAATACACTGAACCTCATCCGATGAGGTTCAGTGTATTTTTTATTCAAACAGCCCTTAACTATCTTTAAATCCATGACCGTGCTCCTCAATCATCATCCAAATCGTAGACCATCATCTCTTCTCATACTTTTCATAGTTTTTCATAGGTCTTGTTTATTGTAGCATTCACATTTTCCATGGAAAAATAAATTCAACCACTTTGATTTTTTTTCATTCATCCCGTAGACCTTGAGATTCTAATTACGTCTTGCAAAGAAATCACTCTCTTATCTTTTATACTTTCCGAGATAGAACAACACGAAATTTGTATGGCAGCCATCTTGAATCTGCCATTTTGATTTTTTTTTCAGCTAACTGCCAATCGGATGACGTTTCGAGTTACATTTGGTCGAGCACCCCCCACCTATCTTCGATACCCTGGCTGTGCTCTTCACCCGTCTCCGAAATCCTCAATCATCAGCTCTCTCCATATTTTTCTCTAGTAACTCTCCGAAAAACCGCATCACAACCTTGCATAATTACCAACTGTTAGTATCTTTAACATTCCCCATACATTTTCTATGGAAAAATAAATTCCGCCATTTTGATTTTTTTTTTCTATCCATCAAATAGATCTTCAGGTCCTGATCACTTCTTGTCAAGAAACCATTCTTCCATCTTTTATACTTTCCGAGATATCGGCAAAATTCGTATGGCGGCCATTTTGAATCCGCCATTTTGAATTTTTTTTCAGCTCACTGGCAGTTGGATGACATTTCAAATGACATTTGGTCGAACACCCCCCACCTATCTGCAATACCCTTGGCTGTGCTCTTCACCCGTCTTCGAAATCCTCAATCATCAGCTCTCGCTATATTTTTCTTCCTCATGAATTTTTCTTTTCTATACAAAACGATCAGTGAAAAAAAAAAATTCCATACAAAATTGTTCAGGAGAGGTGATCAATCAGTCAATCAGCACAAGCAGCTATATATATATTAACTAGTAGGGCGCGTGGGAGCGCGGGCCACATGTGGCCCGCGGGCTGTCTTCTCACCTATAAAAGAATCGCCGTCATCTCCATCGCCAATTGGAATCCTATTGGCAGTGGGCTAAAAGAATTACCTCGGAGCACGGTCATGGATTTAAAGATACTTAAGGGCTGTTTGAATAAAAAATACGCTGAACCTCATCGGATGAGGTTCAGCGTATTTTTTTATTCAAACAGCCCTTAAGTATCTTTAAATCCATGACCGTGCTCCTCAATCATCATCCAAATCGTAGACCACCGTCTCTTCTCATACTTTTCATAGTTTTTCATAGGCCTTGTTTATTGTAGCATTCACATTTTCAATGGAAAAATAAATTCAACCACTTTGAGTTCTTTTTTCATTCATTCCGTAGACCTTGAGATTCTAATCACGTCTTGCAAAGAAACCACTCTCTTATCTTTTATACTTTCCGAGATAGAAAAACAGGAAATTTGTATGGCGGCCATCTTGAATCCGCCATTTTGAATTTTTTCAGCTAACTGCCAATTGGATGACGTTTCGAGTTACATTTGGTCGAGCACCCCCCACCTATCTTCGATACCCTGGCTGTATTCTTCACCCGTCTCCGAAATCCTCAATCATCAGCTCTCTCCATATTTTTCTCTAGTAAATCTCCAAAAACCGCATCACAACCTTGCATAATTACCAACTGTTAGTCTCTTCAACATTCCCCATACATTTTCTATGGAAAAATATATTCCGCCATTTTGAATTTTTTTTCTATCCATCAAATAGACCTTCGGGTCCTGATCACTTCTTGTCAAGAAAACATTCTTCCATCTTTTATACTTTCCGAGATATCGGCGAAATTCGTATGGCGGCCATTTTGAATCCGCCATTTTGAATTTTTTTTCAGCTCACTGACAGTTGGATGCCATTTCAAATGACATTTGGTCGAACACCTCCCACCTATCTGCAATACCCTTGGCTGTGCTCTTCACCCGTCTTCGAAATCCTCAATCATCAGCTCTCTCCGTATTTTTCCTCCGAATGAATTTTTCTCTTATATACGAAGTGATCATTAAAAAAAATTTTTTTCATACAAAATTGTTCAGGAGAGGTGATCAATGAGTCAGTCAGTGAATCAGCACGAGTAGCTATATATATATTAACTAGTAGGGCGCGTGTGTGCGCGGGCCACATGTGGCCCGCGTGCTGTCTTCCCGCCTATAAAAAATCCCTTCAAAATTCCCCATACATTTTCTATGGAAAATAAATTCCGCCATTTTGAATTTTTTTTCTATCCATCGAATAGACCTTTGAGTCCTGATCAGTTCTTGTCAAGAAACCATTCTTCCACCTTTTACACTTTCCGAGATATCGGCGAATTTCGAATGGCGGCCATTTTGAATCCGCCATTTTGAACTTTTTTTCAGCTCACTGCCAATTGCATGACGTTTCAAATGACATTTGGTCGAGCACCCCCCACCTATCTACGATACCCTTGGCTGTGCTCTTCACCCGTCTCCGAAATCCTCAATCATCAGCTCTCTCCGTATTTTTCCTCCGAATGAATTTTTCCCTTCTATACGAAATGGTGATTGAAAAAAAAAATTTTCATACAAAATTGTTCAAGAGAGGTGATCAATCAGTGAGTCAGTGAATCAGCACGAGTAGCTATATATATAGTAACTAGTAGGGCGCGTGAGTGCGCGGGCCACATGTGGCCCGCGTGCAGTCTTCCCGCCTATAAAGGTATCGCCGTCATCTCCATCGCCAATTGGAATCCGATTGGCAGTGGGCTTAAAAAATGACCAAGGAGCACTGTCATGGTTTTAAAGATAGTTACGGGCAGTTCGAAGAAAAAAATACGCTGAACCTCATCGGATGAGGTTCAGCGTATTTTTTGTTCGAACAGCCCTTAACTATCTTTAAAACCATGTCAGTGCTCCTCAATCATCATCCAAATCCTGGATCATTGTCTCTTCTCATAGTATACGTACATTTTCCATGGAAAGATAAATTCCGCCACAGTGAATTATTTTCCATGCATCCCGTATAACTTGAGATCCTGATCACCTCTTGCTAAGAAACCACTCTCTTATCTTTTATACTTTCCGAGATAGAACAACACGAAACATCTTGAATCCGCCATTTTGATTTTTTTCAGCTCACTGCCAATTGCGTGAAGTTCCGAGTATTTTTTGTTTCAGCAGTCCCCACCTAACTATAATACCTTGCCCATGCTCCTTGACTGTCTTTAAAATCCTCAATCATCACCTCATTCCATATTTTTCTGTGGTAGTCTTCCAAAAAACCGCATCAAAGCACTTCATTTTTTACAACTCGTGGTCTCTTCAATATTTCACATACATTTTCTATGGAAAAAAAAATTCGCCATATTGGATTTTTTTTTCTAGCCATCGAATAGACCTTTGGGTCCTGATCAACTCTTGTCAAGAAACCGTTCTTCCATCTTTTATACTTTCCGAGAAATTGACGAAATTCGTATGGCGGCCATTTTGAATCCGCCATTTTGAATTTTTTTTCAGCTAACTGCCAATTGGATGACATTTCAAATGACATTTGGTCGAGCACCCCCCACCTATCTCCAATACCCTTGGCTGTGCTCTTCATCCGTCTCCGAAATCCTCAATCATCAGCTCTCTCCGTATTTTTCCTCCGAATGAATTTTTCTCTTCTATACGAAATGGTAATTGAAAAAAAATTTTTTCATACAAAATTGTTCAGGAGAGGTGATCAATCAGTCAGTGAGTGAATCAGCACAAGCAGCTATATATATATTAACTAGTAGGGCGCGTGAGTGCGCGGGCCACATGTGGCCCGCGTGCAGTCTTCCCGCCTATAAAGGTATCGCTGTCATCTCCATCGCCAATGGGAATCCGATTGGCAGTGGGCTTAAAAAATGACCAAGGAGCACGGTCATGGTTTTAAAGATAGTTAAGGGCTGATCGAACAAAAAAATACGCTGAACCTCATCGGATGAGGTTCAGCGTATTTTTTGCTCTAACAGCCCTTAACTATCTTTAAAACCATGACCGTGCTCCTCAACCATCATCCAAATCCTAGATCATCATCACTTCTCATACTTTCCTCTGGCAGGTCTCTGAAGATCTGCGTCAATGCCTTGGATAGTTCCCTACTTATTGTAGTATACATTTTCCATGGAGACATGAATTCCTCCATTTAGTTTTTTATTCATCCCGTTAAACTTGAAATCCTGATCACCTCTTGCTAAGAAACCACTCTCTTATCTTTTATACTTTCTGAGATAGAATAACACGAAATCAGTATGGCGGCCATTTTGAATCCGCCATTTTAATTTCTTTTCAGCTCACTGCCAATTGCATGACGTTCAGAGTATTTTTTGTTTCAGCAGTCCCCACCTAACTATAATACCTTGCCCATGCTCCTCGACTGTCTTCAAAACCCTCAATCATCATCTCATTCCATATTTTTCTCTAGTAATTCTCCGAAAAACCGTATCAAAACCTTGCATAGTTACCAATATTTAGTCTATTCAACATTCTCCATACATTTTCTTGGTAAAAAAAAAATCGGCCATATTGGATTTTTTTTTCTATCCATCGAATAGACCTTCGAGTCCTGATCAGCTCTTGTCAAGAAACCATTCTTCCATCTTTTATACTTTCCGCGATATCGGCGAAATTCGAATGGCGGCCATTTTGAATCCGCCATTTTGAATTTTTTTTCAGCTCACTGCCAATTGCATGACGTTTCAAATGACATTTGGTCGAGCACCCTCCACCTAACTTCAATACTTTCGCTGTGCTCTTTACCCGTCTTCGAAATCCTCAATCATCAGCTCTCTCCGTATTTTTCCTCTGAATGAATTTTTTTCTTCTATACGAAATGGTCATTGAAAAAAAAATTTTTCATACAAAATTGTTCAGGAGAGGTGATCAATCAGTGAGTGAGTGAGTGAGTGAATCAGCACGAGTAGCTATATATATAGTAATAACTTTTTGAATAGAGATTAAACCATTTAATTAAAATATTCTCTAATTTAAATATTATTTATTAAATTAATGTTTATAGCCCGAAACCCGTAATTGCATAGAAAATTATAAAAAAGAAAATATGCGGTCAAAAAATTTTATTTTGCTTTACATACGCTTATGGAGTATCTCATATTAGATACTATTTTTTATTTCACAGTACCTACTTTTAAAATTTTAATAAAATATTGACGATTTGGGAGGCCTTCGTAAATATTATTTTTCTACCGGATACGAAGTGAGGTCTCATTTCGGGGCGAACCATAGCAATTTAAACTTCAAAAGATAAAAAATTACGTCAATTTTTTAAAGCCACTCAACCGATTACCTATTTAAAAACTGGTTTAAAATTCCAAAAAACCCTTTACTATAACCTTGCTGTGGGTTACCAACTTCTACAGGTAGGTTCGGCGGGGGAGGAGTCATGAAATTATTATGAGCTTTATGAAAACCACGACATTCATTTTCAATTTGGAAATATATTATGTTGCAAGTAAACGGCCTAAAATGGTTATAAGTTACCTAAGTGATCTGCAGGTTAAAAACTAGTAAGAGAATTTATAGCAAAAAACTCATATGTATTTTGGGTGTTTGATCTAAATTCGCTTCGAGATAGAAACACGAATGGCAAAAAATATCTCGGTAGAAAATTTTCCTGAAGGTTGCTCCGAAATCTCAATTTTTATATTTATCATCGGAAACTATTTACAATAGAAATAGATGTACTGTGTATTTTTTCATTTTTGTCAGCAGCACACGTCGTTTTTCTGTGATATTTGCACGCAATGCATGCCTGTCGCACCTACCAACGTATATTTTGTAAGAGGGAGGAGGACCAAAATAAAAACCGTCTTGGCTCGTAAAAAAACTTACAATTATACATAACTGTACCTACTTACGTATAACTACTTGGGTTCAGTGGGTTCTGCGTTAGCGAGCCGTGTTTGTTAGAAATCGGGAGAAGTTCGTAAATAAACCCAACTCATTAAAACTTACCGCGGCTGTGGAATGCTTGGAATTTCCTTCCTAATTAGGTAATTTTTGTTTCCACTATAAATAAAATATTGTACATTTTTTACTTAATTACTCATCACAGTTACTCATTAATATCATTATGAGAACTTTGAAGCCATTACTTATCAAGAGGTCTTTTCAAACATTTCAAGTACCTATGTTTTGGGATCCCATTATAGAGCGTAGGTATATTAGCGTAAATAAAAGTTGTTAGCTTTAATTTCGTATTTTTTATATAACCCTATATAAAGCAAAATAACGTTTGTCGTGTCAGCTAGTTATAAATAGGTATTTGAATGATTGAATCCACGAAGACGCGCCCCACTCTTAAACAGATTTCACACTTTTCATTTCAGACTTTAAACAGTTTTTTCGAACATTGAAAAATTAATTTTACGTCAATTGACATAGAGCATCATGTTGAATGTAGTTGAAAACGCAACATGGTCGATAATCGTGAAATTAAATTTACTTTGCACGTTAACTTTGAAGGTCCGTATTTCCTATGTTGAAGTACATCCAATTTTACACTCTAAACCAATATTCTAAAAGTTAATTTTTCAGTGGTCATTTTTTATTTTATTTCTTGATTTCACTTCACTAAGTATAGATATATACCATGAAAACTGAAAAACACACACAGTTTTCACAGTTTCAGTTTTCACAGTTTTTTGGTCCCTAGAAGATACTTACAAATCTGTTAAAACGAGAAGTCTTTTATATTTCGTCTACGGCTTTTTTATTACTTATTTATGGTTTCATTTCAAATATCTTCAGGGAAAAATTCCTAATACGGATACGCCTTCAGACACGTTGAAAAACTTTCGTAATATCCGTTTAACGAATGGCAGATGGGACGAAATAATGAATATTGTAGATGTTATAGTCACATTATTTTCAGTAATTTCATTTCAGCTGTTATTGAACCCATTATTTTTAATTATTTCATTTCAGCCGTGCTATTCTGCAAAACAGCGACGAGCGTACATCTATGCATCTATGAATTTGTCAGTTGTAATAGAGTAGGTACAATTTTGCATGCCATATTCGGGTTGGCAGCTGTCTGGCAGCTATTTCATTTTGTAGAATAGCACAGCAGGTCTTACTAAACGCGGGGTTACCTAATTAACTATATTATGGTCCTTTATTTTATACCTAAACATAACATGTATAGAGGTACTCGTATCTTGAGTTTGAAGAGTTATATTTTAGGTAGATATATAACCTAAACCAAAAGTCGGTCCAACAGGATCCCCTAATATGATCCCTCAGACGATCCTGAATAGTTTAGATAGAAAGGGAAAATATATACATCTATACATATCAGACAATATGAATAATATTATAGTAAAGAAAATAATATTTTGTAAGCAGTTGACAACAACCTTATTAGGGCTACGTGATAATATAAGTTGCCGTTATACATATTTGTAACACAGTGAAATATCGTCCCTTTTCCTTTATTGTATCGCCTACACCTACGTTTCGTTAAAAGCTTCTTACATTGTGTTAAAAGGTTTGTAAAGGTAAAAGGAGTAGGTACCTAACTAAGCAGTAAGCACCTGCCTACACAATTACACACAATTTCACCCGTGGGCCGCGTCTTATTAGGTAGTTATAATAATAATAAATATTATATAAGAGCAGGTACATGCGGCATAAGTATAGAAAGAAACCAATTTGAGGCCTTTTGGGTAATTGGGTGTAATCCCTAGTAGGTTGTAAGACCTACCTTCTCCTTTATTAGATTTTGTATTCTAGATATTACGTAGCTATATTATTCAGAACGTAAATGCTAACTGTAAGGACTAAGGACGTTTACTTAATTTGGTATTGGCAGCTTAATTTTTGAATTCATCGCAGTTTACTAGTATTTCAATAAAAGTTATCAATTCGAAAACTGGGACAGTTCTTTGATAAAATCGAAAATTTATTTCACATAGGCCTGGCTTACAGGCACTTACCTACGATAAGTTATAATGCTATTATTATCTAATCTAATTGCTATATTTATTGATGAGTCCACTGAGGTATGTATGAGTCCATATTATGATAAAATAGGTACCTACTAAAAATAAAACGGACGATGATCGAGACAGGTAGGCGCGCCTCGACGTACTAATTGCAGACGGCCGCCACGCGCCGGATACATTGCTAGCGTTAGTTCGGGTACGTTCTATTCACGCGCTGCGTGCGCCCGATGACGAGGTAGCCCTAATACGTCGAATGCGATAAAGTAACGCGAGAGCAAGATAAAAGTTCTTTTCGGAGACGTGGCCAGACGCTATTGCGAACTGAATTGCACTTTTTGTGTCAGCGCTAGAGTTGTTATTTTTTATTTAAAATCATCTTGCCGAGTGAGCCTTCTGTACCGTCAGGTACTATTAGTTATTCCGTGACCAGAGTTTAAAGATATTCCCTATACTATCTCAAACTAGATTAAAACATGAACCATCTTATAAAGCATCTAACCATTTACCAAGTTAGTGGCGGCTAGTGATGTAATGTAGAACCAACTGTTGATCAACAGTGATGTAACATTGGTGACGTAGGGAGCTATCTACAGAGTGTACACAGCAATCGACCTAGGTCACATAAAGTTCAAATGCTATCTCTCTTTCTAGATCACGAACTATCCGTAATAACTGATGTGTTCTAGATGCATTTCTGATGTAAACATTACTGGTATACCTACTTGTGAGGGGTCCATGTAACACGATTTCCGTCGGCTTACATTCAGAAATGGGATCCAAAAGTCCATAACCGCATAACATTTTTATTTACATCTGCTTTGGATTTATCCGTAAAAAAATGTCTGGCTTCAAAAAAGACGAAACTTCCAACTTTTTACGAAACATTAACTTTTACAAACATTTCCAGATACCCGTTCCTTCCCGGTAGATTTTCCATACAAACGTCCGGGAAGGGGTCGTTTAAGAGGATATACTCAGTTATTTCTGTCCTTCTCACTCTTATGAATACGTTGGTGGGTGCGATAATGCAGCGTTGCGGACGAATATTACAGAAAAACGACGTTTTGCCTAATTAGAAAATAAAGCCAGATATCAGAAATCCGTTTCTGATTGGTTTCTGACTGTTTTTTGGATATTATTGTTACCGACACATTAAAACAAAAATTACAATTACATCCATTATTGTTTCCGATAAAAAATAGAAAAATGGAGATTTTGGACTACTTAACTTTTAAAATAAATTTTTATGTAGAGAAAAATAAGGCCTTGATAAAATATCTGCGAGTTGCGACACATTATACTTAGGTTCTACTGGTCAACCTGTATGTATTGTATGGGTATTCAACAAAACATGAAAATGTAATAAAAATGAAACAATTATAAGTACAAAATGAAATGAACCTGTTTTTCCAGTTCACAATCGGACTGTTAGATGACCTATTACAGGACTGGGGGTCTTCTTTTATGAGGAGAAAGAATTTTGGCTACGAACCAAATGCGGGTAAGCATTCTTTACAGCTACCCTACCCGTGACTATATTATGAAAAACCCTCAGACAATCCGGTTTCGATAGATAAAATATCAACTTCACGTTTTTCAACATCAAAATATCAATCAATTTCAACATCCCACCACAGCCACAACCTCAGTTAAAAGACCATGTCATTAAACTATGAATCCGGTTTCCAATCCGGTTTTAAACTACCTACGAACTACCTTGCGAGTTAATATAACCTTTGTACCTACAGGTAATATCTGTGGTAATAACGTAGGAAATTGCTTTGCGTTTCATACCATTTTTAGGGTTCCATACCAAAATGGTAAAAATGGAACCCTTATGGTGAGACTTTCTCCGTCCGTCCGTCCGTCCGTCCGTCTGTCACACTCGATTATTTCAGTAACTATAATAGCTATCGACCTAAAATTTGGAAGACATAGACAATAGTGACCCTACGCCATTGCGGTCATAAAAAATGGAAAATCGTTTTTATTTCTTATTTATAAAGGGGGGAAAACCGGGTCGTCAAAGTTTCTAAATAAGATAACAATATTGAGTGGGGTATCATATGAAAGGGCGTTACTTGTGTATTCTAAAACCGATTTTTATCTGATTCGAAAAATCTGAAATAATTATGACCAATAGGAGTTAACGTATATTTTACAGGAAAAATAAAATCAACTGTCTAACTTTTATACTTTTTAAACAAAGTTAGGTTTGCGGTTCGGTAACAAAAGTAGGTACATGTAAATTAATTATACTCGTAAATTCATGTACTTAAGAGTTAAGTGATTATTTGAATGTTCCACTTCTTTTATAGTCGGACGCGAGTCCGACTATAAAAGCCGTTTTTTTTTTCGATTTGTGATTGCTAGCGTTGAATATCTAATACATAAATCCTCGTGACAGTTTTTGTTACCAAACTCCTCCGAAATGGCTTGACCGATTCTTATGAAATTTTTTGTCTGCGTTCGGTCGCAAGCTATATTTCATACCACTATGGCCTATAATATGGCAAAACAACAAAAAAACAAAAATAAATGAAAACTGGAGTTGCAATAATATTTTACCATCGCAGGAGCAAGATTCTAGAGTTGATACCTATGACCACAGATTTTACCAATGTCATAGATGCACAAATAGGTATGTATAATTCTACGATGTATAATTTTATTTATAAATCGATAAAACGATGTTGTAATGGAAGATTACTATCCGATAAAACCGATAAATAAGTACATAAGATACGCGTACGTAAATAGGTGCAGTAAATAATATTGACACAAATAAATTGTTTGTTTTGATAATATCATGATGTCATTAGATAAAACTCCAAGCTTCTTGACCACAGGTAAGCTGATATAAAGTAAGATATTATCGTTTATCGCAAATATTTAAATCGCGTTGCCTATATAGTTACGGTCGAATTCAAAAATCCATGCATAGTTTAAAACAAAGATTAAAATCGCTCGGTGAACCCTAATGCCTAGATGAGCCCTAAACCCCCAAAAACGTCCAAGTTTTTGTCTTGCGTGCTTTGTTACACACCGTATTACTACAGCATGCTGAGAAAACTCACTACTCACTCAGCATGTTTGTGGACGTTTTCGATGTGCACTGAGCAAAATGTAGGCTTAAGCAAAGAGCTTAATACATAGAGAAACAAACCTCATTCAAATACGTCTAAATACGTGTAACCACTTTTAAAATGTGACGACGTAGCTTTCAAAACATCTAAACATTGGAAGGTAAACAGGTAAACATATATCTGTCTCACTTACACAAGTCGCTAAAACAATTCCGTCGCTTAAAAAAACAAAGACCGCAATATAATCATACAATAGCGCGGGATGGGGATGCCCACCTATGCGAAATTTTACCCAATTTTTGAAGCAAAATAATGCGGCAATTAAAATTACTTTGAAATAATTTAAATAATTAAAATATTTGAAGAATTGCTTAATGGATGTTTTAAACGTCTATAATTAATGAAATAACTAAGACATTATATTTTTTTATATTTTTTATTAAAAATGTATATCTATTTACATCTATATGCAAAGGACATCACTCCTTTTTAGGGTTCCATACCAAAATGGTAAAAATGGGACCCCTTATGGTGAGACTTTCTCCGCCCGTCCGTCCGTCCGTCCGTCTGTCACACTCGATTATTTCACTAACTACTAAAGCTATCGACCTGAAATTTGGAATAGTTATAGGAAATTGCGACGCGCCGTCAGCGCAATCTAAAAAAATTTAAAATCTTTTTTATTTTTATTTAAAAAGGGGGGGAAACCGGGTCGTCGAAATTTCAAAATTAGATAATAATATTGAGTGGGGTATCACATGAAAGGGCGTCACTTGTGTATTCTAAACCCAATTTTTATTTATTTTTATGCCTGATAGTTTTTGATTTATTGGGCAAACTGTCGAAAAAAATACCGTTCCCGCCCCCCCCCCCCTTATCTCCGAAGTTTACCAATCGAAAAATCTGAAATAATTACGATCAATAGGAGTTAATGTATATTTTACAGGACAAATAAAATCAACTCGCTTACTAATATATTTTTTGTGATATTAACAATAAACCTCTAAAAACAAAGCTAAGTTTGCGGTTCGCCAACAAAAGTACCTACTTGTATAAATTATACTCGTAAATTCAAGGGACAATAGTGATTCTTTTAACGTTTTACGTCTTTGATAGTATGGAACCCTCGGTGCGCGAGTCCGACTCGCACTTGACCGGTTATTATTATAAAGAGTAGTGTAGTAATGCAGTTAATCTGCTATATTTCACTTTCATAACTTAAAAACGTCGCGGTCGTCTGAACTACATAGAAGTATTTGGTCTGAAATGGGAAAGGTAAGTACTCATCGGCAATGCTCCACGAACGGGTTATAGAAGAGACTTTTAGAAGAGCTAGTTGAATTCCAGACCCACTGTTTATTTGCATTGTCGATTTGATACAAATCATTTAACGCATAAAACCATTACTTACAGTTAGCAATGGAATTGCTTCATTTGACAAATAAACAAGACCATTTTCGGTTTTTGGGCCTAGTTTGTCTTGATCACTGAAGTGCTTAGAACAAATGATGCTATGTTTAGAAGGTAGCCAGTCAGTCTCTTTTCTTAGTAATCGGATTAATTTCACCCACTTTTTACGGCGTTCTGCATCTTTAGGCACTCTGCAACGTTGTGATTATTATTATTAAAATCTTAAAACAAAATCTCTTACTCCATACTCAATTAAAAATTCTCCCATAAATGTGGGAAACTAAAACTAAGTTTTACATGGTAACACTAAACCAATTTTTTTTTCTATTAATTTTATTTTCACTATATTTCTTAAATTTCGTTTTTTTATTGATACAGCTGAGAAATAATAAACTTGCTTGTGGAACGTTATTCCAGTTGATTTGTTGTGGGTTTGTGTTCTTGAATTGCATTCTTTTACTATACATTTACCCATTTTGAAATTATTTTTTCTCGCGCGTCACTCGTTTCAGCTCGTTTAGCGTCACATCGAACAGTGAACTGACGTTAGCTACAAGTATGTCTGTGGACCATCCTATATTGGCAACGCTTCGGCGCGATAATTACAGATCTTGTGTATATTAAATCAATGGGCTTAAGTAAGTATGCCCGTTTACACTGACATTTTAAGTGACACCTAAGCCCTTTGTTGCATGTGAAAACTGTCACCTAAGGGCTAAGGTGTCACTACCTCCCAGTGGCTTCATAGAAGTTTTATGTGTGAAAGTTTCCCGAACTTTATGTATAGTTGTTTGGTTAGGTATGAAAGGTTCAAAATAATGGCGCCTAACGATCTGCAGCAGGGTTTTTATTGCAGTTTTACTCACAGGAAAAAAATTGAATGGAATATTTGCACCTATAATAATATGTACCTACATAGACACTAGACACTTAGGTATACATAGACCTACATGTAGACACCTAGACACTTACATGTAGACACCTACATGTAGATATAATATGGGTAATACCAGCCGATTGAAAATGTAATTAAACGTTCGTTTTAACTGCGTCAACACGCTTTAATTGAGTAATTGCCGCCTTAGGCGATAACCCCATCTCGCAATAACTCTTTGAGTAATGAGAAACACCGAAGTAAATCATGATGTTATACGAGTAAATGCATTATACCTACTCGTACATCTCTTGTTAAGTGTTAACCAAAGTCCGTGCCGCGTCGGACAAGCATAAAAGGTAAACCGTATAAATACATTAATATTATTAAAGGCGAAAAATCGATTTTGGCGGGTTTGGTGAAAATAGTTATTTGTTTAACAAGAGGCGAAAGTGAAATTGCTTTCCTTCGAGGGGTATGTTTAAATGTCTATTTCGAGTGATTTTTAATTCAGAGCGAAGCAAAGGATTTAAATCCTGAGCGTAGCAAGGAATTCAATAAACGACGCACGAGAACAAAATATTTTGACCTCGAGTGACAAATACTATTTTTCGACGGACGACCCAAAATTCGCGGGGAACGTAGGTTTTCTGCAAGCGTCAAAGTCATCCCTTATGTCGATCCAGGGCATAAGTATCTGGGTTCCCAGAAAAATTAGTTCAGAAGTTGTGGCGTGAAGGAATAGCATATGTCTCCAGTTACATAAATCAAGTAGGTAGGTATAGGTAGATGCAGTAGGAACTGCAGAGCAATATAAATCGGCCACACCCCCGGCCGATACCCTGCGCCCTGACCTCACATCTGACCCCACATCTCACCGCTATCGGCCGCGGACACGTTGCTGAGATAAGCGGAACACGCATACAGAGTAAACAACACACGTATACGTCCATGTTGTTTATAGATGACACAATAGTAATTCTAGAGTGTAAAGGAAAGGAGTACGATATGGCGGTTCTGAAAAAGTGTCCATCAAGAATTCAGAACACGAAGAATGGCGCTGTGATTGCTGCATGGATTTCCTTCTTTCTCCTTCCTGGGCCTCTTCAGTACTACGAATTTGTCAGAAGAGTTGGAAAAGGGTCCATCCGAAATTCAGAAAACTATGGCGCTGTGATTGAAAATTTCCTCCATTGTGCTTGAGGCCCAATGTGGCTCTCTGCTGGATCATTCGAGCCAGCCTAGCAGCTAGCTTCCTCCCACCGTCCCTCTATATGCATCTTAAACCTCCTTTTACGCTTAAGCTAGCTCAAAAACAGCGAAAAAACGTAGATGAAGTAAGATGGCGAGCAGGAGAATAGCTACCAGGACCATTGGGCTGCAATCTTCAGCTCTAGAAGAAAAGTAGGGACCAAAAAGCAGATAAGACTTCCCGCTTGGATACCATGGCGCAACAACTGGGTCGTCTGAAACCCGCTCCGCCTGACACCCACTGTCATCCGATGCGACCTGCCAGAGCGTTAAAGTTCGACGACATGACGTCGCTGCAACGACTATCAACACGACTTACTACTAACGCCACTATTATTGTATTGTACTAGTGTTGTAAACAAGGAACCTGAGCCAGTTTCACCATGTCCATCCGTCCACGGTTTAGCTCAAAAGTTATCAAGAGAAAAAGGGTTGTAAGTTGGCGAACAGACGGAGACAAGGACGGATCCTATACGGATTCCGTTTTTCTCATCTGAGATACAGAACTCTAAAAATATTTCAATAGACAGGTATTTGACCTTTTTCATTGAGGCCTATGCGACCATAAACAAATATAATCAGTGTCTCGGAATAGAAACTAGATCCCAGTATCTTTAAGGTTCCTTAGTAAGCGGACGAGAACACCGAAAGACAGTGTATTTTTTATTGTTGCGCCAAATACAGGCTCCTCTTAAAGAAATAAGCTGTGTTAATTAATCTGGTGTAAAACTCGTAAATCACGTTCCAGGATTATTAACCTGGCATAAAAATTAAAAGCCGTTATATCTACGCACCCTTGTGTTTTTTGTTCATTTAGATCTGAATATTTTCTTCACGTTACTTAATAAATAAAAGTTACATAATAATAAATAAAAAAACTTGTGTGGTTTTATGAGAAGACGGTAAAAGTGAAGCTTGTGTGGCCTTGGCTGCTCTGACGAGCGCCTTTCATTTTATCCCTACTCCGCGGCCGACCCTCACGCGACATGCAACACACAGACGAAAAAGTTTGAGACGATGTAATAAAAGTTTCACTTGAAAAATCTACGGTCGGTGGCCAACTGCTGGCTCCCATGAAATGTTGCCACCATTCTTTACCGTACCGCTCATTGAAGGAGCTCCGTGATTGTTTTTCTCTTGTTATATCATGGGGTTAAACCAAAAGAACGAACAAAGACGATTCATTTAGAATAAAATGATAACCAATTGTTATAATGGCGTAAAGCGCAAACAAAATGAATAAATAAACTTTTTCTTTACTAATAATTTACTAATAAGCTTCCATGGAGAATGTGGATGTACTCGTACCTAAAGTATTTTTTTTTAATTTGTATATAAAAATGTCAACATAGGCAATGTTTTAGTTTAATTTTCGTATAAACTACAAAAAAAAATCCTTTGGACTTAGAATCTAGATCAACGCTGGTACCTACTCATACGGAACCACATGCTCGCAAATCGATTGACGCTTGCCTGAAACTAGTTTAGATTATTTTCATCGTACCACTTTTTAATATTCTGAGAACACGACTAAGGCTAATGCGAATGAGAGGATGAATAATAAAGTAGCTTTGCAACATGGGACATACTTTCAAACCTATTTTAACCGATTTCAAAACAGAAGGAGGTTCTTAATTATAGTCGGAATCTTTTTTTAAAGGTAGTATTAAATCTCGTGTGTTATTAATTTTAGATCTCTATAAATAACTACTTAAAAAATTAATGGATTTGATTTACAACCTGGTTTCCTAGTGTGACTAAAGTAGGTACCTAAACTCAAACTCAAACTCAAAATATCTTTATTTCACATTGGCCTAATATACAGGTATATAGGTCAGCATGATATTTGTCACATTTGTATGGCGATAACTCTAAGTCGACTTAAAACTAAGTTTACGAGGGTAAATAGTAGACAACCGACCAAGCGTGACTTCAAGAATTTTAGCAATTACAAAATTACGTATCCTGTATGAAGACTGGAAATGCATTAATTTTAATTTGATTGGATTTCTTAATTATTTTGGATGGCATAGCAACACAAACCACAAGCAATACTCCCAAAATCAAATAAAATTTAGTCATTAGCATAGATACAGCATTATGCTCATACCTACTTCCGTCATTAACTAATTAAGTATCAATTCAGATATTCAAATCCCACGTTCAAAATAAAAGATAAATAATTATATATACTAGTATAATAATGAAGATTATCTATGCAGGTATAATAATCTGAGAATTCTCGAAAATTCTACTTTAATAGAAGCCATGGTCATCCACCATTTTCAAGAGTTGGTAAGTAGCTAAAATGTAATAACGTGACAGTAAATTACTGCTGTATGTAATTACGCGTAGGTAATTTTCTATTATTTTATCAGTAGGGTATTCAGTCAGTTATGCGGTATGCCTTAGACGAAGGGATAGATACAAAATTACGGTTTTTAGATTATCGATAACGAATCGTAATAATGCTTCAGTACCTACCTAGTCCAATTCCGAACGCCAAACGTACCTATTACAACTTACTTAATTTAAATATTTTTTTAACCATCAACATTCAGTCTCCAGTTGCAGATGAAATGGCTTATAGGATTGAGAAAGTTGTGATTTGAATTGAAATAAACAGACATTTGTTTCAGAGAAGATACGAAATCTAGCAAATAACATTAACTTAATTTGAAATTCGACCTCAGCTGGTTAGTGGCATGCTCTTGGATTCGCGGGTCCCTTCCCGTTAGCAAGGACACACCGCCAAACGATTTAGCGTTCCGGCGCGATGCTGCGTAGAAACCGTTACTTACTCCTTCCAAGTTAGTGCGATAACGTCTTCGGCTGCTTCGTCATTTACCATTAGGTTTTTTTAACAATAATATACCTAAGTAGGCTAGCGCTTGACTGATCGCACCTGATGGAAAAATCATGATACAATCTAAGTTGGAACGCGCCTATTACGTTTAATGCCTATTTACGATTTGAAGGCGCCCAGGTTGTAAATGGCAGGAAAGACAGTGCCTGGGAGAGCATTCCAAGCCTTTGCAATGCGTACCTATATCAGGAACGAGGAATCAAACCGCTTCGTACGCGTCGCGTAGGTTTATTTATTTATTTTTTATTTATTTATTTCGTCACCTAAATTATCCGAGTCGGGGTGCCCTCAAGTTCCGATCTCGCTTCGTTCGTTCTTGTATTCTAAGTTATTTATGACAATTGACTTTAGCGAACGGGTATAAGGCCCTCAGCGTTGTGATATAGCTTGAGGTTGACTCTTTAGTGTTCACTCTTTTTCTTTAACCCTCTTTAAAGCTCGGCTTCGAACTAAAGAGACTTGATTCAAAGCCTCACCCAAAAAGAATTTCTATCAAGAAAACACTTACCAACAACCGTCGGATATTTCATCGAGAACTCCTGCTTAGCGCGTAACACATCCAACACCACCTGGTTCTCCATTGGCGTCTCCAGGGCGGAGAACACCAGGGCTCCAGTGACCAGGTAGGCGATGTAGAACGCCACGTAGATGAGCAGGAGGCAAGTGCATCTCGCTTTCCCGAAAATCCTAGTAGTGGCAAAGAGCGGCTGGAACGGCGGATGCTCTTCCTCGTATAGAATCTCCCTTGGCACTATCAGCTTCTTCGGATAAGGGAACAGCTGGCTGTGGACAGTCATGTCATCGTCGCTTCTGGTTGAGCTCATGCTGCCGTAAGAGTGGATTCGAGGGTACTTCGGCCTCTCCATCTTTGTCAAGGAGATATAACCTTTATGTCTTTACTTAATTGATTGCGCGCTGCCTTTTTCTGATGATAAATTTTTCACTAAGGTTTTTTTAATGTCTTTGGAACGTGAATCTAGGTGATTACGAAACGCCAATAGTTTTTCAAGGAATCTGCTTCCAAAACAGTTCAATAGATACGTCCTTATGTCGAACAGAGCAAAACACACTTAGAATTTCCACAAAAACCAAATTCACACATGGGAACGAACTAAAATTTTGAGGCACTGTCTAATATTTAAACTTACTATGGCTGATGGTAAATGGATGATGGATGGTCCGCACCGAATACCTCACGGAACGGATGTAAGTTATGGTCAACTGTACTTGAAGAAGCGTTTAGGATGGTTCGGCTCAAAGAACAGCGCGACAACTTCCACTATCGTAATGAAAATCAATTTAGCTATCATCTTGATGCATTTTAGATTGACCGGTGCGGTTTGAAAAAGTTAACAGCGGTTCGAGAGCCCGGAACGCAACGTGACTGCGTCGTGCAACGGTTAGCGAACAACTGGGTCTGGTTAGTGGTTACTGGTTACTGGCTAGTGGTTAGTCTTTGATTATTTGATCTATTATTTAATTGGACCGGACTTGAACGGTGACCAATTAAAAAGCTGCGCCTGCGCAGGGTCCGAACTCCGACTTCTAAAGAATAGAGATAATATCCATAATAATTAGGTAACTACGCGTCGTTATTATTTGCGATCTATTATTATCGTTAATCTTCTGATTAATGATAAGGAAATACTAGTGTGTAGAACTAGAAAGTGATATACTAGACTCATTGAATTTAACAAAATATTATCCTACTATTGTTTTTAATTCCAATAGAAGTAATAAGGTCTATTTCAACTAAATTAGATCGACATATTTCAATTTAATTTGTTAACGAGGTAGGTATAAAATCATAGTCGTAAAGAAATTAAATTAAAATAGCAAAATAATTATGATTAGCTACGAGTAGGTAATCACACACACATTTGTTGAGTCTTTATTAAGAAATACATAGGTACCTATTTGTTACTCCAATAAGTAGATAAGTAAGTATAGGCACTTAATAATTACTTTCAAGAATTTTCATTAGGTATAGGTATAACATTGGTTGTCAACCTAAATTGGATATAAGTAGGTATCTAAGCAATATTTTTTTGTTTTTAACAATGAGATATCTTACCTACCTAGTTTTGAATCATTTCAATGTTTGTTGGTGTTTCTTGGAGATTACTGATAGCTAGTTATTTAATTATTATGTTTCCGGCCAAACCTGATTTCAGGGAAAATAAGTAATAGTAATTAAAAAGTTTAATAATAAAAGTATTAAGTACAATATTGCTGTCGGAGTTAAGCTTGCCACTATACATATGAACAGTGGCGATGTATTTTGGTTTAAAATAATAATAAAGTAGTCCTAATATACGTTTTTAGGGTTCCATACCAATTTGGTAAAAATGGAACCCTTATGGTGAGACTTTCTCCGTCCGTCCGTCCGTCTGTCACACTCGATTATTTAATATTTCCCACAGTACGTAATTTCCACCAATCACGGGTGCTAACGGTGACTCTCCACGGCTGTTATCAGTCAAACGTTAACGACCAATACTTAGCTTAAAGCTGATAGGAGAGTGTAAACTTTCGTTGATAACCGGTCCGCGCTCGACCAGTGACCACGAGCTCAGTTAGTGGTGGGTTAGTGATGAGATGATGATATAACTACCACTGTCCCCATACGGGACAACGGGTTTCCGTCACTATTAATAATGGGGAGTGGGGACGATTAGTGATCAAAGACAACGGGGACTACCGCTGTCCCCAGGCAACCTCCCCTAAATATATAGGAATGACATTCGTAATCATTTATGCCTATGTAATAGATACATATTTATATACAATAAATAGTTAAATATCTGGGTGACCGAGCTTCGCTTGGTAGTTTATCTACTGGCTAATAGATGGCAGCAGGAGTCATATTTTTATTTTATTTGGTAAATTCGACATTTTCTATAAATGAATCCTAGCTAGATCGATTTTACCCCAAAAACTCCCTGTATACTAAATTTCATGAAAATCGTTCGAGCCGTTTCCGAGTTTCTGTATACACTTGACCAATTTTTTATTACATTTGCACACTCAGGATTTTATACTATACATAATATTTAGTAACATAATGTTGAATAGGTATGATAGGACTATACAACAGTACCTACCTAATACCTATATACCTAATTTTATTGCTTAGGTACCTAGTTATTATTATGTCGCGTGTTAGATAACACAATATTAATATTTGTTTACGAAACTAAATTATAACATTAATTGCTTAACAAATCAATCATTATTATAACGATTCACAATTAATTATCTGTATTATGTAGACTGCTGTTTGGTACGATAAGCAACAAAGAAACAATGGATGGGATAAAGCATTGTTTATTCTAACTCATCTAATAAATTCTAACTTAAAAAATTAGTAACATAAGAAGCTTTTTTACGTCAGTTTATACGAATCCTTGCCAGTAAACTCTGTCATCTGATAGCCATATTATCATGGGTGTACACTAGGTATAAATATATGCTGTCATCTTGGGTTCTTGGATATTCCGCCATATTGGATTACAAACATTTCATTCCTCCATTTTGGGTTTCGTTACCTCAAGTCACATCTCAAGTCAGATATAAATGGAAAATAAAGAAATTAGTGCAAAGTATGCTTGAGCAACATTTTTATTTTCTCACTCTTTATAACTAAGTAGATGGAACAGTTGGAGGACACACGACCGGTGAAAAATCTATCACCGGACCGACGGCTGAACGAGCTTAAAAGTACAGGGGTTCATTTCCAACTCCGTACTAAGTACTTAACTGCGAGGTGGATTTTTATTCTTATCGTCCATATCCGTGGATCGAATCCAGGACCGCGTGATATGCAGGTGAACATTCTCACCACTGGAGCAAGAGGGGGCGGTCTCGAGATTATAGAAGTAAAAACCTGAAACGGTATTCCAATAGATAAAGATAGTCAAGATAGGCCCATCCGAACATTTTAAGTAAACGTTCTTCATACAAGAAAATGTAGCGACATCTGTCTAAACTCCTGCGAAATACTTACATGTTCATTTTTTTATATTTTTTTTATCTATGTGTCTGTGGTCACCTTGCATGCAATATTACTATTAATTAAAAAAAAAAGAAATAGGTCTTTATCTATCTACCTATACTGACTACTGCCGGGCGGGGATGCAAAATAGTTCATTCTTGCTCCCTTAAACTGGCGACATTTTTTCGCGCTGTTCGCTCTATCTTTAGTATACAAGTGTGTGGGTATTCCACACCTCAGCAAGTAATATGCACCGACCTGTTAAACACGGATGGTCGCTGATGAAGTTCGTCTTCAGCTGAGCCAGCCGCTGCTGCGTCGCGCGCTCGCCTGGACCCTCGAGCAGTTGGAACACCAACGCCCCTGGAAACCAATCCATTAAAAGAAAACCGGCCAAGTGCGAGTCGGACTCGCGCACCGAGGGTTCCATACTATAAAAGAAGTAAAACATTGAAAGAATCACTTTTGTTCATGAATTTACGAGTATAATTTTGTTATCTCATTTTGAAATCTCAATACCCCCGTTTTCCCCCCTTTTTAAATAAAAATAAAAACAATTTTCAAATTTTTACGATTGCGTCTGGTCACTAATACCTATAACTATTCTAAATTTCAGGTCGATAGCTTGAATAGTTACTGAAATAATCGACTGTGACAGACGGACGGACGGACGGACGGAGAAAGTCTCACCATAAGGGTTCCATTTTTACCATTTTGGCATGGAAACCTAAAAAACCATGTAGGTATAACACGTCCATGTTTTGCCTCAACTCTCATTCCTTATTTTGTGTCACTTTTGGGCCCTAGTCTCTTGGCACACCGGGAACCACTCTGGTTCGGGTGCGCAGGCTACACACATCTTTGAGAATATAATACAGAATTTTCACGCAGGCCTAGACTTCCTCATGACGCGCCACGCGATGTTTTTTGTAAAACACATGATACTTATTAAAAGCGCCCCAAACGAACAGTAATTTAGAAAAGTCGAAAGGTTTATGTTGATCGACCAATAGAAGTTAAGACTCCTAGAATATCACTGATTGGGGGTCATAAGGGGTCATTAGTTTAGGGATGACTTGCGCTTGACTACGAAAGGCGATGATGAGGACTAAGTTGGAGGAGCGCGCTTGCTAAGAAAATGCCTGTATATTCATCTAAGTTTCTCTTGAAAGCATCTTATTTATACTATCTGAAAGGGGATTCCAAACCATAGCGGTAATATCAGAAACATGGAAGATGATGTAAATGTACGTACCCATGGTCAAGTAGCACGCCACGACGGCGATCATCAGAAACAGCTTCACGACGGGCATGCTACGCACGTCGCTCACGCAGCCGGGCGTCACCAGACGCATGGTTGCTGTAGCTGCACAGAGTAAAAAATATTACTCAGCTACTGAAACTATTATCAATACACACCTGAGGGAAAGTTCTTCCCGTTCTTGTTTGTCTACCTAAAGTTTGCTAACGAAAAATTCAGGTTTTTTCAAAGTCTGCGATAAATGTGAATTTGCCGGGAATAAAGCCTAGCTTTTATTATGTTTTTTTTACACTTCACAAGACAACCAAGACAAATGGAGCAAAATGGTGACACAATGGTATCCTAGAATAGGCAAAAGAAAAAGAGGTAGACAGCGGAAAAGGTGGGATGACGACATCAGACAAGTAGCAGGAGTGATGTGGAATAGAGTGGCTCAACAAAGACATGAATGGAAAAGATTGGAGGAGGCCTTTGCCAACTGGCAATCAGATCTACAGAGTATAAAAAAGAAAGAAATATTGATGTACAATTAGTGTTGGATATGTAGTTGATCTGAATAAAGGGCTATTTATTTTTTATTTTATTTTATTTACACTTTACAAATTAGTATCTGACTGCGACTGCTATCGCTATATGGTACGTGACGATGCATCCGAAGATGATATCGTACTAATTTGGATGTGGGACAACCCCTACCGGTTTCTATAGCCACAGGAACGCTTGGCGGTGCGCGCCTTTGCTGGGTGGTGACCAGCCACGACCGAAGCCTTCATCAAGACTCTATCTGAGTCAATTTAGAAACGATAAATTTCAACATTGCTAATTGTTCACTATTTTAAATATTGTATTTAAATTGTATTGTTGTAATGTTAACTTAAATAAATATTTTTTCCATTCCATTTGTTATTTTAATCAAATAGTTATAAATATACAATTTATTGACTTTTTAAAATGGGCTACTATAGTAGGCCACGCGTGTACTCAAGTAAAGAAAAGAGGCGCGTGAGGCTTTTTCTCCTATAGCTATCGCGGCTGGGTGCTCTGCCACTGAGCCATGGGAGCAACTACCGTTGACACGATAATTTAGATACACATTGTGGTCGATTCTGTTGTACAAAATCTCTAAACTAAACTAATTTAAAATAGTGCCATCCTTTTCCATCGCGAGCAGTTTAAAAAGGATAACACTATTTTAAATTTGTTTAGTTTAGAGATTTTGCACAACAGAATCGGCCACATTGTTTGATGTTTTCAATCTTAAGCAGACTCTAAGTCTGGCTTAAACAAATCCTTATACAACAAGGATAATTTATTTATACTTGTTTCGTCAGTATAAGGATAATTTATTTATACTTGTTCCCTTGTTTATCACGTTGCCGGAAATCTGCCCCCGATGTCACGTGCAAGGAAAGGTCCAACAATAAGTAGGTAGTACCTAGTTAGGTAACGAGATTGAAAGTGTTTCTTCCTGACTAATTGGGGACTGAAATGTCACACGGTTGATTAATTTACTTCTTAAATATGTGCTTCTAAGCTCCAATTTTCGCAAGCGTAAAATCTTTAGTTGTCACTTGGGAAAATTGGTTAATATTGTAATGCTGTCTCATATGCCATTTCCAAAAAGGAAACAAGCAGAATGTATACCTATGAGTGAATCCACGATGACGCTCCCCCCTCCGTCAAACTCCAGACGAATCGAATGAAACATAAGCGATTTCAACAGAGTGTCTTCGTAGATTGAAATATCTGTACATCTTAGTAAATAGCTATTGGTGCACTCATGGAGTAAGTAAAACTTTATGAAGGCTTATCATGCAGGCATTATTTGACAAATTGTTTATGTATGTGTAATTAATTACCACAATGCTAATTATTATTTAAACGTCTGTATCTTATGTACTTATGTCTACACTATTAAAGCGTTAGTAGTAGGTTAAACTTCAAGAACCATTGTCAAAACACTTATTTAAATCGCGCTTAGGCATTCCTTAAATATAATAGAATTCTTATATTTAGTAAGTAGCGTAGGAAGTTGGTTGGAACTTTATTTTGGTCTCACTCATATTCATGTATTCATACTAAGTTGTCCGCCCTCCTCATAAAGTTTTCCTTCGAAGTATTTTCTTGGTGTTTTAACCATCGGAATAATAAGTGGAGTGGAGTGTACTCGCTTATTATTCCTTGCCACGTTCGGTTCTATCGTCTTTTTTCAACTCTGGAGTTCATAGTACAAATGAGTGCAAATCAGAACTATAGCCCGTGTGAATATTATCGGTTTTTCATAAATTCCACGATTAACATCTCCTTTGGAGTCTCTAGACTCAGCAGCGGTTTGGGCTACCTGGCGGGAGCTCGGTGAATGCGAAAGTGAATCCCGTGCTTCCGCCAGCGGGTCCGTCGTTAAAACATCACACAGACAGTTTTAGTGGGTGCAAGCCCCACATACCCCTTCCGTTTCCCCTGACGGAAGGGTATGCGTTAGGCATTTTCTGTCTCTAAAAAAAATAATCGATTGTGACAGACGGACGGACGGACGGACGGACGGAGAAAGTCTCACCATAAGGGTTCCATTTTTACCATTTTGGTATGGAACCCTAAAAACGGTTGGGGCTGTGCGTTGATAATAAGTATACCTAATCAGTCACCACGACCATTCCTGCAATCAGTTCCTTCCTTTACCTACATATTATTTAAGGTGTTGCGGCCCTACCAGCCCGCGAAATTCAAAG